>JAKSZT010054489.1:26787235-26879026 GCA_026826555.1 Tolypeutes matacus | reverse complement strand
TATAGATATAGATATAGATATAGATATAGATATAGATATAGATATAGTTTTCTAAACTTTTCCCTATGGGATCTCTCACATTTGGAATGGCTAAGAGGCAAATGTCCTATGACCAATCCCGTCCAATTCTTCCATTGGCCAAAATATCCAGCCTAAAAGTAATTGGGTTATGGCAGTGATGTTGAGGACTGATGAGATGATTGTCCACAGCCCTGTTCCATTGCACCATCCTTGATTAGCCTGAAAATCAATATTGCTCATGATTTAAGAGTGTACACTATGCAGCTAAACAGACCCATTTATAAATACTAGTATCTATGTGATAGTGGACAATATACGGAATTCATTTAAACCTCAGTTTGTTGCTGCTGTTGATGTTTTTTATTTTTTATTCTTTAAAATTTATTGAAGTATATCACTCATATATAACTCAGACATAAACAATAAGTGTATAGTGATAGTTATAAACTTACAAAACAAACATACGTAACATCATACAGGACTCTCATACCGCACCCTACCACCAATACCTTGCATTATTGTGAAACATTTTTAACTAATGATTAAAGAGCATCCTCAAAATATTACTATTAACCAAAGTATCTTACATTTGGTGTATTTTTCCCCCAACCTAGCCGATTATTTTTATTATTATTATTGCTTTATCATTTATTCATGAACATACATAAACAATAAGTGTATAGTAAAAGTTGTGAACTTACAAAGCAAACATGTATAACATCGTACAGGGCTCCCTTACATCAACCCTCCACCAACATCCTGCATTTTTGTGAGACATTTGTTACAAATTATGAAAGAATATTGTCAAAATCTTACTACTAACTTTAGTCCTTATCATATATTTGGTGTATTTTCCCCCAACCCACCTATTATTTTTTAAAATATATTTTTATGACAGAAGTTGTAAACTTACAAAACAATCATGCACATGTGCAGAATTCCAAAACAACACCTCTCTATCAACACACCACACTGTAGTAGAACGTTTGTTACAGATTTTGAGATAATATCATCAGACTATTACCAGATCCATAGCCTACATTTGGCACACTTTTTCCATCCTTCCCCATTATTAACACAGTACATCTTTGGCTTAGATGCATGAATATTACATTATTACTGTTAACCACAGTCCATAGGTCACTCCAGTTGTATTTTTCCCATGCTTCTCCATATTTACACTACCCTGCAATAGTGATGTACATCTGCTCTAGCTCACAAAGGATACTCTTGCATCTGTACCATCAACCACAATCCTCATATACCTCTGGGTATACTGTGTTAGTTGGTCCCTAGATTATTCTCTAGCTTTCTTTCAATTGACATTTACATCCCTAGACTACCCTTTCCAGCCACATTTCCATTTATAAACCAGCTGTTACTCACAATAATGTGTTACCATCAACTCTATACATTTCCACACTTTTACAATAAAGTTAATTAAAACTTCTACATATGTAAGCATCAGTAGACCATCTCAGACCTCCTCTTATCTCCTTTAAGAATCCACCACCTATAACCAGGTCTTGAAAATGTTTTTCTACATTTTCTTCTAGAAGCTTTATGGTTCTTGCTTTTATATTTAGCTTTTTGCTCCATTTTGAGTTAATTTTTGTATAAGGTGTGTGATAGGGGTCCTCTTTCCTTCTTTTGGCTATGGATATCCAGTTCCCTCTGCACCATTTGTTGAATGGACTGTTCTACCCAAGCTGGGTGGGTTTGACAGGCTTGTCAAAAATCACTTGACCATAGATGTGAGTGTCTGTTTTTTAACCATCAATTCAGTTCCATTGGTCTATGAGTCTGTTTCTATGCCAGTGCCATGCTGTTTTTACCATTGTAGCTAGCTAATATGATTAAAAGTCCAGAAGTGAGAATCCTCCAACTTCGCTTTTCCCTTTTAAGTTGTTTCTGGCTAATCAGGACCCCTTACCCATACAATTAAATTTGATAATCATGTTTTTCATTTATTTAAAAAATGCTGGTAGAATTTTAATTGGGATTGAATTGAATCTGTATATCAATTTGGGTAGAAATTGACATCATAATGATATTTAATCTTCCATTCCGTGAGCATGGAACATTCTAACAACTATTTAGGTCTTTTTAAAATTTCTTTTAACAATGAGTTGTTTTCTGAATGCAAGTGCTTTACATCATTGGTTAAGTTTATTCCAAAATATTTGGGTTTTATCTGTCATATTTTATTTTCACCACTCTTTTGAGACTTTTAGTTACTTTTACTGATATAATCCTCATTTCTAGACTCAATTCCCAGCCTTTTCCTCCTGTCTTTTCTTTTCAGACCGTAGCACACCCTTTAGTATTTCCTGCAAAGCTGGTCTCTTGGTAACAAACTCTCTCAGTTTCTGTTTATCTGTGAATATTCTAAACTCGCCCTCATTTTTGAAAGACAATGTTGCCGGATATAAGTTTCTTGGCTGAAAGTTTTTCTCTTGCAGTATCTTAAATATATCATACCACTGTCTTCTTGCCTCCATAGTTTCTGGTGACAAATTGGCACTTAATCTTATTGGGTATCTCTTATATGTTATGTATTACTTTTCTCTTGCTGCTTTCAGAATTCTCTCTTTGTCTTTGGCATTTGGCATTCTGATTAGTACGTGTTTCATAGTTGGTCTATTAGGATTTATTTTAGATGGAAGTATATTGTGCTTCTTGGACATGGATATCTATGTCCTTCAATAGGGTTGGGAAATTTTCTACCATTATTTCTTCAAATAGTCCTTCTGCACTGTTTTCCTTCTCTTCTCCTTCTGGAACACCCATGACACGTATGTTTGCTCGTCCCTTGCTGTCATTTAGTTCTCTGAGATCTTGTTCATTTTTTCCCATTATTTTCTTCATCTGTTCTTTTGATTGTTTGCTTTCAGAGGCTATTTCTTCAAGCTCACCAATCCTTTCTTCTGCCTCCTCAAATCTGCTATTATATGATTCTAGTGTATTTGTAATTTCATTTATTGCACCTTTCATTCCTGTAAGATCTGCTATTTTTCTATATATGCTTTCAAATTCTTCTTTGTGCTCATCCAGTGTCTTCTAATGTCCTTAATCTCTTTAGCCATCTCATTGAATTTATTAAGGAGATTTGTTTGAACATCTATGCTTAGTTGTCTTAACTCCTTTATGTCATCTGGAGGCTTATCTTGTTCCTTTAACTGGACCATATCTTCCTGTTTCTTGGAGTGGATTGTAATTTTTTGTTGGTGTCTTGGCATCTGACTTACTAGATGTATTTATTGTGGGTACAGTTTCTCCCTTTAATTTAGGGCTTTCTAGCCATTTTCTCCCTTCTGGTTGTATAGTAGGAGACAAGAATGTGGAGGCTCAAGGTGCCTTCATTGCCCCAGAGACTGATGAAGCTTCTCCCAACTTTCTCCTTTGCCAGGGTAGGGACAGAGCCACAGCCATGTGTAATAATCCAACTTATTCAGGCCTAGACTGTAGTTGCCCAGAGAGACTGATGAAGCCTCATGCACCTTCCTCCCCTGCCTGGAGTGGGGATGGAGCTGCAGGAATGCTGTGCAGGTACAAAATGACTGCAGTTGCACCATTTGAATTCTGACTATTCAGTCTCTGCCAGCCAAATGTGCCTCAGTTATCCAGAGAAGCTGGTGCAGGGCCCATCAGCTTCCTCCCTGCTAGAGGTAGGGCTGAAGCCTTGGCTAGGGCTGGGTAAAAGAAACCGGTTTCTACTGTCACCGTGATTTTCAGTCAGCCCAGCTTTCCCTCATGCCATGGACAGAGTCAAAATGGTGGCTACCTGCCTCTTTCCTACTTGGACAGGTTCTAACTTTAGCTGTTCTTAAGATTATATTTTAGCCAGACAAAATGACTAATCAGTAGCTGAAGCTGGTGGCCAAATGTCTCTTCCTCCCCTGTTTTTGGGAAATGGAGCTTCTAATTCCAGCCACAGAATAGCTCCTGAGGTGGCTTGTGCTGCCAGAGTAGGATGATCAGCTGCCTCTGCGGTGTGGCCTGTATTTTCCTGGAGAGGCTGGCGCAGCAACCCCCAGCTTCCTCCCTGCCCGAGGTGGGTCTGGGGCTTAGGCTAGAGCTGCAATCTGATCTGGATGGAAAGAAGCCGGTCCCTACCTGTGCTATGATTTTCAGTCAGCCCCGCTTCCCCTCGTGCCAGTGTAGGAGTCAAAATGGCAGCTACTGGCCTCTTTCTGACTTGGACAAGTTCAAACTTTAGCTGTTCTTGGGGTTATACTTTAGCCCGCCAGGTTTACTCATCAGTAGCTGAAATTGGTGCCCAACCGTCTCTTCCTCCCCTGGTTTTTGGGAAATGGAGCTTCCAATTCTAGCCACGGAATAGCTCTGGAGTCGGCTTAAGCCTCAGTGGAGGATGGGCATTGGCCTCCAGGGCATGGAGTGCTCTACTCAGGAATCTTCTCTGCAGATGGGCATCTCCTCCTTCCACTCTTTTGAGGATGTTACAGGATGTTACAGGATGCACTTCTCCTGGGCCCCCAAGCAGGTGATTTAGATAGCTCTGGGTGATGACTACGTGCTCTGTACCACAAGCTGACTGTAGGAGCTCCTTTCTCTGCAGCCATCTTGCTGGTTGTCTTGCTGTTGATGTTTTAAATTGTAAAATGTCATTAACATCATATACCTCCTGTGGAATGTTGAGGATTATATGGGATAATATGGATAATGCCCTTCTGAAAATATCTGGCACCTAAATGTTATAAATGAAAGCCATTGCTATCTGCATTCATAAATATAATAATCGGATGGGAAAATGTTTGAATTGATATCAAAATGTACAGATATACATTTTGACATAAGAGTGATGACATACGAGTGGGAGAGAGTGAGCAGTAAAAAATAAGTTCTAGATAGAATTGTATTCCTACTGCAAAGATTCCTTCCCAAAATAGATATTTTTGAGGGTGATACCAACTGCTAAATGTCACATAACACCAGGAAACTTGATTCAGAAGGGAAAGGGGACTTTGCATTTGATTGTTACTGCATTTCCTTCAATTTGCAGAAAAGTATGATTAGTTTCCTGCAAATGAGGCTTTAATTGAATCCACTTTGAACTGATGAGCAGATCATAGAAATGCATATTGTGTCTCACAGGTGGATTTGGTCATGCTTGAATAAAGAGTAGAGGTTAGTCTGTGGCCCAGATGTGCCCTGCTTTGTCCTTACTGACACACTTGCAGGGCGGAGAGTACAGAGGGAAGGATGGTTCTGTTCCCTAACTTAAGGGCAAAAATCCCCTCAAATCATTCATTGATGTTCAGCATTCACTTATTACTCCTTTTATGGATGATTTGGTGTAAAACCATCAGATACTGGTTTCAATAAACCATTTTACTGTAAGCACACAAATAATAAAAGTAAGCTACACTATAAAATTCATCAGAATGACATAATATAAAATTATTAAGGGACATGTAATTCTAAAAAGAACTGCTCAGTTGATAAACATTTGTGGAGCCTAAATGCCAAGTACTTTGATTTATATAAGTGATCCCAAGAATAAATAAACCCCAGATCCTACTCTCAAGAAGTTCACAGTCTATTTTGATATGAACAAAATAATTCCAAAAAGGGGGATAAATGCTAACACAGCACTAAGTACAAAGCCTCAGTTGTGTCTAAGAACAATCTGGCTACTCACAGGGTTCCAATTATACATGTGTTGGTTGTCCCCTATTTAGGGCTCACTAGTTCATGGGTGACTGTAAGATGCCATCTAGCCCCAGCTACCCCTGCAAGCTGTAGGCCCTGGCAGCCTTTGCATTTACCCAGAAAAAAGGGATGCTCTTTCTAACTTGCCCAGGATTTTACTGTTTGTGGAGAAAAACAAAAGAAGGAAACAGCAAGTAAAGGGCATGAGGGAGGGAGAGAGGGATTATAAAGGCAGGAGGAAAAAGACAAGAAGAGGTAGAGAAGAACTCTCACCTACATTAGTGCTGAAATGAACTTTATTGATCCTTTGATCCAGGGCTGGCTCACTTTTCTCTGTACACATAGTAAAGTTTTGGCTTTGTGACCACAAGGACGCTGACGCAGCTGCTCTACTCTGTGGTTGCCTCAGACTCTCTGGACAGGATGGTGTGACCACATTCCAGTTAATTGAAGCAGGCAGCCTGCTGGCTGTAATTTGCTGACCCCTAAGTTCTAACCCAGGTTTATCAACTGCAGAGCTGATTATCTTGGCACCTTTTGAGGCCTTGGTCAGATTCTTGGTACTTTTGCATACAGTATCTCCTTTAATTCTCAGAAACAACCCTGTGAAGAGAAAGTCCCTGTTTCGTTGTGTTTTGTTTTCATTTTATCACTGAAGAGACTGAGGTTCAGAGACTTTAAGCTTGAACAAGTTCTCATATCAGAGGGTCTTTATTCCATTTTCAGGCACTATAACGTTTCTCAACCCTCTGGAATATGTAATAGCAGCTCAGTTCTGCAGGGTAGGAAATGGAGTCTTGGAGCAGTGAAGTGACTTATTCGGGGTCCTTCAGTAAACTGGAGCCAGAGTTGGGAATAGAACACAATTGACCTGATCTTACTCTCACTTTTTTTCCAAGGGACTAGATGGGTCCATTATTCCCAAACTTTAAAGCATGCCCCAGTTGGTGAGTGAGTGTACACGGGAGACACCTTTTCCAGAAAGGCTGGTTTATCGAATTTGGCTGGTTCTAGGATTATTTCAAATGTGAAGTTTTAATCTAACTTTTTTTAAACTAAGAAAAACATATTTTTCCTTGAACTGTTGAAATGAGATGATTGCCTTGAATAGTGTGAGAAGCTGGCAGAGTGCCAGTGAGAACAATGCAATTCTAATTTGGTGGGTTTCCAAGTTTTCTCATACAGCTCACCAGGGGGAAAATGCTATATTTTTCTTTTCTTTTCAAGCATGAACTGAATATTTGCAACCTGAGATGACAGTTTTAGCAATTTGAGATGAGTTCATCTCCAAATAAACCTAATTTTCAGTATCATCTAACAGTCACAATTCATTCGTTCTGACCATTACAACAAATGCCAAAGAACAATGAGCTTCACAGTTCAGGGATTTGTGAAATCGTTGGTATGATCAGAAGGGGGCACTGCTACCCAGCAACTGTTTCTCCTTTCTTTGCTTGGTGAGGTTTAGAGCATGGAAAGAGAATTGGACAAAATAAACAAGCACGTGCATGCGGACTCTCAGATCATATTGAGAACTAGACAAACCTGATTTTCAGTGCAGTCTTCTTTTCCATTCAGTTCGATTCAATTCAATCCAATGCAGTTCATTTCAGTGTAATTCAATTTAATCCTTTCAATTCATTTCAAAATTATTCTGAATTAGACATGGTGGGGAAAAACAAAGAAGGAAAAAAACAGGAGAGAACATTGGCTTTGATGTCAGATCTGGATTTATTCCCAATTTTGTCTCATGTAATCTGTGTGCACCTAAGATATTTATTTAATCTCACTCAACCTGCATGGCTTCATCTGTGGAATGGTAAAAATGATCCCTGAAATACTGAAGTTGAATTTTAAAGCAGTTAATATAGATAAAAGTTGGAGTCACCTGAAAAGCAAGCAGCTATGGGACTGGAGAGAAAAGCCAGAAGCTGCATAGGCAAGCACAAGCAAGGATTGAGAGCATTTAATCCCAGGGTTAGGAGGTGTGGCTTTATCTTTTGCATGATGGTGCACCCAGAGACTTGACTTTGGCCAGGGAAGAGTGGATTTGAAAGACAAAAGATGAAGGCAGAAGACTGTTTGATAGTAACTGTAGTAGCATAACAGAGATTCTTTTTTTTAAAAAAGGTCATCTAATATACATTAATTACATGCCTGAGCACTGTTCTGGGTGCTGGGATAGAGTGATAAGCAAGACAGACAAGATTCCTCCTTTCATGGTATTTAAATATTGGCATGGTGATAGACAATAAACCAGGGAATACATAAAAGAAGACCATCTTAGGTAGTGAAAAACGTCATAGCGACAACAAGTATCGTAGGGAGTGAAATGGTAGTGGCGCACTTAGATCTGTGTATTTATGAGAAGACAAAGTCTTCCTGTATACGTCCTCTTATATGTCTATGAACCCGTCTGTGAGTAAGAGTGTCCTTATCCCCATTTTAAGGATAAAGAAATTGAGTCCCAGAAGGACAAATGGCCTTGCCCTATCGTTAGAAAGTGGGAAATTGCCCTTCTTATTATTCCCCACCACTGATTATATAATTCGACATCTCAGGAAACTGGAACCCATGACCTAAAATGCACCAATTCCAAAAAATAAGCTAAGATAATCAAAGAGGCAGGCTTTAGACCTAGAAAAATCTGATTTCAAAGTCCAGATCTGTCAATTACTAGGCCTATAATCTTAGGGAAAAATTTAGCTTCTGTCTCAATTTCATCTGTGCACTGGAGTTCAGTATCCCTAAATTGAAGGATTACTGGGAGAATTCTATCAGTGAGTTCATACAAACTACCTAGCACAGTATTTCACTCACTCTAGCCTCCCTTCTTTTCTAAGAAGAACTAAAACAAGGAGGATTTGTGGTTCAGTAGGGTTATGCTTGTTTATGTGGATGTCAGCACAAACTTCTTCCCTCAATTAATATGACTTATGACTTACTATAATGGTAATAAAAATGCTAATGCTAATGGTGATAAAATTATAATAAGATTTAATCAAAAGAGGCATATTTCCCTATGGAATTGCAAATATTTCTCTTGGCTGTGATTCAGCATTTCTTTGAAAGTGAATCTATTGGAAATAATAATAATAGTTATCAGGCTTCTTATATACCAAGTGCTGTGCTAAAGTCTTTGGGAGTTGGAGGTTGTCCTGAGTACTGTTGTGGCAATGGATGTAGGCCATTTTAAATCAGCACACACCACTCAGAACTGAGTGGGAGAGAGTGTGGTCTACAGTGTGAACTGTGGTCTATGGTTGGTGGCAAGGCTCCAGGATGTGTAAGTTCATTTAGGGTGGTGGGCCACACTGTGGGAGATGTTTGTATGGAATGTGGTGGGAGGTGTGGGAGGTGGGCAACATGGGAATCCCAGTGGGTTCCGTGTAATATTTTAGGTAATCTAAGCACCTCTTAAAATATATGTATATATATATATAAATAACATTTTTGTAAGCAAATACACATATATGCATATATATTTATATATCATTTTACAAATGTTTGTATGTATTGTGAGAATTTTGATTTTTACCCATAAAAAAAAAAAATTAAATAAAGTCAACACGTGTTTCATTTCTTCCTTTCAACAAAACTCTGTGTGTTAGGTTCAATTATACTCCAGATTTTACAGATGGTGAAATCCAGTCACAGAGAAGTTAGGTAGTTTGTTCAAAGTGCCAGAAACTAAGTATCAGTGTTACTATTTGACTTTGGGGAGTCTAGCTGCAGACTCTGTATTCACAGGTGTCCACAGTGTGCCCTAATCAGTGGGTGGATTTTCCCTCACGTCGTGTCCTACGTACAGTCGTTCATTAAATATTCCAAGCTGCCCCAATACCTCTGATTCTCATAAAGAAGAAGAAATCCCTTCCAGCATAAGATTTCTTCACTTACAACGCCTAGCTATTGAAGCACTAACTGAGAGAACATGTCTTGTCAATAGGGATTTAGGATTCTGGTATTTTCTGTACTCAGCAAAACCAGATACACAAGAGGTACTATAGGTACTCAATGCATTTCTGATCACCAAGGCTTACTCATTGATGACACATCATTTCTAAAATTTTTCTTTTCCTTCACATTAAAGTTATCTTGTAGAATACAAATGGAGATCATTATTAACTATTTAGCTCTTTTGTGGGGTATGATCATTATGAGGATGCAAGCTAATTTTCTATGCTGCAGTAAAACTTGTGTTTATTTAATAGATATTTTATAAGCAGTTAGGATATGCAGACAATAGGGTCCACTCAACAACCATTTTTGAGTAGCTTCTTTTTGCCCAAGGGAGCTGTATTTGAGTGGACAGGGCCTTGTATCCAAATTTGCAGTGATTTGGAAATGGAATATATGTTTCCCAAAGACTAAAATACTTCCACTGTGAGTTTTTGCAGTGGCCCTTACCCAGATCAAAACGCCAGAGATAATCACCTAAAATAATTGCCTGTGTTACAAAATGAGTTCCTTCTTGCCCAAATGCTGGATCTGCCTGAGATCCCATTAGCCAAAGCATCTTTGTTAGTTGTATCATGGATTTTCCAATGTCTTTTTTTATGCCACTATTTGTATTTATTTTCCCAAATGGCTATATCCTCTTCCTGAATGTTATCCTTCCCCCAAATCCTCTATATGACTTAGCGGTAATGACAATACTAGTCATTTTATGAGCAGCTGGCACATGCCCCGGCAGAGTCAGAGATGCCTCACACCATTGTCTTTCTTAATTTGCAAGGCAAATCTGTATATAATTGCATTTCTGTTTGATAGATTTTCTTAAAAATTCACAAACAAACATTGGAGGCCCCAAAATGTTAGAGAACTTCTCCACAGCCATGCAGCTTTAAGAAGCGGATCTGAAGTTCCGTGAACCCATTTTGGCCTGAATTTAATACCTTTTCTCTTTACCAGCAGTTAATCTGTGACACTTTTGGTAGCAATGGTCTTGGTCTTAGGACGCATGTCTTCAACATAGACCAAATAATATTTCTTGTCAATTTTATTGATATACATTAAAGAACTCACTTATAATCAAGTATCTGTCTTCTCTAAAGCTTGAAGAGTGCAGAGTTCACAGGTTTTGTAGTCAGAGAGACCTGAGAGCACTTTTTAAGTATGTGATTTTACCTTAACTTTTTGGACTCAGTTTTTAATCTTTAAAACAAAGTTGGTAGTGCCTATTGGAGGATGTTTAAAGGAGAATAGAATAAGCTAACTCAGGTAAAGTTCTAAGCAGAGTATGAAGGACACTGTTCTTGGGATCCACAATTTTGCTTAGTCACTTTCCCCAGTCGCATAGAGTTTGACTATGTAACTTGCGCTGGCCCCTGGGACAGTAGCAAATGTATCACAAGGAGAGACTTGGAAGATGCTTGTACGTTGGGATTGCCCTGTCTTGCTGTGACTTGGAACTCTGAGACCACCATGTGGAAAAGCCCAGCCTAGCCTGTTGGAAGATCAGAAGAGATGAGTTATACCAGCTTAGTACCTTCTAAACCAGGACTAATGGACATTTTCTATAAAAAGATAAGTTCATAAGTATTTCAGGCTCTGCAGATCCTAGGAACCCTATCACAACTACTCCATTCTGCTGTTGCAGAGCCAAAGCAGTTATAGACCGTATGCCAACAATGGGCTTGGCTATACTTCAGTAACACTTTATTTACCCAAGCAAGCAGCAGGCCAGATTTGGCCCACAGCCTGCAGTCTGTTGACCCCAGCTCTAGGTACCCCAGACCTGTGAGTGAGGTAGTCTAGCTTTCCTGGCTGCTGACCAATCCACCAGCTGACTGCTGCTTCAAAAGACAGCCCAAGAGAGATGAGTCAGGAAGTCACTGGTGTGGGGGGGTGCACAGTACCTTGAGCTAAATAAAACCATTGCTTTTTTAAGCATTAATAAGGCAGGGGGGAGCGGTTTATTTGTTACACAGTAAGCACTGACTGATAAAACTCTAATGCCCAGGTTAACAAGGAAAACAACATAACTATTGCTGCCATGAGCTGTTGGATGGGGGAAGGTTCCAGAAGGCCTTCAAAGGTAAACAACATTTTGAAGAATTTTTAATCAGGAAATTCAATGAGCTCATTTTCTCTTTCAGTAAGATCACTTTTGTGAACATTTTAATAAGAGCCTGCAAGGGGAAGAATAAGTCAGCAGGGAGGACGGCTGCAGAGGCGCAGGGCAGAGCCTGTGAGCATTTGAAATAGTTCAGTGTAGTGGAGAGCACTCGATGGCATGGCTTTGAGAGATGTTTGGGATGTAGGATGAACTTTTCTTTGAAGTCTCCTCGACTTTTCCCATTTCAAGTGCAAATATTTCCTCTCTCCTCTAATTCTTATAGAACCTTTCAGCACTAACTGAGGTCTTTCTTGCATCACAGGTAAGTCAGTGTAAGCCCTTCTGCCCCCTACCATGAGGATTGCCAATAGAATAGGATCACATCTTACGGACCTTGTCACCCCACACTCAGCTGTATTCCGTGTAGTTTCATAAATGCCTTACAGTATGAGTCAAATGATTTTAAAGTGAGTTAGGCTGCCTTCCTTTTTTTTCTTCTTTTGTCTGTTGTGAAGAAATAGGGGAAAAAGATTTCCCAGCATGAGTCCAAAGTTTGAGTCCTACTCCCCTCTTCCCCACCCCCCATGGTCTTTGACTTTGGTGCTTAAACGTCTCACAATTCAGTGGAATAAATGCCCTACAGCTGTTTCTCCCTCTTTTTTATTTTTACCTCCTCTTCAGATTTAAGTTTCAGCGTCTATGGTTTGAAGTCATGCAATTCTGCATTTGAAGGCAAGCAACTCTAATATATTTTGTCAGGGAGACACAAGTTCTTTCAATCCTGAGACTCAGCACTCCAGAAAATTAGATGTGAATTCAATGCACAAAAACAACTCTGCAAGGAAAATATGTCTTTGACTCCATCTATGGGCAGAGCTGGTCCTCCTAGTCATGTGAAGGATTTTTTTTTTTTTTTTTTTTTTTGACAAATCCAATCATTGTATAGTCAGTCACTGCATTCATCTCTTGCCCTCCAAAACTGTCATTTTCCATCAAGGGCAAGAGCTAACCATGAAATTAAGAAATGGTAAAGAGGGTGAAGTACTGGAGGGAAGAAGGGTAATATTTCAGAATCTGAATAGGCTGGGATGAACCCTGTTGAAGTTAACCATGTACTGGAATAATTGCCTTAGAAATGGGCAAGTCGTCTTTTAATCCTTATGAGATGTGTTTGTGTGTTGTATTACTGTGGGAAGGATGTGGTAGAGAAAGAGTAAAAGAAGGAAGGGGGAAGTGGGTGAGGAAAAGAAAGATGGGAAGAGGAGAAGGAAGAGAGAGACAGTTTGAGATAGAGAGAAAGAGAGAGAGAGGGAGAGAGAGAAAATGTGTAATGTGATGGTGGGAGGCAATTTCTCACTACATAAAGAAGACGTTCTATCTTCCACTCTAAAATCTTCCAACTCATGGGTGAAGACCTGATCTCTTTGTTTCTTGGTTAACTTTTTCTTTGCAAAGTGGGATCATTTTGCAAGTTCTCTTTGTCCTCCTGAATGATTGCAAATGTCAAATGATTGTGTGAATGCAAGAGTGCTTTAGCAACTCACTCGGTATATTACACAAACACAAAAGATATGGTTATTTGTAGCTAGCCACTACTCTTATCAAGTGGACAAAGCTGACTCCTCACACAGCTGAGCTTCAGCCTCGATCTTGATCCAGGCTGAGTTTAAAACCTGAAGCCAAACTCTTCCATTAAATGAATGGGACCTGACTCAGGTGCAGAATACCCAGTTTCCATTCCTGGCTGCAACACTTCTTAAGTAGACTTGAGAAGTCATAACATGTCTATGATCTATAATATGATATATAATATGGGTCAGATGGTAGCATCTATCTCACAAGGCTATTGAGAAGTTTAAATGAGACAGTATGGGCAAATGGTGATTCTCCAAGTAGATTTTTGCTAATGATAGTGCTAATAATTAGAAAGCAACCTAATTTTAGATGTGTTTTGTCTCCTGTTGCATGCCTCTCCCCATGACAAAGAAGCCTTCTCATCATTGATGGAGTATGTGTCTGGATTCCTCCTTCCATTTGGCTGCCTTTTTGCCAGCAACAACAGAGACAAGCAGGATGTTAATGGGGTATGGTTGAATGTGAATGCTGAGATGAAGAGTGTGTATTTCCCAGACCAGGATGAAGGGGCAGAAACACAGTTCTCCCACGAATGTTTGAGTTTCTCATAAAGTCCTTTAATACATCAAATAATGAAAAGTCTGGTAAACACAACATAATTTCTTGTTATCAGTTCTCTTCTGGATGTTTGCTATCTGCTAGACAGCTCTTTGTCTCATTTACTCTGAAAGTAACTATGCTTCCAGTGGTTCCATATCCCAATTCAAGTGTTTCTTCTCTGCGAAGCCCTTCTGAATAAGTGTTTCTCCCCCAAGTAGAGCGAATTGCACTATTTATGCCAGGGTTATTCCAGGTGCTTGATGCATTTTTTTTGAATGAATGATTGAATGGAGATGAAAACAAAGGAATTGAGCACTTAGGTTGAACTTCTTTGAATTTGTTAAAATGACATGTTCACCTATTTATTAGAGCTTTATTTGAAGTTCTGCACCTTTTCTTTTGGGGTGGGGGAGGCTGTGACCCTCTTATTATCTGATGAAAAAGAGACACTGCTGTCTTTTTGCATTCCATACATGTAAATACAAGAAAGGGGATTAAATTCATTTAAGGATTTAATCCACTACAGAAGATTAGAATGTATTACAGATGAGAATTTTGTCCTATACTGTGCCGATGCCCTAGCAAAGCAGACAGCACCTTTCAGAAATTGATTATAGATGGTTTTGTTACCAGATTTTGTATAGGTTCTTGACTATGCTAGAAATGAATATCAAGAGCATGTCAGGTTGATTCGGCCAGTAATTTATTAAGGAATGGTGAGTGAGAAATGGTAGAAAATAACAGATCATAGGTCCCAGGTAGGGAGGAAGGGGTTGAAGAACGATAAAGAGAACTGATTTACAGACTACAAATTCCAATTGTTAATTATAAATGCCCAGGTTTTACTTGTATGTTGATCCATGTGGGGGGACACGGCGAGAACAGGGCACAGAAGGCAAGAGAGAGAGAGAGATTTAGCCTTTACACTTGCTTTTTAAATGACTAATTATTCCACCCCTTTGCTAATGGCATGGAGGAGTCCCAGCTGTTTCCTGTTTTGACCCCACCCATCAGTTCCCTGGGAGGGCCCAATGATAATGTTCCTGGAGAATATCCCGGACTTCTCCTGGCTTCCAGGGCCTCCTAGCAGCCATCTTGCGGGTATCGATATCCACATGGACTTCTTGCCAGGTTCCAGATCCATCTGTTGATTTCCTGTCTAGCCTGCTTCAGTTCCTCTGTACATCCTATGTGATATTATGCAAAGAAAGCAGGGAACAAAGAGCTGTTATTCATACATTGCTTCTTTTATGAAAATTTATTGAACTTTTTGCAAATAATATTATTTCATGTGTTAGTTAATGTAAAAAACATTTCTGGCCTTTAGTGTCTCTACACACAACATAAATATTACTTTGTGGTATTAAGAAGGAATTCCTCAAGTCACATTTGATAGGGTCTCTATAAAGAGAGAAACCATTCTCCTTGAGCTTCTTAGGCTCCTGCACATGCTGCTGGACGTTTACAGAGCCTGCAGGGCTCTGAATGCGTTTTACCCAGACTGTTTCTCAGGCTTGTGTATGCAGCTGGAAACCTTGAGAGATGACATAACATTTCTTTCTGGAAAAAAGTGCAGGCTTGTTTATTCCTTGTTATAAAGGCACCAGATTGTTCCAACTCAGTGTTTCTCAGCTGTGTAGAAAACCCACTGCATGTGCAGAGTTCATTTGGGCATTATTATACCCTAACTCCCCTATGCAACTTGGGAGCCTGGAGAACTAAAGCCAAAATTCTGATGAAGTGCTGCTTTCTTTTGCATGAGTAATAAAAACCCTTTGTCTCTGACCCAGGATTCTTGCGCCTTCTTCCAGCACCCATGAAACATTGACAGGTTAACATTTAGCTTGAAAATAGGGTTAAATCAAATCCCCAAACTGACACTTTGGTTTGAAGTGACACAGGGTAACTTTCTGAAACCTATTTCTAAGGAGTGCAGCCTTCCTTGCCACAGGCCTTGATGTGGACTAAGATAAAATACTTTTCTCAGATCATTAGCATCTGAGCTGAAGGACATGGCTCAGCTAAAATGTCCTGCCGAACCATTGTAAAGAGTTAATGAAGTAAATTGAATAAAGTGCCTAGAATTTTTGCCATATAGACTGTGATCTTTGAAATGGTTTTATCATTGTATCCTAATGTATTCTATCATTGTAACTCAATGACAGTGACTATACGAACTCTGAAACTGGATAGCACCCCCATTCTTTTGTTAACTGCTTTCTCTGTGGTCGTGGTCCTAGCAGGTAAAATCTTTAAAATACCAGCAGGCCTGGATACTTTGGGGGTGGGCTCAGGCTACTGGGACATCATTCTGCTTCATACTGTGCCTTGGAGTGGGGCAGAATTGCAAGAAACAGAGCAAAGGTGACTGTTGAAGAGCAACTATGGTTGAGAACTGACGGTCTGGAGCAAGGAAGGAAGGTGAGCCCAGGAGGAAGTCTGGACTGGAGAAGAGGCTTTGGAGCTGAGTGGTCTCCTTTTCCGCTGCTCATGAGAAGAGCGAATTGGGAGATTTTAATTCTAGGTAGGGGGAGTCTTCAGATAGCTCCATGTGTCTTACCTGGACAGTCATCGGTCACAGCCTTGTGCTGGGGGGAAGGCTTGGGCCTTTTCATCTCATTATCCTTCCTTACAGATAGTCACCATCGGCACACTTCATTACAGACTTAAAGTTTAAGAAATCTAGTGGCAAAAGCCTTCATGTTGGTTTAATCCTGTCCCTTTCTAGCTGTTGGCTCTGGAAAAGTCACCTCAGTTCTCCAAAACTCAATTTCCTTATCTGTAAAATGGGGGAAATAATGCCTAACCACTGAGTAGTTGGGAAGCCAAGATATACTCCAAGCATAGGACACACTGTTTTTATTGTTGTTTTCATTGGATCACATTGTTGCATCTTTTGTCCTTGTCCTCCCCTTATCCCTCAGGTCTTACCACTGCAATGTGTTCTCACTCACTTTCAATCACTAGAATTTCATTGACTAAGGGATTTCTTCAGAGCTGGGGTAGGCCACCCCCCCAGGCACATGGCAGGCCCTAGCATTCCTGAACCGATAGCTGGTAAAAGTTGGTGTACTAATCCTCCGATTGGTTGACTTTGGGGTGGGATAACTCCAACGTGTTCCCCAGAATTTCCCCGACAGATTAAGGCCCAGATGCCCACAGTAACTTCATAACTCATCCTTGATTAGCTGAGGAACATACACCTCTTGTTACACCTGCCCGACCCTTATATTCTATGTCTTCCAAATAAACAACTTGCATTTGAACTCTTGTCTTAGGGTCTATTTCCAGTAGAACCCAAAACCCTCAACACAGTTCTATTCTTGTCTTAGGGTCTATCTATTATATTAAAGATCAATCATGGAAAGTAAAATCTGGAAGAAAACTTACAGACTAGAACTCAGTTCTGATAATTCAACTATTTATGGTGTTTCTGAAGTTGTCTTAGTGTGCAACAGGGCAGCCAATGCAAAGTTCCAGAAATCTGCTGCCTTTTATATACGGGATTTACTTGGGGTAAAAGCTTGCAGTTCCGAGATTGTGAAATGTCCAAATCAAGGTATCAGCAGAGATGCTTTCTCTGGGTCCTGCTATATGGCAGAGCAAGATGGCCGCCGATCTCTGCCGTGTTCTCTGCCTTCCCCTCCAGAATCTACCATCTCCTGGAGTTCAGCTGTGGGCACCACGTATAGGGCTTGTCTGTTATTGGGTTTCTTCTCTCAATCTCGACTGCTCTGCTTTCTTCCTGTGTTTAGTTGTAAGCTAACAGGCTATGGCTTGTCTCTTCAGCCTTGAGTTGCTCCATGGGCCAAGCCTCTTGGGGGCTTCATGCTTAAGATTTAGCTGCTAGTGGCCCTTGAAACCTCCTTTCACATTGCAGAGTCAAAAATGGCAAAGATCCTTTTTTCCTGTGTGTGTCTCTCTCTGTGTGTCTCCGTTTATATCAGAGCCAGCAAGTGGGTGGAGACCCAAGCTGCCTCATGCCTCACTGATGTAGTCCAAGCAAAACAATCTAATCAAGAGATCTAATGTGAATCTCCTATAACCAAAGGGCACCACATGCATAGGAATAGATTAGTTTAAGAATATAATCTTTTTCTTTTGGGGATTCATAAAAGAACTGCAAACTATAACATAAGTTATGTGTTTATTTCCTTGATGTAAGGAAGGCAGCATCATTCTGAAGACTTGATGAACTGTCTCTGTTGTTCCTGCCAGCTTTCTTCCTTTATGACTTTCATACCAGAAAAAGGGAAGAGAGTATTCCAAGAAAAGAAAGAGTTTAACTAATTGTGCAGAGGCTGAGAACACCGGTGATGTCAGAGTACACCAGGGTTGGAGTAACTGGAAGCCAAACCTGGAATTATTGATTGGGGTCAGATTGGAGCAGGTTACCAATAACAGGATTAGGAAACTAGACTAACATAAAAAGTAGTTATCATTTGCTTCAAAGAATGTTAGAATATTTTGTTGACTGTTTTAAGGATCAGGTCATGTCCTGGCTCAAGAATAAACCAGAAAATTTTTGCAGAAATATTCTAATACTCGATATTATAGCATATTCTCCAGTTCTTTCTAATGTCAACATCTTTACATTTTAGTGACAAACTATATTACAAAAAATGATATTTTTGAGCTTCATCTTATCAAGGAGTCTTTTCTCTTTTGATAGGTAGTTTATTATTTATAAAAGCACCATGACCTGATTCTTGGGCCATGCTTCAAAATTCTTAAAATACTGAGATTTTATATATCTGATAATTCATGTTTTCCTTGTCTATATGTCCTTATTCATAATAGGCTTTAGGTGACCCCCATTAGAGAGGATCCTGGACCTCAGAAGATGCGTCCTGAAGAACTGGCTGAGAATAACAGAAAAGCCATTATACAAATATGAGACCTTCTGAGCTCAGTACATTTCTCCCTTCAGAAACTTCTATTTCCTCTTCTTTTTTACCCAGTAGTTAGATTCCTGAAAACTGGAGGGTATTTAATGTTGTTTCAATTAAAATGGATGTTTTTAATTAGGAACAAAGATAAATCAAGAGATAGTAGTTTAAAAAAAAAAGTCAGCATTTGATTGCTCTTTTCATTCATTCCCAAGATGATGTCATACTGTCTCGTGGCTTGAAAAAATCATTTAAAACCTGTTGACCCCAATTTCACATCTCCAGCCCCAACCTTGACCTTGAATTCCAGCAGAGAGTAGATGCTTAATAAATATTTTTGAATAAATGAATTGGAAAAGTGAGCAGTTTAGAGAAATAGAATGTAACAAAGATTTATTCAAGAAACAGCCAGAATCACTAAGTATCTATGAACAAATGTACTATTCAGGGTTCTCTAGGGAACCAGAATATTATGAGATTTTTAATAAGAATTGGCTCATGCGACATTGGGGATGGACAAGTCCAAGTTCTGCAGGACATACTGCATATCGGGAATTCTAATGAAGGTTTTCAAAGAATTCCTCAGGAGAAGCTGGCTGGCTGAAGTAGAGATGGGAATTCTCCCTTCTGACTGCTGAAATCAACCCTTCTCCTTTTAATGCCTTCAACTGATTGAATGAGAATTTTCTCATTGCTGAAGGCAATCTCCTCAGCTGATTGTAGATGTAATCAGCTTTATAGATACAATGAACTTACTGACAAGTTAAATCCATGAAATAGTATCCTGGAAACAATCAGACCAGTATTTGCTTAACCAAACAACGGGACACCATAACCCGGCTAAGTTGACATACGGACCATTACACCAAGGGACATGTATATGGCAGCCTGCTTTCTTTACCCCGCTCATCTCCATCGCAGACATTTCTGTACAGTCTCGGTGATGCCAAGCAAACTTCCCGAGTGGCACTTTGCTTGATCTCCATGCCTTTGTCACATACTGTTCTGACGGTGCTTTCACTGAGGGGAAGCATGCAGCCCAGCATCAAAGATCTGTTCTTTTTCAGTGTGGGAGATGACCTACACCTTGACTGACTTCAAAGGCTTTTCTTTTGAGAGTCTTCCTGTGGTGTTAAGATGTGCTTTATGGAGATCAGAGACAGTAAACACACACCTCTGTGCAGCTGACCATCATGTTACCATGACAAGGTATGTGCTAGCAGGGGTAGGATTGGTTACCGTACGCTGAGTCAGGTCACACTCCATCTATCATCACAGTACCCAGTAAACGCTGGCAGGCAGTGCAAACCTGGTACTTTCTAGCCAATGTGTTTATATTGTAAAAGAGTTCAATATGGAAATTCAGCAGTGCCATTCCAGAGCCATGCGTACTATCATCGGCCCTTCCTTAAACTCACAGAGCTCCTTGGGGATTGCCAACGGGCTGATCTGGTCCACAGTTAGACAAGGATACACCAATAAAATCTGAGGATTTACACATCTGAGGATTTTTGTTTGATTTTTACCTTTTTAAATCACCCTACGTCCACGTGTCCTTGAATTGGTCTGGATGATCTCACATGGCTGCATTATTTAAGCACAACAGCATCTGTCTGAAGAAAGGAGACTGAACTCCCCTCCAAAGCTACTAGGCTAATTGACATGACTAATAGACGTATCCTGGTCCAGGCAGGAGAGAGAATGCAAACAAGAGCTGCTGGTATGGTGTAGTGTATAAAATATCTTATCTTAGCTCTGTGTTCCCATATCTAAAAATATACCCTATAACTCTATTCTCCTCCATTTGAGCCTTGCCACATCCTTCTTTTCCCTTAATTAGCAATATTTCTCAATCCTTTGTCATGGGGTGTGCCACTGGTGCTATTCTCTCCCTCTCTCTCATATTTTTTCAACATCCTCTCCATCATTTTCCAAGGACCCTCTTGGCCAGATTATTCTCCACAATTTCATCCCTTTACACTGACCCAATATCTGCAATCATCCGTCTCTCCAGGAGAAATTGCATAAAGGCCTTTTTTCTAGGGCAAAAAGACAAAATAATGGGCTTGCCCCCAAGGGAATTTTAGATTCAGGCTTTGTGCAATAATGACCGTGAGGCGCTGTCTCCATTTATTGGTCTTTGGAGATAACAAGCAAACAACAGAGCGATAATGTGGAACTATGAATGTCCAAGAACAAAATATGAGTCTAACTTCAGTTTCACAGGAAACTTTGAATATAATCATCATCTAGCAACAGCACTTTCACAATTCCCCCAAAGCCGGTAAAGATTGTCAGAACAACAAAAGACAGTAATTTAAAGGATATTCAGAGAAATCTTCCAAATATTGAATTAGAAAAACTCTTACCCAGACACAGGATTTTTGTCAACATATATGAACTTCAAAAAGGAAAATTTCCACCACCATAAATAGAAGATAATAAAAAATAAAAATGGCCTTGCAGTAATTAATATCCTCTCATATATCATAAACTCTATGAATATTTCACTTTGTGATATTACAGTTTAAAGATTTAAAACCACAAAAAAGAAAACTCTATCTCTCAAATAAATGTCTCTCTATTCAACATTAGAAAGATCTTAAATTTGAATATTCTTAATGGGGCCAAATTGTATTCCTAGTCTTGCTAATTAATTTCCTTAGGTTGTTATAACATTCATCTTCATAATATATATATTTTGGGGTTTGTTGCAAATAAAAAAAAAAAAATGCCAATTCAGAAACCCAGCTCTATCTTGATGTTTTTTCAATTTTTTTTTTTTTAATAAATGCTTCATACTCTGAGTAAGACCGGGGATATAGGAATCTATTTTCTTCCCTTCCCCTAGCCATGTTATCAACTCCATATACACAGTGGCAAAGGAATCTCAGAGAAATAACCAGTTCTCAAATAAAACATTCTTCTTGTTGCCTTTTTGTCTTTAAATTGTGCTTTCTATTCCTTTGTATACTCTTTTCCTTTCTTCTTTCCTTTGTCTACTCTTCCTGCCTGCTTGCCTTCTTTCCTTCTTGTTCATGCATTCTTTCGCTTTCAGTTCTTGTGCAGTGTAAGGATATTGTTCTGTTATCCTTTCTGTCCCCTTCTTGATGCTTTCTAGCTCTATGTTTACCCAGTTGAATGTACAGTTCATATTCTCCGCACTCATCTTCTTCTTCCACTTCCTCCATAAGCAATTCCTATTTCCCTGGACTCATTCAAGGTATAAAGCAACTCTGTGGGGCCCTTTACTCTATTTAATATTATTTATTTACCTTACATTTGTGCATATTTTGCTTTTTGTATTTTAGTGCATTATATTATGTTCTACTTTCCTTGATGTTCTATATTTAACTTTCTTTTTTGTTAATTTCCTTTTTGTCTCATTATTTTATTAAACTGTTATGTCTTTTTTTAACTTCTTCATTCTATAGTTCGATTTTTCTTCTTACTTTTTCATAGTTTTGATTTCTCTTACATTGTTCTTTCTTTCTTGCTTCTTGTTTTCCATTCTGTTATAACTTTACTACCTTTTCTTTACTGTCTCTAATATCTTTAGTTTTTATTTGATGTTCTTTATTTCATTTTGTTTTCCTTACTTTCTTTTACCCTCTTTATTATTTTCGTAACCCTTACTCTGTATCTGTATTTTTTTCTTTACTTTTTATTATTATTTTGCTTTTACTTTCTAATATTTTTCTGTATGGGTTTTAAACACCTTCTAATTATCTTCAGTTTCCTTCTTCACTTTCTTACTTGCTGGTGTTTTCATTATTTTCTCTTTTTTTGTATTTTTTATTACTTTCATTTTTTCTTTCTTTTTCCTTTTTAAAAAACTTCTCATTTCCCTTAACTTATAAAACATCCATTTTCATTTCACTGACTTTACAAATTTTCATTTACTTCCTTTATTTCCTGATTTATAATTTCTTAATTCATCTTCTTCTCCATTTTAATTTTCACTTTTATCCTTTCTATGTACTGTCTTGTTCCATTTTTAGGTTTCTTTTTGCCTCTTTTCCACTCAGTTTAGTCTAATTTATTCAATTCATATAAAATGAAGTTTGTCAAGTTCTAGAAAAAGTTCAGAATAAGGTAATATATTATACAACTTGGAAACCTATAGATTACAAACAAAAAAATAAACAAACAAAAAACCTCAAACAACTAATCAATAATAAGGCACGCAAACTCCATTAAACTTACTTTTTAAGAAACGAAATAAAAAGACTGGTGATCCATGTGGAGAGAAGATGGTACTTCTAGTGATGAGTCAGTTGTGGTAAGGATGACAGTAGAAAGCAGATGAAAACAAGGTTGTATGCCTTAATGCATGCTAGCCCTTTTGCAACATTCTGCACACAAAGCATCTCATTTTCATTTTTCTTAATTTTGTGAAAGACGTATTTTACACCCCCTTGTATATGAGGAAATTTGTGACTAAAGAAATGATATATCATATGGAGTGTTACACAGCCAAGAATGTGATTGGAAGGAAATTACAGTGGACAGTTATTCATCAGTATTATATAGATTTTTTAAAACTCATAGCCATATTAGAAAAATTTATTTTGCTTTTGAAAAAAAATAAAGGTAACTGAAAATAAGCAAAGGCCAAGGTTTGATGATTCACAAGATAATAGATCCGAAGGACAAATATACACATGTAAAGTACCTCTTTTTGTAAATAAGGCAATTCTAATTAATATAGTGATGAGCTCTTTTAAGACTATCATGTTGAAGGTTTGAAATGTGTATAATACTCAGAGAAAGGGTATGTACAGAAATAGGGGTTCTCAAACAGCACCAGCAAGAGGAAACTTTTGTCTATATTTTTTGGTTAACACATCTTAGTGTTTGATGTTTTCAGAAGGTAGGGAAGAATTTAAGTTAACTCCCTCTCTCCTCCCCACACACATAAAAAGTGTGAAAGGATGATAAAATTAAACGTTAGCTGTGGCATCCTTATATAACATCATTATATAACTCTCCACAGAGTTTTGAATCTAAAATCCAGTGGTCAAAAACCATCGGAGAGCCAATTTTACCTCTGACCACGTAACCTTTGAGTTCCCCGCAATATCATAAAATGCTCTTTGGATGAAGCAAAGCTACATATGTAAGAAGTAACTGTGATGGGGCAACAGAGTGTTGGCTGTGTCTCACAAGGAGTGAGAAATGTGACATTTAGGATGCTTTGGGGGTCAAGGCTCAAGCAAGAAATTGCTGCTTCAAGTCTGAGAATTGATGGAGTTTGGGCAGTTAGTGATGTCAGGTTCGAGGAGTGGTGGACAAAGCAGGTGAGGGTCTCCAAGTGAGTCTTCATAAGTAAACTGTTGTGTTTTACACAAGCTGTTTGCTCAATGGAGCAGAATGCTCTCTCTGATAAAATAACCTGCAGAATTTTCCTGATGTAAACAATGGGGTTATTTATTGATTTATGGTCTTATCCTTCCAAGAAAAATCTTTCCTAGAACACATTTCCAAATCGCATTGACACAGAAAGTTTCAACGCACAATCCACAGTGGGCGATATAGAAAGTGTCATGTTGTGAAGCATATTAAGATTTGGGGGGTTCCTTCTTTGGAACGAGCTGTGTTGTGAGTCTGCATTGATAAAGGCGGGGGATGCGGATACTATGCATGCACCTCAGCCTGGGATTACCAAGGCACCACCTAAAGAGCTTGGGACTGAAATCACAGTGCACATTTGGCTGGAGTCTGTCTTATGCCCCAGATACTGAGGGTGAGTTAGGGGCCAAGGCAGATAGGCAGATAGAAGAACTGTTCTAGGAAGTACGGGTGTTCCCCTTGATTGCACACATTCTTGTACAGCAATAGGAAGGGGAGCCTGGGGTTATTTTTAATGGGATCCTAGAAAGGGAAACCCAGTATGGATCCTGGTACAAGGAGTGACATGCAAAAAGATCTAGAGGGCAGGGTAGCCAAAAGAGGTACTGCACTTAAGTGGTATCTGCCCATGGATTTTGAGGGTTGACTAATATTAGACAAATCAAACTGCTAATTTAAGCCTTAAATGATTATGAAATGTTTTAAATAATTATTCCAGTGTCTGGGGAAATCTTTTAAAAGGAGTCCAAGGAAACCATTCTAAATAAATTTTAAAGGGACAGTGGGAGGCAAAAATACAGTTGTGCTTTGACTCCTCCCCATGAGTGTTGGAAGCTGGGTAGTTTTGAATACTGTCTTCCTTGACTCTGGGGCTGCTGTAGTTAATTTCAAATCTAGAAATGACGCTTAGGTAGCTGCACACAACTTCAGCTCTGAGCAGTTTATTATTTGAAGCTCTAGGAAGTTCTGTAAAGGGCAAGTCCAGGGTGGGGTAAGGGCCTGCTGAGCTGAGAGTCATCAGTATGGAGAGCTTAGAAAACTGTCATTGAGGTTCTGATGACAAAACAGGTTGTCCTCATATAAAATCAGAAGGAAGGAAGGAAGGATCTCAGCGGGGTTCGCGGGGTGTGCCCCAGATCCCGTAATTTTATAGAAAGGAACCTGGAACCTCAAGACCATATTCCGAGCAGATCCATAGCAGATCTCAAGGATCTCCTCCGTGGAGAACCTGGTGTGCCCAGACATGTGTGACCATGTGGCCGCAGCTGTCCCGCGCCAGTGGGCCGCTCCTGCGGGGGCCCTTTTCAGGATCTTGGACCCCGCCGGCCAGTGTCGGCCCAAGGACGCTACTCCCAGTGCCATTCCCGTTCCTGAAAAGCCCAAGTTTAGAGTTGTTGAAAGGGCTCCATTTGTGCCAAAAGTGAGGAGAGAACCTAAAAATTTGAGTAACATGCAGGGACCATCCACTGAAGCCACTGGATTCACAGAAGGCAATTTTGCAGTCTTGGCACTTGGCGGTGGTTACCTCCATAGGGGCCATTTTGAAATAATGTATCTGATGATCAACTGCTCTATGGACGCCAAGAACATGTTTGCTATATAGCAGGTACCAGCGCCTTTCAAGCCTTCACCTGCAAGGGTATCGGGCAGCATATGTGGGGTGGCAAAGCTGCCATTGATCACTACATGACAACTGTGAAGTCTGGCTGCCTCATAGTAGAGGTGGGTGGGCGTCGTGAATTCAAAGAGATACAGGGGTTCCTCCACCAGGTTGCCTACAAGCTGCCGTTCTCAGTGAAGCCTGTGAGCCACGAGGCTCTAGAGAACGTAACTACCCAAACCCCCGGACTTTTTAATGCGTGGCCACTGCCAACATGCTGGGGATATGGAAAGTATTGAGCCCATATGAATTGACCCAGAAGGGGCGACACTGAGGCAAGTTTTATGTGCCTGAAAGAATACAGTAAGTGTGTGAGAAAGTGCAGGCTATTGAGAGAAAGGAGGGATCTACATTTTTATTCTCATCAGCTTACCTTTAAAGGCTTTGGGTAGCCCTTATGGCATAAAGAAGGAGCAGCACATGAGAAGATTTTTTTTGGAAAAAAATGTGCATTATCTGTAGTTTTTTTTATTACATTTTCTGAATATTAAATGAAGTTTGAGCATCTCCTCAGGAAGTAACTTCTCATTGGTCACTCTTAATGCATTAAATGGTTCGGCCAGGCCTGATTGACTATCAGGAGCTCTGATTCTTCTGGGTATGCGTGTCTTCAGGCTGGAAGCAAATATTTGCAACCCCCACCTCTGATGCAAGTCAGACTCAATGTCTGTACTGCCTTTTATATGTACAACATTAGGAGCTTGTTTATGAGATTTTACTGGGCACGATCACAAACTCAGTAATACTTTTCAAATAGCAAAAAATAAGCAATAATACATAGGTTAATTGATTCAACAGCTATTTATTGATGTTCAGCTACTCATCTCACAGTCTTGAACTGAGGGATATTGGACAACATTCTTTGCCTTTTAACAAAAGGTACCATAATAAAAAGAGTTGAAATTGTAAAAAAAAAAAGGGCCTATAGAGAAGGTTAGTGCAAAGCAGACTTGAGTACCCCCTAGCTCTGCTGCTGAGTAGCCTCGAAACTGTGGGTCTGTGCCTTGAACATATTAATCATGTGCTTCCTTATTCATAAATTGGGGTTAAATATACTCAGAGAACGCAGCTGCCTTTCTTACTTGAAGTGACGTGGTGTCCATCAGTGTCTTTGCGGTCCCACTTAGCATTACGTAGTGGCAGGGATTCTAGTCTTTTCCAGGAGGTAACTCACATGGTAGTGGAAGGTGGCCCTGGAATGAAGCTGTGAAACACTCCATCACATGGATGAGCTTCGAAAGTATTCTGCTAAGTAAAAGCAGCAAGACACAAAAGGCCATATATTATATAATTCCATTTATATGAAATGTCCAGCATAGGCACATCCATAGAGGCAGAAAGGAGATTTGTTGTTGCCAGGGGCTCGGTGGAGAGGGGGAGATGGGGAGTGACAGCTAATGGGTATAGTCTGTTTGGGTGATGAAAATGTTCTGGAACCAGACTGTGGCAATAATTACGCAGCATTGTGAATGCAGTCATTACTGCTGAGTGGCACCGTTCTAAATGGTTAAAATGGTTAAAATGTCCTGTTATGGGTAGTCTATTGCAAGTTAAAATAACAACAAAATGAAGGCCATGCTGAGTTGATTCTCCCACAGCTGAAGGGCTGGAGACTTACGTGCCCCGAGGCACCACGAGGCCAGCTCCACTGTGGCCACCTCGCCACAGTGCGTGTGTTCAGCAGCTACGAGGTTCCTCAGGCCAAAGTCTTTTCCCTCTTTTTCTCAGTCATTCTCTCTCAGAAAGCCCCAGATTCTTGTGTCCTAACTCTTTTTTTTTTTTTAACTTTATTTTGTACATTTAATAATTGAAAACATAAACAATTAAAAACTAAAAAGTAAACACAGATGAATAAATACAATTAATTTCTCAATTAAATGTAATGGATACATGTAATTTTTTTTTTTTTTTGAATCAAACAATATATTACACAATATATTTGGTTCATAGTAATGCATTCATACAGTATTTGTCCTTTTGTGTCCTAACTCTTAAAACTACTGATAGGTGTTGCAACTCAGCAACACCTTCTTTGGACTCACCCAGGTCAACTAACAAGGATGTGATAATGGACAACGCCCATCCCAAGGAACAGAGAGAGTCTGCAACTGCAAGCAAGATAGTCCCATCCATCTGCCCCATGGCATCTAAGTCCCCTCTCAGTTAGAGGTAGAGTGGGCATCACCATCCCAGAACCCTCAAGATTGGGGAATGAACAATGGACTAAAGTAGGCTTATTATTCTTCTTTATAGACTTATTATTATTCTAGCAATGGAAGGTTCTGAGGGGAGGGAGAGGGAAAAAACAGGTGTAACTTCGGGCATTTTGGGGACATTGGAATTGTCCTGCATGACATTGCAATGATGGATACAGGCCATTATATATTTTGTCATAATCTACAAAATTGTGTGGAGTTGTAACAAATGTACCACACTAATGAAGGATGTTGTTAATATGGGAAAATGAGGGAGGGGGAGGAGGTAGGGCATATGGGAATCCCCTATATTTTTTATGTGACATTTATGTAATCTAAATCTTCTTTAAAAATAAAAGGAAACAAACAAACAAACAACTACTGATAGAGGCATTTAATGATTTCATGGGCCACTGGGGTAGCTCAGCAGAGAAGAGCCAGGCTCTCTGTCCAGGAATCCCAGCCACCTTGTCACTCCTTCTCCATAGTTCCACCCCTCTTGGGCCCCTGATGGTGTTTTTCTTTCTTTGGCACTTGGAGGGGCTGCTGCAGATTATTGGTCAAATTCTACTTTTGGCATCAGTTGTGAAGATGGGCAATGGGAATACTCAATTCTGTTTCTTCCTTGATGTGTAACTTCGTGGATTGGGTATGGAAATTCACTGATGTGAACATGTTTGTGAGGGGAGGGGTAAAACCCGCCTGCCCCAAGCACCCATATAGAAATGACCTGTTGTGAGAGGGGTGGTACTGATTCAAACCCTCAACTGGTCTAGCTCGAGCGCCCACTGTCCACATGCCATGCGTCACTTTACTGAGCCAATTTGTGTGTCCAGCATCCCCTGAGTATGGTGCTTAGCAAAGTCTCTGCCACACAATCCATTATGGTGATACAAATGCCCCATTATTATGAAAAACCATAACTTGTCATTTCCCCTTGTCTGTTCCTTCATTCTACATTCCCTCTAAATATCAGTAGTAAATCCCTAGGGCCTATTCACTTCTCTTTTGGCACAGCTGAAACTTAGGGGCTAGTGTAGCTGCATCTCACCCCCCTGCCTAGTTTATGTCTTGGGGGAGTTGGGTGTGGGTTATTGAAGGAGGAGAGAAAAGTCCCAAAGCCTGCTGAGGCCTCTGGTCCAACAGGGAGGAAAAGGAAGAGTTTATAGGGCTGAGGAGGGTTCTTGGACTGCTGCTGCCCTG
This sequence comes from Tolypeutes matacus, assembly GCA_026826555.1. Taxonomy (NCBI): domain Eukaryota; kingdom Metazoa; phylum Chordata; class Mammalia; order Cingulata; family Chlamyphoridae; genus Tolypeutes; species Tolypeutes matacus. The sequence goes on along the minus strand of JAKSZT010054489.1, from coordinate 26,849,797 downwards.
CAAATTGCAGATGGAGAAAGATCTGCTCTCTTTTGTGCTGCTGCACTTCATCCCCCCAAGTTCAGGGAGTGAGGCAGACACCACTTGCCTTTTCCATGAAACGTCTGCAGAGGTGGTCACCTACTCACTACACAGCCAGGTCTGAGGGCCCCAGATTGGCCATCAGCAAACCTGCCCTTGAGTTAGTTTTCCCAATAAAAGAGGGAAATTTTCATCTCCTCTGCCTGAACCCAGTCCCCAAACCTGGAAGCCTTCCTTGGGCATTCTCTTTCTTCCACTAAAAAAGTACAAATCTGCCAGGAAGTGGTATCTGCTCTGCCTCTAAAATATCCCAGAGCTGTGCCTATTTCTTTCCACTTCTACCATGAACACCCTGGTCAACATTGTACCTCATCCGAACAATGGCAGCATCCTAAAATATCCCGCTTCCGCCCAAGCTGCTCCAAATCCCACTCTCCACACAGCAACCAGGGGGATCATTCAAAATATAATTCAGGTTATGTATTAAAACCCTTAAATAGCTTCCAATTTCACTCACAACAGTGCCAAATTCCTGATCATACCAAGAAACTTTGGCATAATCGATGACCCAACTTTTTGCTTTCAGTCCCTAACAGACACCCCTCCTCCTGTGCTTCCACAGCTTTGACCTTATTTCTGCTTCTCGATCAAGTCAATCAAAGAGATTTCTGCCCAAGAGCCTTTACCTACCCATTCCCTTGCCTGGAAGACTCTTCTCCCCAAATGCCATGTGGACATTCAGTTCTTAGCTCAAATGCCAGATCCTCAAAGAGGTTTCATCTAACACCCAGTAAACTGGCTTTCCTTGCCTCACCCCATCACTCTGTCATGTTATTCCATTTTATTGGATTAATAGAGCTAATTCCTTCCTAAATGTATCTCCTTTAGCTTTTTGTTGCTCATTTATTCATTACTGTCTGCTGCATGTCCCCTTGTCTACTGTGATGAGAGTGAGGTCTTTTCTGCTTTTCTTTCTGCTGCATTCCCAGAGCTAAAACACTGCCTAGCACAAAATAAATGTTTAAAATATTTATTGAATAAATGCTCAGCTATAAAGTTGAGGACCTGGAATGAATTCAAACAGTATTAGTTGGGCATTTATCATTTATTAACACCACGGACACTTTATGAGGTGCCAGAGATACATTGAAATCAAAATCCAATTGCCCAACTTAAGAGTCAGATTTGGAGATGCACGTGAATAAAAGGGTCAGTACAAACTAGTATGTTAATTGCAGTAGAAAGGTAAGTAAAACTTGTATAGGAGCCCAGAGAAGAAGGGCTTATTCTGTCTTGAAGGACTGGGGAAGTGTCAGGGAGGAAGTTGCATCAAATTTGAGACTGGAGGATGAGGGTGAGTTTTCAGAAGAAGGAGTTGTGTTGGTTTGGGGACACATTTTATTCCAGGAAAGAGTATGTGCCAAGTCCTACATTTAATAGGGACATTAGCCATTTAAGAATGTATTTTGTGTTGTTTCCTATCAGAGGTCAGTTACAGAAGGTGAGTCTAAAATTTCCAGGCCAAACATAGGATCTGGAAAGTGAAGTGATGAGAGGATAGTGCAAGCACCAGAGATATAGGCAGCCCAAGCAAGAGGGAGAGGGAGAACTATGGGAGGCCATAGGAGATTGTGTGCAGGAGAAGCAGACTGAGTTAGGACATGGTGTGGGTCAGAGTGTATAAAGCTCAAAGCTTTTGAAGACCATAAGATAGCCTTTGTACCCATAGGCGGGCCTCCACTGGGCCAGGTGAGTGACGTTTGCCTTATGTCTCCTCCATAAGGACAGTGCAGGGACTGGAAGGGTCAAGTGACCTTCTTTGTAATGGGCTTAGCAAAACCAACCAGAGCTAATAGTGTTACAAGGAGCAGGGCAAGTGGCATCTGGGGAGTCTCTCCCAGCCCTGCTTTCTAATTGGAGCTTACACATTCCAATCATGATTCTGGCATCTTGTGGCTTTACTGTTGTCTGACTTGAATTGTAAGTTTGGAGACAGCCAAGTCCCTATAATTTGAAGGTGAATTTATAGAATTTATTTCAGTCCTACATCTATCTAGGGACATTGGAAATATTTTGCTTCTTCTAGTTACTTCCTATTGTTCTTTTGAGCAGAAGGACTAGAGATCAGGTGTGAGGGCTTGAAACTAGGCAGAAGGAGGCTGTGACCATGAGGATAATGATCTCCACTCCCTGCTCTGACTTTAACTCACTATGTGATCTTGGGCCCTGCACCAGGTCCTCCTTGGATCTCAATTTCCTGAACATGAAATGAGCATCTGGATCATATGCTTTCCAAGTTCCTTTCAGATTCTGATATTCTAGGATTCAAAGTAGAAATGCCCAGATGCTCCTGAGCAATGTGAACATATGGAAGGATTTCTGACCTGCTGGAATATGAGCTGCCTCCTTGGTTACCAGGCAGAAGGAGTGCATTACCCAGGATTTCACAGATGCCTCATTAGGCAAACTGTTTGGATCACAATTTCTTAAAAGCTTTTCAAAATATTTTGCCTTGTCTGCCCTTTGATTTCTATGCCCTTCAGTCTTCAATGGGGAAGGATAAAATTAGGATGAAAAAGGCAAAACACTACCATACTTGCTAAGGGAATAATATTGCCTTAAGCAGTACTCTCTGGAAAGTCTTGCAGAGGTATTTAGGTTCAGATCAAGGAATATTTAAGACTGTCTGCTAGGTGACCAGTTCCATGCCAGGCATTCAGTTGACAATGTTAACATGAGTTCTGTCTATCTACCAGGAGCTTACAATTCCATATGAAAAGTGGATACTATAAGATTACAAACTGTTTTTTATTGTAATATTTTGTCTGGCTCACCATTGCCTTCTTTTGGCACTGGGAGCAAGTTCTGGTTTGAATGGTAAACGTGGTCTCTAGGGGCTGTCAAAGCCCCCATTTACTCAGTCATAGACATGTTGATATGGAGCTTGAGCACAGAATCATGGTGGGTCCAGGGAGTTCAGGGAGATCGAAACAAGTACAAGTTAATTTTGTTATGGAAGCCACATATTGAATGCCATATGCAAATGAGCAGCAAGGCAGGCAGGCCTCTGCTTGTGTATACATCCTCTCTTCACACCCACGATCTCTGCTTATAAAACACAAATTCAAAGATAAAATTATTGAGAATTCAAGATGGCACTGATAGAGATTTAACCAAGCTTGGCTGGCAATTACAACATTGTCAGAGCAGAACCCAGGGAAGGAGTGACCAGCACGAAAACCATCTCTTCTACAGCAATGGGAAATCATGTACAGTTTTATATTCATTTAAATGATGACCTTGATTTTCTCCATTACTTGGCTTGGGATCTCCCACCTCCTCTCTGCCTTCCCTTTCAAAATCTATTGGGAGTTATTGATTGCTATTGGTTGCCTGTATTGTGTCAGGCACTAATCAAAATTAGGACATTGTTCCAATGTTAATCAGGGCACAAGGAATGCTGAGAGCCCAGTGGTGAGGGCCTTGGAACTGCAGTGATCCATCGTCAGTAGTGAGAAAACTAGGAAGGATTTCTGTCCAAAAGACTAGAGAGTGGGACCTGTGGCAGCACCTGGGCCACATTCCTTATAGACAAATCCTTGGCACGCTGAGCATCAATGATTGATTCTAATAGAGAAGCTTCTGAAATCTAAATTTTTCCTGATTGGACTAGGAACTTGACCAGGTGGACAGGGGGTGATGCAGAGGCTCCAAAGGAAAGATCAAAGGTCACTTAAGTCCATGTGTATGAAGAATGAGTTGCACTGATTGGTAATGTAGACCTTGGTTTGAATCATGGCTTAACAAATTTTTTTGCTGCGAAATAATTGCCAAAGCCTCAGAGTCTTCAGCTATAAACTGGGGACAATCACATTGGCTTAGCTGGGTTTCTCAGAGAGCAGAACTTGAAACAAAAGCTCAAGTAAACGTATTTTATTTGGGGAGCAGAAGTGAAGACAGTAGCAAAGCTGTGAAGGGATAAAAGCCAAAGCAAAGATGCATTATGGAGTTGAGTGACTGGTTCCTTGATCCCATGTAGCCACTTGAAGTGCCTTATGAAAAGCATCTCGGCACCTCCTTTCAAGAGAAGAAATGGGGAAGCATTTATTCGAAGGCTCTTGTGCCTTTCCCTTTCAGTCAAAGTTTCACTTCTTGGGATGTGGTGTCCACTGCAACATCATCAACACAGAAGCCTTAGGAAATGAAGCAAGATGGGCAAGGACCCGAGGTGAGGCATGGGCAGGGCACACCTGGCAGGAAAGATCACTGCAGAGGTGGTTGGAATGAGGAACAGGCGATGAGGAAAGAATTTGAAACGTTATACAAGACATATTTGATATAAGCACCTATTTGCAGGTTTCTTCTGCATAGTAATGTTCAAAAACAAAGATTAAAAAAAAGAATCATATAGTACTGATTAAATGTTAGCATCTTACTCTAACTTCCCCTCTCCCCAGACATCTTCCTTATTCCTTACAATTAAGGTCAAACCCCATTAAAATAGCAACTCTTAGAACCAACTCTGAACTATTTATAGATGATAGAGCCAAAGCATTCAATATAATTATATAAGACCTATGCAGTTTCTCTTTCTTTAAAATGTGTTGTTAATAATTGACACATTTGCTGATTTTTAATAATTTTCCAAAAACTGTCATCCTAAGACCCTGTATTAAAGCCATATCACAGTAGGCTCATCCCCATGAATGCACTCCACCTCAGTGGGAATGACTTCAATCCAATTAGTCTGTGCAATTTAATTTGTTCACTGCAAATCACTGGGGTTTAAATTGAATTCAATTAAACACAAATCAATAAAAGTCAATTCCAAGTGATTAGTCTTCACATTCATCAATAGAATTCAATTAAAATGAATCTAGAGATTTACCTGAATGATGGACTTGTTTCTAAAATGACTGCAGATAACTATGATATCTAGTTGTGGTGGGCATTTTGGAGGCTGTGTCCCGACTCCTAATGGGCTGTTTTCCCTATTAGAGCTGAGGGTATTTATGAAAAAATAGATACAAATTATACTTCACAATTTTAAAGAACTTCACAAACAAATGTTTTATCTTCCCAACATTCAGAAAAAGTAGGTCAGGTTAAGTTGAGCCTCAAAGATGAGGCAAAGGCTGGTTTATGTTGGGTAACTTTCTATAAGCCCCAAGCATGTTTTTGATGTACTTCTGATGACAAATAGATGTCTCCATACACCCTCATCTCTCACCTCCACCAAGGAAAGAGCTCCTAACAGATATCCTTGCTTCAGCTTTTGTCCTCCAGCTATCTGTTCTTGATAGAGAAGCCAGAATGCTCCTTTTTACAACATACTCATGATAACTAATTTTATGGATTGCTTGCAATGCATAAGGCATTGTTTTAGATACTTTATATATTAACTCTTAAAAAATATACATCTATCTTATGAATTAAGTGATATTACTGTCTCCTGTTCACTAATGGGAAATATGAGGTGTGGAGGGGTTTGTTAAGTAACTAGTCCAAAGTTACAGAGGAAATGACTGTCAGAGCCAGGATTTAAACCCAGGTTCTAGGTCCTGTGTGCTTAGCCTAAATAGCATCACGCCACTGCTTAAAGATCACCATTGATTCCCCATTAGCGTTTATCATAAAAGCCAAACTCCTTCAAAAGGTTACCATCATTGGCTGCTGCTGTCTCCCTGGCCCCATTTGCAATCACTCTTCACCTCATTTCCTATGTGGCAGCCATATTAGCCATCCTGAAGTTCCCAAACCCCTGCCTGCCTTGCTTATTTCCACCTCTAGGCCTTGGGCTGCTTTCTTCTCAAAGTTCATACAGTACATGCCCAGGAGGCGGGAAAGACATGGCACATTCAAAAACAATAGCTCTTAAGAGTTTAGTGAGCAGTATATTTATAAAGGTGGGAATAGGTTAAGGAAAATAAGAAGGGTCCTTCTTACTAGAGTCACCCTAGTATAGCAAGAGGGAAAGTCATTTCTACCATTAGCTCTAAAAGAACAAGGCAAGGAATCATTACCAGACCTTGACGATACCATTAGCTTTCGGAGTTGACCACTTGGAGAAACAGAGGCCTTGCATAGAAAAAGCCATAACTGACAAGCCTCAGGCAGGGTGGGGGGCTGGGGAAATGATTACCTTGGCCTCATTCTTTCCCCTCCCACTGACCTTGTTCTCTTACCTCCCAAAGAGAGAACCCAGCTGAAAGCCAGAGGCAAGAGCACCTAAAGGATGTGGTCAGTGGAGGCTGGTCTCCAAGAACAGAAACATGCATAACAAAGGGACGCATTGTGCCTGTGGAGGGACGGAGAGAGCGTTCAGCACTCAGAAGCCTTCTTTAGCCATTCGCTCCTAAGATAGGCCACTCCCCGGTTTTGGTGACTAAGTGTCTTGCCATACTAAACAGCAACCCTTTACAGAGTACTGTTGTAACATGCCATTTTGAATCAAATTATTCCTGTACTGATTTCCCCACTATTTCGCCTTGAGCATGAGTCCCTCAGAGATTGAATGACCATTTAGCCTGTGTCTCAGTCCCTAGATCAGTGGCTAGCATTAGAGTAAGCATTCAGACAGGGTTCTTGAACTCATCAATGAATGTTTATCAAGAGAAAAGAGGAAATTGAATGGATCCTGCAGCCATGCATTTAACTAAACAAATATTGGTAAAATGCGTAAGTACTTCCCAGGGCTCTGGGGTTACAATAAAAAGTTATGCACCTGCCCAACTTTTGAGTAGTACTTGCGAAAGCAGATTTCAGGCACATGCTGTTCAATATTCTGGAGTCAGCCCTGAGGTTTAATACCCCATCTTCAGAGTACATAACGCTATAATGCAGAGATAGATAATTGAAAGCAACTGAATTTGGATTATTTGGGGAGCTTATTAAAATGCACATTTCCTGGCCCCCTCTCCAGAACCTCTGTTTCAGAATATCTACTGTGGAACTTTGAAGTCTACATTTTCATAAGCTCCCCTAAATGATTCTGATATGCATAGTCCTCATACTACTTTTCAAGAAATGCTGACCATTGTTGGCACTCTGTCTATATAATTTTTTTTGCAACTGGCATCTCAATTTCTCTAAAGGATATCAAGTTCACTACAGTATGCTATTGACATTTCCATTCTTAACTTTTGTGACATTGACTATCTGAGTGGGACTCTGACCTTATATGACATGCTCTTTCAGTTGAGTACTCCGATAACTTGCAGCTGAAAGGCTTCCTAACTGATATATTTCAGAATTCCAGTGGAGAAATAATGGAGGTTTAAAATTGGAAATAGGTGTCAGGGATGCAGAAGTATGGATGAATACATGGGCCATGCAAAACAGATTAATATCGGTTTATAAGGAACGTGTACAGGATCAGGACTGTACAGCAGGCTTTTCTTCCAGTTTGGAAAGTTGTGATTGTTAAAAGATCTTCCTCATTCATTGTTTCTCTACTGAGTCATTTAAAAGATTCAGGAGAAAATGAAATATTAGACTTGGTCTATAAAAGGTAAGAGTGAACTCACATTAGCTTCCCTCTAACTCGCACTTCCTTGTTTGAGTCTAGTCATCTCGAGTTATATAAAATGAATTGAATTTTCTAATATTGTTCAAGTTCCTGAAAATAAATGTCCCTGTTTTATAGAAGAAATATCTGTAGACACTTACATCACTCCTTCTAAGACAGTTTTCACTCTTCTTACCACAAACATCATTCTGAGATTCTACACTTAAACACCTCCACTTAAATTCCATACCCAAGGTAGAGGCTGAACAAAGGAGAGTAACAACTAGTTCTTGAGCTAGGGAATCTGCTTAAGAACCTACAAACATCAGCCAAGAGATTTTACTTTGGAACAGAGAAGGTAGTTGAAATGTTAATTATTTTCAAATATTTGTAAGACTGCCATGAGGAAGTAGAGAAAATATTTAAGTAGAAGTTGCAAAAAATTGCATTCAAGTGATAACTTCGTCTATGTTCTTTTGTGACCTTCGGCAAGCTGCATAATCTTCCTGGGCCCCTGTATGTTGGAGATAGTAATAAGAAATCTATCTCGGTTTCAGATGACGATCAAATTAGATAGTTTGTATTTGCAAAGTGAAATGTGCTGTGTGCATGTGAAACAATTTTTAAAAATTATTATTGTCTTGTTGTTTTCGAGACTCCAGAATACAGGAAAGGAAAAATGCAAGGTATTATTAGGGAACAGTTGTTAGGTCAATGTAAAATTGAACTTACTAATATTTGGACCTGCCCACTAACTGGCTAGATGATCACAATAAAATGTGAAAGCTCATCATAGTGAATGTGTAAAGAGAGCCTAGACAAATTTGTCCATGTTCACATATTGTAGTGAGCATTATATATTAGTAAATCTTTACAATATACATTATCAAGTAGGTGTCATAGTCGCTTCTGCTCTCACTTCATGATACATAAAGTGGGCAACAATAGTTAAATTAATAGCTTGGTTTTCAGAACATGTAAAATTCAGTATGTTGGGGAGGTAATGGAGATATTTTTAAAATATGTTAAACTCAGTATGTTGATACTGGTGATATGGGGATTTACGGTATCAGAGACTGATTCATGTGCTTAATACTTTGTATTAGAAGGAAAAGGATGAGCAGTGCTGGGCAGCAGAGGCAAGGATGGCTCTATTGCGAAGCAGTAGATACCTGGAATGATATGGATAAAGGAAAAGAAGGAAATAGTGACAGCAGCTGGAGCATACTAGGAATTACCTGCAGGACTCAGATAAGGGTCAACACAGCAACAGCAGGAATATGCATGCCTATGTGTCTGCGCGCCATTCCCAGAAATGCTAGATAGAGCAAGGTAGAATACGGTTAGAGGTAGTATGCTGGGTAGACGAATATTATGGAATGTCCTTGCTGCTATGGTTACAGAAATATGGCTGGAGAAGGAATATTAAGTCAGAAAGGGAGAGGTTTACAGGATACATGAAGCCTTGTGTAGAGACTGAGAAATTGGGCCATCCTGTGTCCCATATCATACTCTAACCCAGTCAAGGTCAACTACAGTACCTAGTATACCTTGATTGAGGGAAGGGAGGTGTTTTAAGTAACGAAAATTGCCTTTCCTTGTTGATCTTTCTTATTTCCCTGCTGGAGAGACCATGAAATCTGGTGGCCAAGGGCATGGATTTATGTTCTGGTGCCCCTGTTTACTAGATATGCATTGCATTGGGAAAGTTACTTGAGTTCCCTGGTCATCAAATTTTCCTCTCTGTAGAAACAGGACTTCCATTAGCATCTACAAGAAAAGATCTGACGTGGTTTAACAGACATGTCAAAGTGTTTAATGCAATACTTGGCACATGCTCAGCACTAAAAATGTTTGCTAAATGATGATAATAGTGATGATAGTAATAATACCAAAGTAATAAAGCTGAATTCTACGTAGAGTTTTATAGGAAAACATATTTCCCCATATTCCTGCAGAATTGTGCAACAACAAAGCATTTGCATTTACACGTGGTTTCAGAGTTCATAAAGACTGTTATAAGCATATCATTTATCAGAGCAACTTAGTGAGTTAGGTCTTATTAATTTCCTCACTTTAGAAATGAAGTAAGTAAGGCCAAGAGAAGGAAATGACTTGATCATGGATACATAGTTAAGCAATGTAGAATGAAGAGGCCAAAATTTCTTATTTGATATGCCATTTTCCCAAGCAGTATCCATGGTTATGTAGAAATGAATGATAGATATAGATGTGGATATAGATATAGATAAGAATATGGATATGGATAAAGATTATAGATATAGATGATAGATGGATATAGGTGATAGATGGATATAGATGATATATATAGATACAGATACAGATACAGATATAGATATAGATAGATAGATATAGTTAGTTCATGGTTATCCCTGTAGTACACTTTGGATATCTTCCCACATTTAGATATCCAGTGCTCTCAGGCTTTCCTCCTGAATTTCTCCCTGTATTCAATCACAGGGTATTCAATCCCAGAACATAGAAAATGAGCTTTGAAGTGAACTTTAGATAAGATTTAATACAACCCACTTACATATGAAAAAAGAATAATTAAAGGAGTTTGTCAAGGTCACTCAGCAAGACACTGACTTCCCTTCTAAGAGGCAACTGATTTCCTTTACTCTTTGTAACTGCTTCCTGCTTCTCTCATCAAAACCGATCTGTTGTTTTCACTGTTTCATATTCCTGTTGTCAGAGGGTAACTCAGATTCAGAAACAAAATATATTTCTTTATTGCCTAATAAACAACCATTGACATCACACTGACATACCCATAACTGGACTACCATAATATAATATATTGGATTGGCTCATAAATGGGTTCATAAATATTAACTACTGTACTGCCATTTCCCATCTCCATTCTTAAACGAAGAGGAGCAAAAGCCAGTTTAAGCCAACAGAGCTTAATATTTTCTTTGTTCACTCATTTGTTCGTTTATTCATTTTATAAACATTATCGAGTACCTAATATGTACTCAGGACTGTTAGCAGCAAACGAATCAGACAGAATTGATGTCCTCATGGACCTTACATGTTGAGGAAAGCGACAACAAATAAATAATAATAGTTTCTAACTCTACTAAATTTTAAGAAGGAAATAGGTGTGTGTGTGTGTGTGTACATGTATATGTTACTTATACAGAGAAAATGTTTGTGTAAAGGTGGAATTTGAGCTGAGATTTGAAAAATGAGAAAGACAGTCATTTCAAGAGCCAAAAGAACCAAAGAACCCCAGGTACATGAATGACCATGGTCTGTTCCAGGAACAGAAATCAGTGTGTCTGGATCATGGTGAGAAAGTGGGAAGATATGGAGATCTGAGGTCAGAGGGGTAGATGAGCAAGATCATGTGGGGCTTTGTAGTTCATGATCTGAATTTTATTCGATGTGCAAGAGAAAGCCATTGAGTACTTTTAAGCAGAGAAGTGCTATGATATAGAAATTTTATGAAAGAAAACTCTAGGTTGGATAAGACTGGAAGAACAAAGACCAGTTAAGATTCTACTGAACTTGTACATGTGGGACTTGATCATTTCAACTAGGGAAGTAGTGACAATGGCGTGAGAGGACAGACTCAACATGTGTTTAGGGGATAAAATCTTTAAGACTTCTCAGTGGACTGAATATTGGCAGAGAGGAGATGGAGAAAGAGAGGTGTTTCCTAGGTTTACTACCTACTCAAATGCGGGAATTATGGAGCCATTGACTGAAATGAGAAAGACATATGGTAGGGGGAGTAGGTAGCAGGGGTATAATGGGATAAAGGAATGAAAGAAAACATTTTAGTTTTAGGTGAACAGAGAAAATAAAAGCCAGATTGGAAGGGTTTAAGAATGCAAAGGTCATTAAGACCTTAAATATAAACGCCTTGATAAGAAATTTTGCTATAGGAGATTTTCTAGTAATGAGCTAGACATTAGTAGTATTGCAGACAGAGGGAAGCTTCCAGAGGGAAGCCCTTGTGTAGGTGAATTAGTTTCTCAGCTTCTGAAACAAATACCATACATTGGGTTCTCTTAACGCAGTATCAGAGGTTAAATTACTTGCTTATTCTAGGGGTTGGTATCTTCTGGTAGGCTGGTAGTCTTTGGGGTTCCTTAGTTTTTCTTACATGGCAATGTACATGGTGACATCTTTTGCTTTCTCTACTCCATTCCATGGACTTCTAGCTTCTGTCAACTCCATCTGGCTTCTTTTTCTGTGTCCAATTTCCTTTGCTTGTAAGGACTTCAGCCATATTGGTCTAAGGCCCACCCCTTAACTAGTAACATATTCAAAAGTCCTATTTACAAATGTGTCCATACCACATAACTGGGGCTAGGGCCTGGACATGCCTTTTGTGGGGGACATGATTCAATCCCCAACAGCAGGCAATTGGGGTAGGACACAGAGCTTTCCAACACAAGTAGACTGGTGGCCTTAGATAAAAGCTATAATGCTTTTCCATTTTTAACAGCAGGTAAGACAGAGCACATGGACCCAGATGCAGTAAACTTTGTCCATTTAGCAGAGGGAAGATAAGTGATCTTCTGCCAGTGACTTATTTTTTTGAATGATGGTTTATGGATGATTATTGCCTAGCTTGGTTGAAGCAAGAAATAATGCTGGATGTTTGAGTAGATGATATGTGCAGTGTAAGCTGAGTGGCTGAAATATGAATTTACAGGAAATATTTGGTAGAAAAGATTAAATTGGTGTTGAAGCTTATGCACATAAATTTAACCTAAACCCGGTCAATACAGTCCTATGTCATTCTCAAGTTATGGTTACTTTACTGAGTGAAGCCACAAAAATCAGATTATTGGGTGAGGGTTTTAGAGTAAGAGAAGTTCAGGGAAACTGGGGGCTTTTAAATGCTTTTTACAGGGTCAGGGGAAAGTGCAGACAGGACAGGTTGAGAGATAGTGGAAAAGTGTTGATATCTAGGATTTAGAGGTCTCATAACATCCAAAAATTGTTGTCCATGGTTTCCAAGATGAAGTAATTTTGAGGGTTGGGAGACAGTGGTAAGAAAACAGTATGATTAAAGAAGAGATGGTCTTTGTGATACAGATACTGTGATAGGAAGATGTAGGGTGAGCTCACAGGAGTGGGTGGCTAAGTCAGTGGAATGCAGTGTTCCTGTATCAGAACAGAGAATTCAGACCCTGGGATCACCCTGATCTCTGAGGAGGGAAGATGGCCAATGCAAAGCTTCGAAAATATCTTTTCCAATCTCTTTCTCCTTTCCTTCAGGGATTCTAAATGAATGTATTTTAGACCACTTGATATGGTCTAAATTAAGCTTGTTTCATTTATGTATATTTTTCCTCTCCTCTCATATTGTATAATTGCTATTGATTTATCTTTAAATTCACTGGCTTGTTTTTTCCTGCTGTTAATCCCATGTAGTGAATTTTTCACTTCAGATATTGTACTTAGGATTTCTATTAAAAATTGTTTATTTTTTGTAATTTCCATTTGTTCTGAGATAGCCCATTTCTTTGTTTATCATGCTGTACTTGACTTTATATATATAAATATGCTTATTATTGGGACTTTAATGTCTTTGTCTGATAATCTTAATCTCTGGGTCATTTCAGTAGGTTTTTATCAACCAATACTCAGGATATATATTTTCTACAATTAAGAGGGAAACAATTTAATATAACAATGGCAAATTTTTAGAAGTGTTAGAATTTCCACTTGCCATGGAAAATGCCCTAGAAATCAAAGCCATAAAATTCAAATAACTCTTAGATACAAGTGTCCACCCATAAAATGGGGGATTTATAAATGATTGGAGCAATTTGAAATAAATCATGTTTTGGTGGGAAAACAAATTCACTAATATGTGAAGAGAGGAGTAACAACTTCAGAAGTGTTTTTGGAAAGCAGTGTGGCAGCATCGATTAAATTCAGAATATGCTTACCTTTTGATTCATAAATTCCCTTTTCTAATAGCTACACTTGACAAATACTCAGACTTTCCCACCCTCCCCTTACTCTTATGGGGAGAGGAGGAAACATAACAAAAAGAGATTGAACATTGTTTCCGGTTTTCTTTGAGGGGTAAAATCAATCCTTGTGGAGCTTATTGTTATGATGCACATATTGCTATCCACACTCAACATGAAGGGCTATAGATATTTATTTCTGTTTGTCTTAGGTATGCTACAGAGATGGTGTCAGTTGTTCCTCTAAAGAATTTTATATGGCCCATTGCCATCCTCTGATCTGCTGGCATGCATAGTGCTACCTATTAAGCTAATTAGTTGTGCTCCTTTGGTATAATTAATAAGCAATAACCATACTGTTGTTTGAAGATGCTAAAATTTTAATGTTCTCTTGTTATCTGTCTCACTTGAATACCGAGGAACATAATGGTTCCACAGAGTCATAAAGTAGCCAGGACCCTTTTTAGCTTTATTGTTATTGCCAACTCTAGTCTATTTTTTGACTGTGGTATTAAACCATTTCAGATAATTGAGATAGTTACAGGCACTGGGTGAGAAATAGTTATGACATGAATGTGAATACAAGGTGATTACATTTATTGCTTGTGTCTTCACGATTAGAATGGGAAATTCAGGATAAGGAATTGTCCTTAGCTCAGACTTTTCTGGTTCTTTACACTAATTCATGATCCAAGACTCCTAAAGTTTTGTTCTGGCATTCATTAATCTACAGATAAATTTAAGACAATTGCTAGATAAGCTAATTCTCTGTAGCCTGGGATAAAACGGAGGTCTAATTCACTCCTTAAAGGTTTACCTCATGAGTATCCATGATGAGATGGGCTGTGTCCTGAGACCTGAGGACACTGTCTCTGACTTCCTTATGGCTTTCAGATAGAAACAGAGATTCTCAAAATCGGAGTCAAGTTGAAGGATGTCTAGGCCAATTCCTGATTGAATACATGAATAGTAACCCAACAACCTCACTAATGGCTTTTCAGCCTGGAATGGGGCATTCCAAATATTGGAAAACTCATTACCTCTCAATCATTCCATTCACATTTTGCCCAGTTTTATATTTTTCGAACAATATGTAATTAATTACATTATGATTTGCTTTGTTTTAGTTTACAGGTTTCTTTGGAATACTCTGAGAGCGATGCTTCCTCTGTCACAGGAACAATATTAAGTGGATATACCAAGCTGATTTTCTACTTCCCTGTTTATTCTTCACTTTCTTAAATAATATAGTCTTGACTGCCTTCAAGACTCTTATTACTGAAGTCTGGATGTTCTCATGTGGGTCTGTGTGGCTTCAAAAATCTGATCCCTAAAATGGAATTCAGTTATCCTGGTAGGATCTTGTCAATAAAGATAGGGACTATCACCTCCCATATTCTAGGTCCCTTTCTTTTTTATATATTTAAAATTTTTATCTTATTATTTTGGGGGTATATTAGTCAGCCAAAGGGGTGCTGATGCAAAATTACCAGAAATCTGTTGGGTTTTACAAAGGGTATTTATTTGGGGTAGAATCTTACAGTTACCAGGCCATAAAGCATAAGTTACTTTCCTCACCAAAGTCTTTTGCCACATGTTGATGCAAGATAGTGGGCGATGTCTGTGAGCATTCGGCCTCCCTCTTCCTCTGAAGGCTCTGTGGTCCCAGCTCCTTGCAATATCATCTGTAGGCTGGCATAAGTCTCATCCCTCTCCCAGGGCTCTTTTCTCCCGGGGCTCTGTCTCTGCAGCTGCAAACCATCAGGCAGACGGCTCCTCTCTCTTCCCCGGGCCTTTGCTGTGTCTAATGGAGCCTTCTCTGTTTCCTCACGTGTCTGCTTCTCTGTGTTCTTCTCTTGCATGTTTACTTCCCAGGGCTCAAGCTCAAAACTCCCACTCTCTTCTCTGCCATGTAGTTTTCACTCAATCTGATGTCTTCATTGTTCATCCATGTTCTCACATGTGTCAGAACTCCATTCCTTTTTATGGCTGAATAATATTCCACGGTGTGCATGTATTAGTCAGGGCTCTCTAGGGAAACAGAATCAACAGGAGATATCTGTAAACAGTATGAGATTTTATAAGATTCTCTCACATGACCGTGGGGATGCACAAGTCCAAAGTCCACAAGCAGGTGGCAAACCAGAGGCTCCGATGAAGGTCCTTGATGAGTTTTCAGGAGACAGTGGCTATTTAAAGTCGAGCTGGAAAATTCCCTCTGAATGCTGAAATCACTCCCCCTTTTAAGGCATTCAACTGATTGGAAAAAACGTCACTCATTTCTGATGGCAATCTCCTCGGTTGATGTAGATATAATCAGCCATCTATGCAGTGAACTCACTGAAGATTAAAGCCCATAAATGTCCTTGTGTTATAATTAGTCCAGTGCTTGCTTGACCAAACAACTGGGCACAATTACCTGGCTGAGTTGACACATTAGCCTAACCATCTCAGTGCATATACCACATTTTGTTTATCCTTTCATCAATTGATGGATACTTGTTTTTTTTTATGTTTTTATCAATGAAAACCAAGTTCACATTAGAACAGTAGGAAAAAAACAATATATACACATGTGACAAGGAATGTAATCATACAAAGCAATCACATCAACTAGCCTTTCATATTGATGGGGTTCTTGGCTGGAGACTTCTTCTCTGAAGACCTAGGTATAGTTGGGCCTTGATAATGGGGGCAGACTCCAGAGAGGTATTTTAGAGAATGGAGAAATTCTGAAAATGTCTTATCCTAAAGATAAAGATGGAAAATCCACTTTGGGTTATCAAAAGCAAGTAATAAAAATCAAAATACAGTGGTCCACCTGGGATGTACAAGGTCCTCTTGTCCTCCAGAACTATTGCAGCCTGCTGGGAATGAAGGCATAAGGTCTAGTTGAAACAAAGAACAGGACCAGCTCATTATTAGCTATTGTTCTTATGACAGCACTCAGGTAAGAGTAATTAGTTCTCTTTGGAGGGGTTGGGAATGGCTTCCCAGAAAATGAAACAGTGCCAGTAAAAAATAGCTAAAATATATTTTGCTTATGTTTTATTGGCATTGAGCAAAGAACAATGCATGCTGTATTTTATTTCTCACACAAATTCTAATAAGTAGGTATAATCATCCTCTCTTCTTGAGAGATAAGGAAAGAAGTGTTCTCAGGAAGGTATATAGGGTGCCAGGGTCGCATGGCCAACCACTGGCAGAGCTAGGTAAGGACACGGATAGTTTGACTTGAGTGCCGTCATTCACTACAACATGATGATAACCCTGTGTTGTGCATGGCCGGTCAATAACCAGTGGTTTATGTGATTGCCATTAACTCTCAATTTAACTGAAATTAGTTTTGATGGAGAAGTATGGCTTGTCGGATGACTGGGGGATTTCTGCCAACAGGAAGTTCAATTCCTCCAGGGTAGGTAAATTGCTTTCATCTTGACTCTCCTGATTTAAGGATATTACAGAGCCTTGCCACTCACAGTATCAGCAGCTTCAGCATCTTGTGGGAGCTTGGTAGAAATGCACAAGCTCAGGCCTCATCCCAGGTATACTGAGTCAGGATTTGCATTCTAACAAGATCCTCAGGTATTTTGCATGCACCTACAATCTGAAGTGCTGCTGTAAAGCACGTGTCAGGAGACATAGACCCTACTCAGACTGTGGCTTATGGGGGCAGTAAGCCCAACAGTACCCCCTGTCCAACAGGCTCATGGCCTAAGCAATTAGGCCTAGGGTACCAAGAGACATGGAGTTGAAGGGATCAAAGTTTACTTTAATGTATTTCACAAAAATGTACTGGGTTTATGCTACTACCACCAAAACTACTACTATTAACAAAACAACCATAGTTCATTTAATTGTCTAATAATTATGCACTAGCCCCACAAAGAATGCTAAGGGTATAGAGGTGAATTAGACAACCTCCTTGTCTTCAAGGGGCTCATGGTGAAGTGACATCACACAGGAATAGAGCTCTTGGTTTACTTATCCTTTCCAAAGATATTGAATGAGTGCTCCTGAAGCAAAAGAAGAGAGCATCTGTAGCAAGCAGTTTGATATTATTTCTGAATTCCCAAAAGAAATATAGATTATGTTTGTAAACTAATCTCTTGCTCTGGCATGATAACTCTTTGATTGTATTAGAGTCAGCTGAAATGTCTGGTTAAATTATGTTAAAATTAGGGCCCTGATCCAACCACGTCATTAGGGTGTGACTCAGCATCCAGTCCCAGCCCCTTGGGCTGATAAAATAGACTCTCACACGGAAGTAGATGCAGAGAAGCAGATATGCAGGAAGAGAGAGTGCTCCATAGACATGGCACTGGGAAGAGAGATGCACCTGAAAGCCTGCAGCTGACCTAGTGGAGCAAACAGAGCAGCTGAGTCCAGGAAGAAACAAGCCCCAGGAAGAGAGACGAGCCTTATGCCAGCCTACAGCTGAGATCGATAGAAGCTGGGACCACGGAGCCTTAAGAGGAAAGAGGAAGGCTGAACCCTTGCAGACATTGCCTGCTATCTTGAATCAACACATGGCAAGAGATTTTGGGTGAGAAAGTACCTCTTATGGTACCTTGAGCTGGACTCTTTAGGGCCTGGTTACTGTAACTCTCTACTCCAAATAAATACCCTTTATAAAAGCCAACAGAGTTCTGGTACTTTGCCTCAGCACCCCTTTTGGCTGACTAATACAGCACCCAACTCTACCCATGGGCATCAGGGATGGTTTCATAGATGTGTCATTTGGGCTTGCAGCTGAAGGACGAGAGAAGGCAGCACTGATGAATCATATATGTCAGTGAACTCACAGCACTTCCTAACCCCACAGTTGGTCCACTCACTCCCTCCCTACTTTTCTTCCTATCTTCCTTCCTTCTGCAGTATTTTATTGAGCAACTACTTTTGCATTCAGTGTAGATTTAGGTAATGGTGTATCACAGAATCCTGTATCAAGAAGATGATCAAAAGCATGGTCTTTGCCTTTATTAAGCTTCCAGCCCAGTGAGGATGACAGTCAATAAAATATAAACAAACAATGAATGTATAAGAATAGACTGTCAGAAATGAAAAGAAGAAAACAAACATCAGCTGCTTGGTGTTAGACAGGATGGTTGACATGAGTGACATTTAAAATGAGAAAAGAAGATGAAAGGGAGCGAGCTATAAAAAGGCTAGGGATGATAGTCCCCCAGGTGAAGGGAAAATTAGATGTCAATGCACAAGGTCAAATAGAGTTTAAAAAACTGAAACAAAGCCATGAAGTCTGTTATATGGTATGAGGGAGATAATGTTGGAGAGTTAGTTCATAACTGCCAAGTCAGGGATAACCCTATGTACCTCTAGTGCCAAGGGTCTCTGTAGTACTTTCTGAAGTCTAGAGCAGTTGATGACTTTGTATGTTATTCTATGTGCAATGGGAAAGCATTGAATATACTTAAGAAAAAATGATTTCTTGAATCATTTTTTATTTTAGAACAACACAACAACAGGTTTCTTCATGGTGAATGTATAAGAGTGAGCCAGGGAAGAGTAAGATCAGCTTAGAAGCTGTTCAGTCAGGGCATCTACTTTTGCTCTCCTTATAAAGTCTTCCCAATTGCTGTGTCAAATATTCATAAAACCTCTAGAATGAAGCCTGTACTTTGAAATTTTAGCCCTCTCCTTGGAGTCCTGTCACATGAACTCACTACTGCAGTGGGGTATAAGTTTTGTGCTATGTGCAACCCCAAAGGTTGGCATTGTCTGAATATTTCTCCTTCTATTTAGAGATATAAAGGTTCTTGCATTTATGAATTTGCCTTTCTCTACCCCATCCCATGTCATGCTCTTCCCCACTTCATTCCCAAGGGTGGGACATTTGCAAAATGTTCTGATTAATGAGCCAGGTTTGACTAATAGGTGGGGTTATTGTGACTTGAAGGCAGGAATCAGGTACAACCCTTCTTTCTTTCATATTTTTTATTCATTTATTCAACAAATATTTTTGACTGCCTACTATGTGCCAGACTTTAGGAGTGCTGGGGATACTGGCAAGTCTAAGATGGACAAGATTCCTGCTTTAGGAAGCTACCATGTTTATTACCAAAAATATACTTTTATGTACTGACAACTCTTATAGAAACAAAGATATATAAGTTGGCAGGGAGTGTGTAGGAGTGGCATTATTGCAGATAGGAAGGTCAGGCATGGCTCTTCTGAGGAGGTGGCATTTGAGTAGAGGCCTGAATGAAGTGTGAGCAAGAAAGAACACCACAAACAGAGCAAACAGAAATTGCAAAGACGCTGTGGTTGAAACAAGCTTGGTTGAAAGAAGAGCATGGAAGGTTTGAGAGAGTGACACACAGGTAGAGTGGCAGGACATGCATTTTGAGGTATAGATTACTACCAGGAAACTTTGGGAATTTCTACCTTGATAAAGAATTTAGGTATATTTTAAGTGTGATGAGAAGCCATTGGAGCCTTTAGCTGCTGTAGATATTTATATTTGTAAAAGATTACCCTGGATGAGGAGAATGTTCTGCAGCCATGTGCAAGTGAAAACAAAGACACTACTTAGGAAGCTATTTCAACTTTGATCCCAAATATGATAGTGGCTTGGAGTGGTAAAAGTGGTGCAGGCAGAAAAACAAGATCCCATTAGGATTCATTTTGAAGGTTCTCAGAACATGATTTGCTGACATTTTGGTTTTGGGGTAAGAAAGACAAAGAGCCATGGATGACTCTTCGAATTTTGTTCTGAGCAACTAGGTTAGTCGAGCTATTTACTAAGGGAGGATGAGTTTCTGGTTGGATGAAGGGAACTGGTGGGGCTAGACTTGATTTGGGGTTTATTATATTTTAGATGCTTATTAGGTCTCTAAGGGGAGAGATCCAGTAACCACGGAGATATGAACATGGAATTCAGGAGAGAGATCAAGTTTATAGTATGGAAATATGACTCTGGTATTTAATGGTAGTATACTCAATGAGTTCACAGGAAGTGTGTGTGCATCAAGAAGTGGGCTAAAGACTTATCTTCTGGGCACCCCCATGTTTAGAGCCTGGAAAAGAAAAGCCATATCAGGAGAACATTGAGAAGGGTTGGCCATCAAGGTAGGAGGAAACTTGTAAAGTGTGTTTTCCTGAGACCAAGGTGAAGAAGTGTTCTAAGAGACAGGGATTGACAATGAGTAAGAGATAAGAGATGAGTGCAGAAGTGATGTCCTGGAGACCTGGAAACTGGAAAGAATTTGGTGACCAAAGAGAAGAGTTGACCTCAGGATAGTTCATCAAGAGTACGTAAAGGAAGGCAGAATTAATGAACTCAGATGGCCCCTCATTGATAGATTGGTGGTGGGGAATAAGGAAGTTTTCTTCTGAGTGCATATAAGAAGCTGTGGTAGAATAATGCTCCCCCACCCATGCCACCAAGATGTCCATGCCCTTGGCTCTGGAAACTGTGAATATGTAGTTTACATGGTGAGGGGCAATTAAGGTTTCAGATGGACTTAAGGTTTCAGCTGGCCTTAAAAGAAAGATCTTTTTGATTATGTGGTTGGTCTCATTGTGATCACAGGGATCCTTTAAATGCGTAAGAGGGTTCCAGAAGAGAGTGTCAGAATGATGCAGTGTGAAAAAGGCTTGGCTGACCATTGCTGACTTTGAAGATTGAAGGGGACATGAGGCAAGGAATGGGGGCAGCCTTCAGAAGGACTGCAGCCCTGCCACCACCTTGACATTAGATGGGGAGATTCATCATGGACTCTTGACTTCCAGAACTCTAAGATAGTACATTTGGGTTGTTTTAAGTCCCCAGGTTTGGAATAATTTGTCACAGCAGCAATAGGAAACTAATAGAGAAGCAGACCATCTTCTTGGAAAGAGAAAGTAGAGGGGGCATTTGAAGACTTGAGGAGAAAGGAAGAAATATGAAGTACATACACATATACGCACACACCTAGACAGGCAGATAGATGTACATATAGGTTTAGGTATATATATAGGTATATATATATATATATATATATATATATAGAGAGAGAGAGAGAGAGAGAGAGAGAGAGGAGAGAGAGAGAGAGAGAGAGAGAGAGAGAGAGAGAGAGAGAAACAGAGAGATAGAGAGGATATGGGTATGGGTATGGATGGGGATATGGATGTAGATATAGCCAGAGCCATAGCCAGAGCCATAGACATGGACACAGACACATAGACATAGATATAAATTGCTCTATTTCTGTGAAGAATGCTGATTGATACACTATCCATGGGCTAATTTTCCCTGATATCAGAGTATAACTTCCAAAGGGACAAGAGTCTAACGATAGAGTCACGCCTAGGGAATGGGCTTCCTGGTAACTTAGCACTGCTGTGTGATCCTTATACATCTATGTAGAACATAAATGTCCTTACATAGAGCTATGTAGCTTTCCAAGTCCAGGTGTCTCTGGAGTGAAAACGAGGGCCAAAGCCTTTTTTGCATTAAATACAGAGATTATAATTAACATTTTAGGTAGATGTAATTCCCTGGAGAAAATCTGGACATGGTACTTAGTTAATCAGTGATTCAAGGATGCTAGGCCATGACCGAATTCCATCTCTTAAAGACTGGCCCTGCATCTGACAGCTGTGTACTGATTCATATGCTATTCTGGCCAGGTCTGGGGTCCACAGCCAGCTTGGTTTTTCCAGTCTTTTCCTCATTGAGTTTTGGATCACTATTTCTCTGGAAGTGCTCATATGGCTGAGTGGATCCAAAATCCCTTACCTTTGAGTTCCATTTGATTAATAGTAGCTAATAACTCTTGGTCTATTTCAGTCACAATTATAATTGTTTATATATATTAACTCATTTAATTCTCTCAACTACTTCATGAGCTCAATAATCTTAATATTACAAGTTTATAGATGAAAGATCCAAGACATAGAGAGGTTAAATTGCCCGAGGTGATAAAACTAGCAAGTAGGAAAATCCAGCTTTTCTGATTCCAGAGTTGCTAGTGTTAATCAGTGAGCTGCAAGAACAGAAATAATCAAGTAGGTACTTTTCTATATAGCATCTATTTTTCAAAGTGAATTTGTATCACACAGGGTGAGATTGAACTTCACCTCAAAACCGGTGCAATTATTTGATTTCCAAGAGAATGTTTGTTCCAATTTTGCATAACTAACCTGAGGATTAGTGAGGCAATAAAATTATAAGGTGCCATAAGCCACCCTGGCTGTGATCCCTGAATGATTAAATAATGCAACAATCATTATAAATTCCTTTTTCCCCCAATTACTTACTTTTCTAAGAGTTTTCTTAGGCATCAGTTCAACTGAATCTCCCCCATCCTGAGATGCACATATGGCAGATTAGTGTATACCCACTAGACTGATGAGGCTACTGATGCCAAGGGACATTCTGGAATATGGGAACTCATTTTTATTGCTATTTACAGGGATGGCAAATATGCAAATCTTGGGCTGCCACATGCCCCCTTCATCATGTCTCCTTCCCATGCCCCAGGAAGATATCACTAATCCATCATAGCAATAGAATTCCTTTGCTGAGCTCAGATGCAGCTTCCAACAGCCCTTCATACAAACTTATTGCCATCAAACAAATGACATTAGACACACAAGTAAAAATCTATCTGCTGTCTTTGGCCTGCTGTGTGCTTGATACTGTCCTGGGTGATTGTGTATGCCATGTTATTTAACCCCATGGCAGTTATGGAAGTGGCAAAAATGAGACTGATACCTAAAGTTCCTTGAATCCCAAGCTGTGTGTGTGTTCCGAAGAGTGGCAAGGATGAGGCTGGACCCAGCCATTTGTATTGTCAGCTACTTTTTGGAATACAAACTTGGGCTAATGTGAAAAGGCATTCTCAAGCCTAATTTATAATTCCGGCTTAGAATTTTAAAAATGGTAACATTATTGGAAAGAAAATAGAGATATTATTTTAAGTGCCAGATGTGCCTCTTTCCTGCTTAAATGGATATAGCTTCTCAATATGCATGATTTCTAGGAACTACATGGGGCATTGTGTATGGGACTTAGCTTTTTTTTAGATTTGGGAGCATCATGGTTCTCCAAGCCCATGTCCAGCAGATTTTAGATAGTGACCAGGAAGCAGTGATTATGTCAACACAGCCCAATGAGACATGTTGAGAGAAGATGTACCACCAAGGGAGACATGACTGCTGACCTAGCTGGTCAGAAACACATTAGGGATAGCCCAGATGATATCTGTGTTTGGTGGATACAGCATAGGTTGCCTTGTGATAGCAGCTCTAAACCCATCCCAGCCTCTGAGCTGCAGACGTCAAGGGGAAGAGCAAAAACACATATCGGGCACTTTGTGCTGGGTGATTTGATACAAATCGATGGATGGGGACTGAACCATCAATAGGATACCAAGAACAGACCATTCAGAAGAACATGTAAAGAAAGCTCAGCTTTCAGAGATTCCTACAGCTGGAGTCTAAACCCCACTCAGCCCTACTAGACTGTCTTGCAGAGATCAGCAGAGATTGACAGAGTCACAGCCATTCCTTTCCCAGTATTCATTTATGAAAGCAGTATTTATTTCTTTACAAGGAAGAGAGTTTGTGCGCACGTGTGCATGAGTGTGTGTTTGCTGTGAGGGGGGAGGTTGGACTGTGCAGTAGTATCTTTCCTTGCACACAGTATTAAAAAAAGCCATTTTTAACTTTGTTCCCTTCTTCGCTGCATTTATTCATGTATGGAAAACAGAAATTCATCTCGTCTATTCCAATATACCTCATCTCATGGAATCTTCTCAAAAATAGCTCCCAATTGCCCTTTTAACTGATTCTTTCATGCCCTTCCTTCAGAGCTCACAGCAATCAAAAATCAATAGAAAAGGCTTCACTTATTTATTCTGACCAACCCCACTAACCCTTCTAATTGCATCATGTACCCATGCTTGTTAGCATTCATAACTGATATAGCTTTCCATCTATTTTTGTGATTATTGATTGTTTTACTTTTGTCTGCCTGATATACTATCATTGCTTTCATGAGAATAGGGAATGTCTATTTCTGTTCATCTTTGGATCTTAAGTACTTAGTAGCGTGAATGATACTTACATGGTATCAATTACATAGACACATAGTTTACATAGTAAGCACTCTGTAATTGCTCATTATAAGAACAAACAATTGATAAAAACAACATATTTTATAGTTAGGAAATAGACTCTATATAATTAAATAGCATACTGCCAGTTGCAGAATTCATAAATGGCAGAGACTGAATTAGAACCCAGGTTTTTCTTGCTTCCAAAGGCCATTTTCTACTTTATATTATCATACTTCTCTCTGACCTACCAGCATTATTAGGAAGAAGCCCAGCTTGGATTAGGAAAGGAGACCCCATCAGGTGTCACTAACTCCAGTAGACTCCAGGTCTATTTTCCTTATCTGCAGAGACTGTTTTTCTTTCCTGGTGCTTGTAGTGAGCCAAGGCCATGTGACAGTTCTCTCCAATAAAATGTGGGTGGAAATAATGCCCTCCACTTCAGGCCAGGTCCCTAAAATGTCACTGCAAAGCCCCACATTCTCCCCCTGGAAGCACAGCACACTAAGATGGCAGCATCTCTCAGTGGAAGGATTTCACGTTCCTTTGTCACTTCTTAGAGCACAGCTGCCTGAGCGAGTGACCAAGGGCAGCAGAGTGTGAAGTGGACAAGAAATGAGCATTTGCTGCTCTAAGCTACTCATCTTTCTGCCATTATTTGTTGCTACTGCTTAAACTATGAAGCATATCCACATGCTTCATAGGCTGGTGATTGGACTCAAAGGAGAGTTGAATGGGAAGATCTCTCAGAACCATAGTTGGATTTATATGTTAAAATACTCTCTATAAAATACTATTAATGATGTCTAATTATCTAACTGTAAGGTATGGGAGCTGGGGGTGTCGACATAAATATATTTGTAGAGAACTAATCACTAAACCTTATGAGCAGGAAAGCTTGAGAGACATGTGTGGCCATAGTTCCCCATAAGATTTCAGTATAGATAGTAAGAGTCAGGGGCATTCCAGAATGAATAATGGGGAATTGGAATGGATAATGGGGAGTCAAGTGAAAACTCTCTGTTTAATGGGCTCGTTTGTTTAGATCAGCACCACCCAGATAATCTATTTCAGTGTCTTCTGATTTTGAAACGTAATCAAATCTGAAAAATGCCTTCACTGCCTTACTCTCTTTTGTAAGACTTGAGTAGAATTTTGGGGATAGTCAAGAAGCATTTGAGGTTTTAAGGAAGAACTTAACCTCTATGGACTTAAGAATATATCTTTTGCATCATAAAATGAGCTAAAATTCCCACCATTGTTTTGATTACATTTTTAATTTATAGAAAGCACTTAGAGCATTGTCTGTCAATACTAGCTCCTTACCTAGCTTTAGCGATTGTTAACCCTACCTCAGGTCATGTCTCAGTTTCCACATATGCAAACTGGAGAGGCACCTGACCAGCTCCCTAGCTCTTCCAGTTGTGGTGTTTATGGTGGTGAGGCATAGATGTGAGAATGCGTGTAAAGCCTTGAACAGAGACTGACATAAAATACTGAATCAAATCCTGGTAGCAATGATCTGGATTGCTTTGCAGATAAAGTAACTTGGAACATAGAATTGAGACACAGTTTCCATTTTCCCTTATAATTATTATGTTATGAATACTTTAACAATGAAAATTAGTTTCCCCTGAGGCAATGTGGATGGATTTCAATTCAATCCAAGGCTAGCATAACTTTTTAAATATCTTATATTGGATAGTAAGAGAATCACCTGGTGAAATGTGAAAGATGGAAGGTTTTAAAATGTCAACAATTAGCTGTCCATGTTCTTTGGGTTATTTCCCAGAAGGTACAGTACAAAGTAGGCTAGAGCTGCTGCCTCTGTTTTTAGATCATTTCATACTTGATCTGCACTTCTTTTTCAGGGAGGTGCTAATTAGATTAAATGCTAATAAAGTACTTAACATTTCTGGCCATAAAAATGAAACCAGGAACCACATTTTAAAGTTCTTTGAATGTCTCAGGGAGCTCCACTAATATGTGTTAAAGTCCCCTATCTTTCCATCATACCCATTGATGGTCTTTAGGGAAAGGAATATAATTATTTCTCATTGACATTGAAATACCTGAGGAAGTAGCGTGCAGTCACACGTCCTCCTCAGATTTTGGTACAGAACTTTCTCCCTCAACTCACCCAAAGCTTTCTCCACATTGATCCATCTCCCTGTAATTCAGCCAAGCAAGTATTAATTAGATACTCACTGCCTAAGAGTGTGTGGTAGGAAGAAGATGCGGTTGGAGGTCAGGCAGCACTGCAATCAAACCCTTCTATTCTCTAACTCTGACCTTGGGGAAGATTTTACTTATAAGGTTGTGATGAGAATTGGGTTTAAGTTATATAAGGTACAAAGCAGAGCCCTTATCATATAACATGCTCAATTCATGGTAACAAAATTTAAAATGCTTTTTATTTATATCTGGCAGTATTCTTATTTCCAAGGGCACAGTCCCATTCCTCTGAGCTATGATTTTTCCTGCCCCCATGCCTTTGCTTATTCATCTTTGCTACCTCTTTCAGTATTCCTGTGAACAGCATCTTTCCAGCCACTAGTGCTCGGGTTCCATATCCTTTCCATTGGCTCCAATCACTAAGGTTTAAGTTAAATGTCTTCATGTTGTGCACTTCTCTGAATCCCTCACACTCCTCCTAGGTGTGCCTGCCTGTGTGTGTTTGTGTGTGTGCATGACATTAATCTATAGGAAACTATATTCTGGGATGCTTCTTTATAAGACTTCGTTAGTTTATTCATCTTTTGAACATTTACTAGATTATCTGGTGTGTGAGGTGTGATGATGAATTTCATGTGTCCCCTTGGCTAGGTTATGATGTCCAGCTGTTTGGTAAAGCTCTGCCCTGCTTGTTACAGGTGTTTCTTAGATGGGATTTGCATTTACAGTCAACAAAGACGATTGCCCTCAGCCATGTGGGCAGTCTCCTCATCCCATCTGTGGGAGGTTTTGAAAGAGAACTGGGTGTCATAGAGGTCACAAGAAGAATCTCGGCTTCAACTTCAGCTTTGGCTCATTTTTATTTGAAAAGTTGTAGGTTTACAGAAAAATTGTGAAGAAAATACAGAGTTCCCATATACCCACCACTCACACACACAAATTTCCCTATTATTAACTTTGTTTCCCTTTGTTAACTTTGTTACAATTCATGAAACAATATACCATCATTATAATTAACTATAGTCCATAGTTTACAGTACAGTTCATTGTGTTGTACAGTCCTCTGTGTTTAAAAAATTTTTATTCTGGCAATATATATAAAATCTAAAACTTCCTTTCAACCTCATTCAAATATATAATTCAGTGGAGTTAATTACATGCACAATGTTTTGCTACTATCACCACCATCTGTTACCAAAACTTTTTCATCACTTCAATCAGAAAATCTGTACCAATTAAACAAGAGCTCCCCATTCCCTACCCCTGCCCCAAGCCCTGGTAACCTGCATTCTACTTTCTAGTTCTTTGACTTATTCTAATTATTTCATGTCATGAAATCAGACAATATTTGTCCTTTTATATCTGTCTTATATACCTTCACATGGTGTCTTCAAAGTTCATCCATGTTGTTGCTTGTATCAGAACTTCTTTTTGTTGTTTTATTTTTTATTCACTTCCACCAGCTCAGCATTACATTACTGGCCCTTTTTAAAATTTTATTTCTTTATTAGAGAACTTGTGGGTTTACAGAACAATCATGCATAAAATAGAGGTTCCCATATACCATCCCACCACTAACACCTGACATGGGTGTGAAACATTTGTTAGAATTGATGATAGAATATTTTTATATTTGTATTATTAATTAAAGTCCATGGATAAACTTAGGGCTCACTGTGTAGAACAGTTCCATTGATTTAAATTTTTTTTCTGTTACCAAAAATACAATCTAACATTTCCTTTTAATCACATTCAGATCTATATTTCAGTGCTGTTAATTGCATTCACAATCTTGTGCTACCATCACCACCATCCATTACCAAACATTTCCATTGTCCCAAATAGGAAATTTATATATTTTAAGCCTTAACTTCCCATTCCTAACCCCACCCTATCCCCTGGTAACCTATATTCTAGATTTTGACTCTATGAGCTTATTCTAATTGTTTCAAACCAATGAGATCATACAATATTTGTCTTTTTGTGTCTGGATGATTTCATTCAACATTATGTCTGAGGCTCATCCATGTTGTCACATGTATCGGGATAGCATTCCTTTTTAGAGCTGAATAATGTTCTATTGTATCTTACACCCCATTTTATTTCTCCATTCATTGGTTGATGGACTCGTGGGTTGCTTCCTTCACAGCAGCTGTCTTAATCAGATATGGCTGAAAAGTATTCTACTGTATGCATATACCACAATATATTTACCCATTAATTGGTTGATGGATACTTGGGTTGCTTCCATTTTTTGGCAATTGTGAATAATGCCACTGTGAACATAGGGATGCAAATATCTGTTTTGGTGCCTGCTTTCAGTTCTTTGGAGTATATACCTATAATTGGGATTGCTAGGTCATATGGTAGTTTTATATTTAACTTCCTGAGGAACTGCTGAGCTGTTTTCCACAGTGCCTGCACCATTTCACATTCCCACCAACAATGAATGAGTGTTCCTATTTCTCCACACCCTGTACAATACTTATTTTCCATCTTTTAAATAGTAGCCATACTAGTTGGTATGAAATGGTATTCCATTGTGGTTTTGATTTGTATTTCCCCAATGTCTATTGATGTTGAGTATCATTTCTTGTGCTTATGGGTTATTTATATCTTTTTTGGGAAAATGTCTATTCATGTCTTTTGAGCATTTTTTAAAACTAGGTTATTTGACTTTCTGTTGTTGAATTGTAGGATTTCTTTATATATTCTTGATATTAAACCCTTATTGGATATGTGGGTTCAAAACATTTCTTTCCTATTTTATAAGTTGTCTTTTTACTTTCATAATGAACACCTTTGAGGTACAAGAATTTTTGTTCATTTATTTGTCTTTAATTTTGATGAAGTCCCCATTAACTATTTTTTCCTTTTGTTTGTTGTGCTTTGGGAGTAAATCTAAGAAACCATTGCCTAACACAAGGTCATGGAGATGCTTCCTTATGTTTTCTTCTAGGAGTTTTTCAGTTTTGGATATTATATTTAGGTTGTTGATCCATATTGTGTTAATTTTCATGTATAGTGTGATGTAGGGGACCAACTTCATTCTTTTGTATATGGAAATTCAGTTTGTCTGGCACCATTGTTTGAAGAGACTATTCTTTCCCCATTGAGTGGATTTGACACATTTGTCAAAAATCAATTTGTCCTAGATGTGAGGGTTTATGTCTGAACTCTCAGATTTATTCCAAATGGTCTATATGTCTGCCCTTATGCCAGTACCATGCTGCTTTGATTATTATAGCTTTATAATATATTTTAAAATTGGGAAGTGTGAGTCCTCCAATGTCATTCCTCTTTGTTAGGCTGTTTTTGGCTATTCGGGTCCCCTTAAATTTCCATATAAATTTGATGATTGACATTTTCAATTCTGCAAAAAAGGTTGTTAGAATTATAATTGGGATTGCATTGAATCTGTAAACCACTTGGAGAAGAATTTGTATCTTACTATATTTAGTATCTCAATCCATGAACATGGGATGTCCTTCTATTTATTTGGGTTTTCTTTGATTTCTTTTAGAAATATTTCATAGTTTTCTCTGTGTAAATTCTTTATAGCTTTGGTTAAATTGATTTCTAGATATATGATTCTTTTAATTACTATCTAAATTCATTTAGAATGAATTTTCTTGATTTAGTCATTATTTTCCTGTATATCCTTTTGTTATTTCTCTGTGTTTCCTTTATCTCGTTGAGCATATTGAAGATCACTTTTTAAAAAAAATCTCTCTTCAGTATATCCAAATCTGGTCTTCTTTATTGATGTTTTCTGGATTTTTATCTTCTTCTTTTGTATGGGCCATCATTTCCTGTTTTTTGTTTGTCTTGTACTCTTCCTTTGCACACTGTACATGTTAATATTTTAATATGTTAACTCAGGGATTTAGTCCCTGAACTCTCTGTTCCTTAAGTTTGTATCCAACTGGTGACCTGGTAGAGATTACTTGAGTGCCAGGAGCTAACAAAAACAAACAAATGTAAGGAAAAATGCCTTTTATAATCCGCAAATCAGCTCTGTTTTGGCTGATGCTCTCCTTCAGGGTTTAGCTCACCCATCAAGAAGATTATGCTGAGGAGAATGTGAAGTGCAGGATTCTTTCCATCTTTTCTGAGACTGCCACTTATCCTAGGCTTGTGCTTGCTCCTTGCCTTAGGAATTCCTCTGTTTGAAGGAATTTAAATACTTCCTCTATCCTTTATGAAATAGATTCCCCTTTCCCCACCATGCTTTCTCTATTTTTTTTTTTTTTAAGCAGATAATCCTTTTCCCAGGCCTCTTTGTTTTAATTGCTTCTTATACTGCTTATCTGTCTATAAAGTGATTTAACCTGCAGGACAGGTTCTCAGAGGTCATGCCATGCCAGGGATGAATCGCCTGGTTTAGTGTTTCAATCTCCCACCCAATAGATTGACACTAACACACTAGGCACCCCAGTATGCACACAGGGGTTGCTCTGCTCCCTCTGCAAAAGGGCCAGGGAGCCATATGGGAATGCGGGCCAACTCCTCGATCATCTGGGGAGAGGATAGGGCAGGGGCTGGTAAAGGCACACAAACTTCTGTTTTTTTTTTTTTTTTAATTTACTCTCTATTTTTATTTATTTCTTTCTTAAAATTTATTTATTTTAAAGAAACTTTACATTACATAAATGTTATATAAAAAAGTTAGAGGATTCCCATATGCCTTCCTCCCTCCCCCTCCCACACTTTCCCACATTAACAACATCCTTCATTAGTGTGGTATATTTGTTACAATTGATGAACATATTGAAGCATTGCTACTAACCATGGATTACAGTTTAAAGCTGTGTTTCCTTGATTTGGCACTTGCCCTGATACTGTTTTCCTTTAACTATTGAGGAAGATGGCTCTCCAGTTTATGCTAGTTGTTCTATGATTCTGTAGTGGAATGGCACTCTGGAGCATTTTATGCTGCTATCTTGGTCAACCACCTGCTCTGCCTTTCTCCTGAGCATTGGCTCTTGTTGGAATTTCCAGCTTATGACTTGTGCCACACGTTCAGACTTGCTAGGTCCCATGGATGCATGTGCCAATTCTTTATAATAAATCTCTTAATATATCATGTTGGGTCTGTTTCTCTGAAGAACCCTGACTAATACATAAGGTACCGCAGACAACAGTGGCAAATAAGAACTGCAGATTCTGTCCTCAAAAATCATTAAGAACAATGGGGGTTGGCCATTAAGCAAAGACTTATTAAATCTTATTTTTATAAGCACTCATAGTTAGAAATACAGGATACCCATAGATTATTAGACAAAACCCAAACAGGCTGTAAATATCTAACCTTTGATCTGAAGGATGTGTAGATGTTATTATTTCTGTTTCCTAGCAGAGCTTTCATTATGAGATTGGCCAATGCACTTCAGGAAATGAATTGGTGTTGGAGGAAAGGCAGTTGGAATGAAAGGGGAGAAAATGGATATGGGGAGATAAATTTTCAGTAGATCTGGTGAGACCTATCAAAGTGGCTGCCTTGGATGTAAATATGTTATATATATACATATACATGTGTTAGATGTGAGGAATATTTATGAACCAGTAGACTGTTGTGATTCATTTCATGTTCAGAATAAAGGAAAGTGAAGTGTGAATAACAAATGAACTCTGAATTTCTGCCATGAGCATCTTTACCAATGGCAGGCCATTTACTGGGATAAAGAATATGGGATAAATAAGAGATTTGGGATAAAGAGGAGGGATACAACTTTCAACATGTTGGGTTTGAGGTCTTGTGGCATTTTTGAAATCCTCTAAATGAGGAGTACATTTTAATAGAACATTAGCTCAGAAGAATGTTTTGAGTCTTAAGGGATAAAAAAACTTTACTGAAAGATTGAGGAAAGAAAAGCTAAAAGTTCCACTAGCAACCTGTGAAAGGCATCCTTAGTACTTCAAATATCTCCCAGATGCATGGAACGCCATCTGTCTTATCCTCTCTAATTAAAGTAGTTCCACAAATTAGTTACTGGCAATTGGTTGTATCAAGAAGTGGTATGTGCCCCTGCTATGCTGAAGCCTTTAAGGGCTGGTGCTTGATTCTGCATGATACTTTCTCTTATGACAGCAACTATGAAAAGACAACTGGGATGAATAAGATGCAAAGCAGCCTGCCACCCAGAGCTACCACAAGTGGGAAGCCTGACACATGTATTGGCTGGACCTGCAACAGGCATTGTGGGCACAACAACTAAGCTTTTGGCATATTAGACCACTATGGTTTGATATCATGTGTTGTTACATAACAGCTTAGCCTCTCCTGCCTGATCCAACAGCTTTGCAGCACTGGAATTAGCCGACCAGACACCAGGAACTTCATAAATAAATGCTGACCCATCCTGCCCTTGGGGAAAGCAGTGGCATCAATGCTGTCTTTGGTAGGAACCGGCAGAATAACGGGGACCCTGAATACGAGCAGGAGGAAGGAATGCATGTAGCAGACTCAGGGAGACTAAAAGACTTGAAGCACAGTTGAAACACTCCAGGGGATTCCAAGAGTTTGCTTTTGAGAATGGGCTATTGTCAAGAGGCATCATAATGTTTAGACATTTTTCTTATGCACCTGAGTATTTGATACAATAAGATCCTTGAATAATAGACTATCTTCACTAGCTAGAGGAAGAGTAACTTTTGAATAAGAGAATGACCTTAAAGAAAAGGATGCTCCTGTAAGAACACTGTACATAGATCATTAGTGTGTGGCTACATGGACATTTGAGTGCTGGGTTTAAATCATGTTTTTAGAGCACATTTTAGCATTTTTATCTATATCATTTTTAAGACTCTTTTGCCTCAACTGTATCTGATTGCATCATCACACATAACATCCAGAGGATCCTGTCCTGAAACTCTTTCTATGTTCCTAAGTCAGTGACCTCTTTTATATATAAACTATGAGGAACTTCTAGTAACTTTCCTTTAATGGTTTGGAGAAACTGAGTCCTAAGCAAATGACACCCCCATTCCTCTTCCCAGACCTTATTTTAGTCTCTTTCTCACAAATGCATATCATTTGCTGCTGGGATTCCCACCCATCAGTGAATTTTGTATCCTGTGTTGCCAGGTAAATCACACCTAGATTTCAAAGGCAGCAGAGGACCATTGCATTCAAATATCTACAATTTATTCCAGGAGACTAAGTCTTCCGTGAAGTTTATATTTCTTCTCTGATGATCAGGGCTATATAGAGAATTCAGAAAGCCTCATTAGTCATTCCTGGGTACCCTTAGATGCAAACTAAACCTTGGGGATCCATTTCCCCCCTAGGAGACACTTCTAACTCTGAGGATGTCACCCTTCTCTGGGGAAACCTGGCCTAAAATTTTACTAGTCAAATCTCCCTTCCTTTCTTTCTTCCATGAATATTTTTCGAGGATTATCATGTGCCTGCCACTGTTATAGATACTAGAAGATTGGCCATGAAGAAATTAGATTAATTACGATAATGGTTCATATGTTCTAGTGAGGTAATTCAACATAAGTCCTTGAAGATATTAAAGCAGAGTGAAGTATGTTGGTCAAGGAAGACTTCCTTGAGGAGGTGGCATTGAGCTTTACCCGAATATTGAAAAGGAAGTAGCCATGCCAAGATGTGGGGAGAAATCAGATTTAGTTTTCTTTATAGAAGAAAAAGAGAAAATAGGAGAGTGGAATAACATTTGCTAATTCATTTTAATCTTGGAGAAAATGTTTTACTTCCTCTAACAAATCCCAGGTTTAAGAGCAGAACAAAGAGCTAACATGTGTTCTTGACTTGAGGACAGGGTTTCTGCTTATGAGGTTGTAATATGGAAGGAGGATGCTGAATGCGGCTGGCCAGCGGGCACAATCAATTACTCACCGGTGGAAAGAGCCTAATGATCTGGCTACCTGATCATCTGCTGGCAGTGTACCTAATTTTAATTATAGCATTTAGCTGGAAACTAACTAACCCCTATGGGGAAGACAGGTTAATTCAATACTATTTCAGAGATGGTTAATGTAACTTTCCCCAAAATTGATTAAATTAAAAAATCTTTTCAAAAGAGTAAAATTGGCAATTTGGTTTTATCTTTATTCTGCTTTAGTTGGTTTCAGAATTCCCTTTATGGAAAATGTTTCAGAACTGCAGGCATGCATTTGCATAACACATGCAAAGAAACTTTGAAATGCATCTACCAAAAAATGCCTTAATAGAAATCCAATAAGGTTAAAATTTCCTTATGAA
The DNA here is from genome assembly GCA_026826555.1 of Tolypeutes matacus. Lineage (NCBI taxonomy): Eukaryota > Metazoa > Chordata > Mammalia > Cingulata > Chlamyphoridae > Tolypeutes > Tolypeutes matacus. The sequence goes on along the minus strand of JAKSZT010054489.1, from coordinate 26,814,844 downwards.
AAGGGTTAAGTAGGAATCTGTAAATTTAAAAAAAGAATGGAGAAGAGCAAATGTACCCAGGAGTCCTTCAGTAGAGGAAATGATACATTAATTCACAGAGATAAAGTTTAAAGTACTTCAGGGTGAATTCCGGCTGCAGGAAACAGGTAAAAGTAAAATAAAATCAAGGGGAAGAAAGCTTGTCTCTCAGAATCCAGTGTTGGGAAATGCCATAGAGGTAAGAAAGAAGGCTTAATGCTGAACTTCTGCAATGGGGAGGTGGGGGTGGGGTGGGGGGAGGGGAGCCGAATGGGCTCAGGAGTGCATTCATATGTTAATTTAATCCAACAAATAATTTGATATGCATAGACTAACTGCTGAACTTTATATTCTATGATGAGAATATGTCAGTGAACAAGAAAATTATTCTCATTCTCAGCTTCCTGGTCTCATAGACGTTTATGGTTTAAGAAGGATTCTAACATTACATGGGTTAACTTTTGGTGCTTTTGTTGTTGTTATAGTTGGCTTAATTTTTCGCGAGAGTGTTGCCGGATTTTTTCTAGGTTCTTGGCTAAGCTGCAAGAAATGAATTTCAAGAGCAAGCCACATTGATTAGGCCAGTAATTTATTAAGGTAGGGCGGGAAGAGAAATGGGAGAAAATAACAGATCATGGGTCCCAGGTAGAGAGGAAGGGGCTGAAGAGTGATAAAGTGGGCTGATTTTCAGACTACCATTCTCTATTATAGATTATAAATGTCCAGGTTTTACTTGCGTGGCCATCATGGCAGGGGACAAATGGTGAGAGCAGGGTGCAGAAGGCAGGGACAGGAACGAGGGACAGGGCCGGCCAATTGGCTTTCCTGCTTTCTTTTTAAACCATTAATTATTCCGCCCCTTTGCTCATGACACTGGAGGAGTCCCAGCTGTTTGCCGTTTTAATTGATTACCCCACCCATCAAAGCCCTGGGAAGGCCCAATGATAAGGCCCCTGAAGAATATCTGGGGCTTCTCCTGGCTTCCAGAGGAAATCTCGTTCCGAATGGGAGAATTTCGTGAGGGCCTTCCAGCAGTCATCTTGGGGGTACAGGAGGATACGTGTTCAATGGCGGTGGTTTGTCTGCCAGGTTCCAGATCCATCTGTTGACTTCCTATTTTACTAGCCTGCTTCAAGAGGTTGTAGACACAGAAAAATCATGCATAAAATAGAGAGTTCCCATACACCATCCTATTATTAACTCCATGCATTAGTGTAGTACATTTGTTAGAATCTATGGAAGAATGTTTTTGTAATTGTACTATTTACTATAGCCTGTCATTTATAGCAGGGTTCACTGTGTTGTACAGTCCTAAGTTGTTTTTTCTTTTTTAAATTATTAATATTTTATTTAATTAGAGAAGTTGTAGGTTTACAGAAAAGTCATGTAAAAATATAACGTTCCCATATATCCCCCTTCTGTTGACACTTTGCATTAGTGTGGTACCTTTGCTGCAATTAATGAAAGAATATTAAAATAGTACTATTAACTCTAGTCCATAGTTTACATCCCGTATTATTAAAAACCTTGTAATTATCTTACATTTATTATAATTCATGAAAGAACATACTTATCCTTGTAATATTAACCCAGTCCATCCTTCACAACAGTGTTCACTATATTATCAGTCCCATGTTTTATCTTCTAACCTTTATTTTAGCAACATACCTGACCAAAAACCTTCACTTGCAGCCATATTCACATACAGAGTTCAGTGCTCCTAATTACATTCACAATAAAATCACCACCATTCATTCCCAAACCTCACAATCAACGTAAATAGAAATTCTGTTCAAATTAAGCATCAACTCCCCATTCTATATAGCCTCAATCTATCCCCTGGTAACATGAATTCTAATTCTAACTCTTTAAGTTTGCTTTATTATAGCTAGTTCATATCAGTGAGATCATACAATAGTTGTCCTTTTGTGTCAGACTTATTTCACTCAGCATAATGCCCTCCAGATTCATCCATATTGCTGTATGCATCAGGACTTCGTTCTGTTTTACAGCTGAATAATAATCCATTGTTTTTATATACAGCATTCTGTTAATCCATTCTTCAGTTGATAGACACTTGGGTTGCTTCAATCTTTTGGCAATTGTGCATAATGCTGGTAATGAGCATCGATGTGAAAATATTTGTTAGAGTCCCTGCTTTCAATTCATCTGGGTATATACCTAGTAATAGAATTTCCAGGTCATGGTAATTCGTATTTAACTTCCTGAAGAACTGCCTGTCTTCTCCAGCAGCTGCACTATTTTACGTTCACACCAGCAATGAATGAGTGTCCTTATTTCTCCACATCCTGTCCAATACTTGTAATTTTCTGTTTTTTTTTTTTTTTTTTTTCCTGTCAAATGCTTTTTCTGTGTCAAATGAGATGATTGTGTGGTTTTTCCCCTCGGTTTTATTAATGTGATAAATTACATTAATTCATTTTCTTGTGTTGAAGCAGCCTTGCATGCCTGGGATAAAACCCACTTGATCTTGGTATGTAATTCTTTTATTTTGCTATTGGATTAGATTTCCAAGTATTTTGTTAAGGACTTTGGCATCTATAATTATAAGAGAAATTGGTGAGTAATTTTATTTTCCTGTAGTATCTTTATGTGACTTTGGTATTAGGGTGATATTGGCCTCATAATATGAGTTAGGTAGTGTCCCCTCTTCTTCAATTTTTGGAAAAGTTTGAGCAGAATTGGTATTAATGGGATGACTAGTAGAATTCACATGTGAAACCATCTAGTGGTCCTGGGCTTTTTATTGTTGGGAGTTTTTGATGACTGATTCAGTCTCTTTGCTTGTTATTGGTCTGCTGGTGTCTTCTATTTCTTCTAGTGTCAGTGTAGGTTGTTCATGTGTTTCTGAGAATTTGTTCATTTGATCTAAGTTGTCTAAGTTGTTGGCATATAGTTGTTCATAGTATCCGCTTATTATCCTTTTCATTTCTGTGCTGTCGGTTGTAATGCACTTCCTATTATTTCTGATTCTATATATTTGAATCTTTTCTATTTTTTTTCTTTGTCAGTCTAGCTAAGGTTTTGTCAGTTTTATTTATCTTCTCAAAGATCAAACTTTGGTTTTGTTAATTCTCTATTTTTTTTTATTCTCAATTTCATTTATTTCTGTTCTAATCTTTGTTATTCTTTCCTTTTTGTTGATTTGGTGTTCGCTTACTGTTATTTTTCTAGTTCGTCTAGGTATGCTGTTAGGTCTTTCATTTTAGCTCTTTCTTCTTTATTATTTAGCATAAAAATTTCTCTCTCAGCATTAACTTTGCTGCTTCCCATATGTTTTGAAATATTGTATTCTCATTTTCATTCATCTCAACATATTTACTGATTTCGCTTGCAATATTTCTTTAACCTACTGATTGTTTAAGTAATTTCAATCATTTTAAAATTTATTGAGACTTGTTTTGTGACTCAATATGTGGTCTGTCCTGGAGAATGATCTATGCACACTTGAGAAGAATGTATATCCTGCTATTTTGGGGTACAATGTTCTGAATGTGTCTGTTAGGTCTAGTTCATTTATCACATTACTCAAATTATGTTTCCTTTATTGATCCTCTGTCTAGATGCTCTATTCATCACAGCGATGTACTGAAGTCTCCAACTATTATTGTGGAGATGTCTATTTCTCCTTACAGATTTGCCAGTGTTTGCCTCATGCATTTTAGGTAAATAAGTATTTTTAATTGTCATTACTTTCTGTTGGATTGCCCCTTTTTCACTTTCAACCTATTTATATCTTTGGGTCTAAGGTGAGTCTCTTATAAAGAGAATATAGTTGAATTATACTTTTTTATCCATTCTGACAATCTGTCTTTTGATTGGGGAGTTTAATCCATTAATAGTCAATGTTATTAATGTACAGGCAGTACTTAATTCAGCCATTTTGTCCTTTCATTTTTATATATCAAATGTTTTAATTTTTTTGTCTGTTTACCCTTTTAGTTACCCTTACTGTTAATCTCCATTTCTTCACTCTACTCCAGGGCACTCTCTCCTGTTTTTTCCTTTCAAACTGCCGAACTAATTTTAATATTTCTTGTAGGGCAGCTCTCTTCTTGAACCCTCTCAGTTTCTGTTTATCTGTGAATATTTTAAACTCACCCTCGTTTTTAGTGGAAGTTTTGCCAGTTAAAGAATTCTTGGCTGGAATTTGTTTTCTCTTTCAGTACCGTAAATATATCATACCACTGCCTTCTCACCTCCATGGTTTCTTATGAGAAATCAGCAGTTAGTCTTATTGTGGAGGCCTTGTATTTGTTGAATCATTTTTTTTTTTGCTTCCTTCAGAATTCTCTCTTTATCTTTGGCATTTGATATTCTGATTAGTATGTGTCTCAGAGTAGCTTTATTAGTATTTATTCTGTTTGAAGTGCATTGTACTTCTTGCACATGTATCTGTTTCAGAAGAGTTGTGAAATTTTTGGCCATCAATTCCTCATATATTTTTCCTGCACCTTTTCCCTTCTCTTCTTCTGGGACATCCATGAACATATCTTTGTGCACTTCTCACCGTCATTCATATCCCTGAGACTCTGCTCACTTGTTTCCATTCTTTTCTCTATCTGTTCTTATGTCTATAAGATTTCAATTGTCTTTTCTTCTAGTTCATTGATTCTTTCTTCTGCCTGTTCAAATCCTGTGTTGTATACCTCTAGTGTATTTTTAATCTTTACTATTGTGACATTCATCTCCATAATTTCAGTTATATTTCTTTTTATAATTTCAAATTCCTTTTTATGCTTTCACATTGTTTTCTTACTATTCTTTAGCTCTTTATGCATATTTTCCTTTGCCTCCTTGAACTGATTTAGGAGATTTGTTTGAACACCCTTGATTCTGTGTCTCCTCTGAAGGTTAATTTCTTTCCTTGCCTGGGCCATATCTTCCTGTTTTTTCAGTATGGCTTATAATTTTTTGCTGATGTCTGTGATGTCTAGGCATCTGATTATCTTAATGAGTTTACCCTGAAGGTCAGTTTCTCTCACTTGCCAAGGCTTTTATTGTTGATTTGCTTTGTGTTAAGACTCTTATTTGATGCTTGGTCCAGCTTATTCCAGACCTTTAAAATAGCCCATGTTTAACTGAGGAGATTTTTTCATCTCTTCATTTGATTATTATCCTGGATATGTGGTAAAATTTTTAAGATTGCATATTTTGTGCAATTGTTTAACCTTGAGTAGAAAGCTTCCTTTCCTCTGTTCCTTCTCCAGGAAACTTGATCTCTTCTGTTTTGTTGTTGTTTTGATTCCATAGATTTTTACACTTCTTTCCTTGTTACTAGCTGCTTTTGCCTGCAGGGAAATTCTGGGAGGAAGTTCACCCTGAAGGAGACTTTCCCAAATCAGTATTTCCCAGCTAAAACAGGGCCAGAGACCCACAAAGGTGGCACAGACCAGCTCCAAAGTGCCTTAGGAGGGGATCAGGTTGGACATCAAAAATCTCATTGACAGCTCCCTGAAGTTGTGCTTTCTTGACCTGCCCAGTAGATGCTGCCCTCAGCTAACTGTTCCCTGCATCCCTGAGGAGACACTGCATATTTTAAACTCCACCACCTCCACTCCTGTCCAGGGTAGTGTTGAAACAATAGCTGCTGCCACATTTGTCCAAGGCAGGTTTGAAACAGTAGTTGACTGCCAGGACCCAGTAATCTGAGTTAGCTGAATTAAAAGCCATGATCAGAGATTGGCCATGCCCATCCCTGTTCTTGGTGAAGAGGATTTTTATGTGTCTTTCTGTCAGCAGCAGCTAACCAGAGACTAGACCCCAAGGCAGGCTTCCTCAAGAGTGGGGGTCACCTGCAGCCACAATGCAGAGAGAATGACTCACTGTTTTTTTTACTGTAGTTTATGTGCCTCTTCCTCCCACTCTTCCCTGAATGCTGTCCAGGGTTCTTCTGGACTTTGGAGTACTAGATGAGTTGTTTCAGACAGTTCCTGCCTGTTGAATAGTTGTTTTGGTGGAAAGACTGAGTCCTAGATCTCCTTACTCAGCCATCTTCCTCTAATTTCCACCCCCCCCATATGCCCCCCTCCCCCAATCTGCCTTGGGTTTAGTTTTAAGAAGAAAAAAATATTGGTTATAGAGAATGTGTCATAAGGGGCTTAACTCCAAGTATATGGAATCAGATTAATGTCTTCCTGACCAAAGAACATTGGATTTTGACCTATGGAGTGAATAGGACTGTATGTATGTGTGTAGTGGGCAAGGTTAGGTGTGAGAGTAGAAGATCTTAAATATTTAAATCCAGTAAGTTAGAACTATAGAGAACAAAAGAACCAGATCCTGCAGGGACATACATGCCTGTGAGGATATTTTAAAACTGTACTTTAAGGCAATGAAACATTATAAGCAAGGTAATTATGTGGTGAGATTTATATTTTAAAAAGATCCTTCAGGTTCCTGAGTAATTTTTCATGACAGTGGAAGCCAATGTTATGTGGGAAGGAAAAGTAAAGTAGGATTTATATAATATATTGAGACAATTAACTCAGAAAGGACCAAAGTGAAAGGAATATAATTTATCTAACATGGTCCAGGATTGAAAGGAGAATGGTAACATTATGAGTGAACTTGTAAGGCAGGTTCAAGGTTTGATGGAATTCACTGATCATATCAGGTGGGGCTTCAGGTGAGTATGAGAATTTGTTAAAATTTGTTTACATAAGTAGGTTTTGATGATCAAGAGCCAATATAATGTGAAATTGTTTATAATTGTTTTGTTAAATTGGCACTTACTGATATCTAGTAGAAATATTTGTATAAGACTTAACAGAATTTACAGCATGGCTCGTTTTCAGGTTCCCTACTTGTGTCCTTAATTGAGCTCATTCTGCCAATACTCAGGTGGTACACATGATATCATATGCATTTTATAAATCAATAAGCCACAGAATCATGGAGTGAAATAGACTGTGATTGGGCAAGAAGGAGATAGAAGGGTCGAACTTTTCTTGAGCACCTACTTTGTGCCAGGAAAATATTTCCTTATAGCAGTCTTTAAGGCATGTATTATTATCCACATTTTGGAATGGAGAAAACCAGGATTCCAAAAAGTAACTTATTCAGAGTCTTACAGATTGTAAATTAAAAAGCATGATTACCTTACCAAATCAATTGCCTCTGAATTCCTATTAATTTGACTTAAATTTAGATCTACTTCCACATATTGCTTCTGCTATATTAAGAAAGAGTCTTGCTACATTTAAGCAAATAACAAATGTAATGGTAATAATTACTATTTATATAACATTTAATATGCCTCAGACACTATAATAAGATTATATATATATATATATATATATATTTCATTGTTTATCCTTCACTTAGTCCTCACAATAACCCAGAAGGTAGCAGCAATATCATCCCCATTTGCCAGTGAGAAAGCTGAGTCATAGATATTTGCACCAGGTCACATACCTAGAAAGGATAGAGTTGAGTAGAGTCCAGATAGAATCTAGGCCCTTAACTGTTATGTTACACTGCCACTCTGTGCAAAAGTGTTCTATCAAGTGTGAAGAGTGTTCTGTCAGGGAATATAAGGTGGTTTGCTCAAGACTTAATCTAATCCACATACCTGAGAGATGCTGGGCTTATAGCCAGTCGTGTCCATGGCCTACCCCTCTCCCTAAAACAGAAGCCACAGAGATTTAGCTCCTCTCAAGGTAGCTCTCTCAACCAAATCAAGTAGAAAACAGCAAAGCACCATGCATGATCTGTTCCTATAACCCAATATCAGAAACTAGGAGTACAGTTCAAAGCCTTGGGGTTTTTGATTTGTTGGTTTCTTTGTTTTGTAGCTAAGCTCTGTCTGGGTTCATATTCTACCTTTGCCACTTGTATTAGTCAGCCAAAGGGGTGCTGATGCAATATACCAGAAATTGGTTGGTCTTCATAAAGGGTATTTATTTGGGGTAGAAGTCCACAGTTACCAGGCCATAAAGCATAAGTTTCTTCCCTCACCAAAGTCCATTGCCAGGTGTTGGAGCAAGACAGCTGCCGACGTTTGCCAGGGTTCAGGCTTCTTGGGTTCCTCTTTTGGGGCTGTGTTTCTCTCCGGGCTTAGCTCCTTTGTTTCCTCCACAAGGCCAGCTGTAGACTATCAGGCAAATGGCTTGTCTCTATCCTGGGGCCTTCTCTCCTTACTCACGACCAAACTCTCTTACTTCCTGGGGCTCCAGCTCAAGATTCCAACATCAAAACTGCTCCCACTGCTTTTTGCCATGCCTTTTATATTTGATTACCCCACCCACCAAGGGGTGGGGCTCAACGCCCTACTGACATGACCCAGTCAATGCCCTAATCATAACTTAATCATGCCCAGATGAACAGATCAGGTTACAAGCATGATCCAATGTATATTTTTGGAATTCTTAATTACATCAAACTGCCCAACTGCAACACCACTTATTGACCATGAAACATTCATCAAATCACTTCTCTTTGTTTCCTGGATTCCAGATGAACAGAGGGGGGATCTTTGTGTTGAGGGTAAGAGAACTAAATGTGTTAACATTTTTAGGGCACTTAGAATGGTACCTGGTACACAACAAATGCTGTACATGTGCTTTACTTTATCTCATTGGAGGCTGAACTGTAGACTCATCTTTATCACTCTTTGCCTCTCATCAAATACCAGTTCTGTCTTTCCTTAAATTAAAGGTGAGGAGTGTGAAGAGGTCATGTGGCTTGTCCAAGGCTGCAGGATTAGTAAGTGACCATGCCAGGAGGTCCATGAAGGTTCCTAAGGGAAAATATGATACACTTTTACCTGTATACTGTCTCTGCAGTGCTAGAATATACTGTGAGAAGAATAGTTAGAAATATTGCACTTCCTCACGGGCAGCATGGTTGATGTGTGTTGTATTAAAAACCTGCTTATGCCTGGTCAGTAGCTAATTTACTCAGTCTAATTTATTAATTCTCAACTTGGGGCCATTCCCAACAGCCACATTAGTAGATGTTTCAGTTTCCCTTGTAACCTCAACCAAGTGGCCTCTGAATGTTGCCCATGGCCCTAAATAGTAGCTGGCCCTCAAGATGTGGTCTTTCCGAGACTGAAAGAAGGGATGGCTTTCTAGCAGAGGGAACCTTAGCTGGGAATGATGAGGCATGGCTTTGCCACATGTTGGCTGCATGGCCTTGGGAAAGTCACTCAACCCCTCTGATATTTACTTTTCCCAAATATAAAAGAGGGTTATCTGCCTTGTCTCCCTCCTGGGGGCTTGTGAGGATTGGATAACCTGTGAAAATGTTTGAAGAAGAAAAAAAGATGATGGATCTTATACAAAGTTCTTCACATACTCATTAAACAAACATATTTTTGGATACACTGATTTTTAACTTTGTTTTATGAACTGCCTATATATAAAGGCAAACATAATCCCTGCCTTTAAGAAGGGAAAAACCTAGTTGAGATTTCTGACAGACAATTTAACAATTAAAAATCAGTATGAAAGTCATAATGATAAGGTAGCTCCTAAAATCTCAAAGATTCAACTTGAATATAAACATTGACACTTCACCTTCATGATTTCAAGAAAAGTACGTGTTTTCTACCTTGAATATGGAAAGTGCATTCTGATAGCTTTCAAACAGTAATTTGTTTAAAATGCACTTTGATAGACTTTACTTTTTAATTGAGATGAGGGAGATCAGTAGGCATCCTCATCTGCACATCCCTGCCCACAGGATGTAGAATTTGGGTTGTTTTCTGGTTTTTGGTCTGTGTTACTGTTGCAGAGGGTCCGGGGGTCCGAGTGGGAAAGACAGCCTGAGCTGGGGTGGGGGCTTCGGGTAGGCAGTCATGGAGGGCACACAGTAAAGAAGGCGGGGCAGAGAGGAAGAAAGAGTGCGTGGGAAGAAGCCAACTGCGGTGCCTCATGTGATCGTTCCTGCATGTGGACTATTAGTGAAGAGTGTTGAGGATGCTGGCTGCTCCTCCTGGTTTGTTGGGGGACTGATATAAGACAGCACAAGGAATTCCAGAGGGGCAATCCTAAGGTGAGAGAAGCAGTGTAGACACTACAGATCAGGCATTATGATTATTACTTTGGATTACAGAACCTTGCTGTTAAGTCATGAAAGGAAGAACATCAAACAACTCAGATGTACCACCCTTCAGATACAGTGCACTTCAAATTGCCTCACAGGCTCATTCAAACATGGGTTCCCCATGAAAGTCCATATTTACTCAACAGGTAGTCAAAGGGAAGATTCGGCATATTGAGTTAATGGAATGGAACTTGGAAATCATCGTTGGATTGCTCTACATTTAAATAAAGCATATAGGCCCAACAAAGTTCAGCAACTTCCCAGAGGAAGTGCGTGGCTTGTCAGTTCTCCACTCCTGGCAAGAACTGGGGACTCAGTTTTTCAGTCCAAGTTCTCTCACTGAACTAGAGATCATTCACTATGAAAATATTTCCTTAATCTTTAGCATGTTCACATGGGGTACCAAAAGAAGACGCTAATTTCCTTACCTATAAAGCACTTAGGAATTTTCCAAGTCAAAGTGATTACACAGAGTAAGGAAGCTCTGCACAGGGAACTATGGGACCCAGATGCCTGAAATCCAAAGCACGTCAAGTTAGAACACCTTGATGTTGCACTAAGAAGGGGTACTGCTTATGGATAATTTTTTCTCCCCTTTGACATCTGCCTCATCTCTGAGGAAAATGCTCTGCAGAACATGCCAGCTGGTTTTTCAGATGGGATATGCCATGCTCAGGTGGCATGTTAAGGCAGAAAAAATAAATAAATGAAGCAATAAATAAGCAACAACCTGTCCGTCTTTTCACTGAGAATCTCATCAGCAGGCGCTGCTATCTGACGGCTTCCCACCAATAACTGATTTCTATGCCGCAGCATTTCTCACCACCTGGGGATATGAAATAGTTGAATTGATGGAAATATCTAATTTATATCTATTGCTGGTATTATGGCTGTGTTACTTAATATGTTAGGGAAATTGCCCATACTACACCTGTCACAGGTGAAAAATCTGCATAGGCATGCATAATTCATGAATCTCCAATCCTAAAGAGAGAATTGCAAAGACTTGTTATTGCCCAAACACCAGGTTTCACAGTGACATCTCAGATATGATTGAAGACTCTGGGAAAGGCACCTGTTGGCAGAGCCTGTTTCATTTACTGCATATCCAAGGCTGCTTGTCATTGGTCAAGGGGAATGATGCTACTTGACTTCACCTCCTGGCATATCAGCAGGGCAGGTGCATCCCCAATTTAAGTAGACTGGATGTGAGGCAATCTGAATTTATTCTAAAAGCTGGTGGAATTGGAAGTAGGGTGGGACTTGATTGGTAGAACATGAGGTCATGAAGAATCTGTGGGCACAAAGAAGATAACTTTCCTGTCTAGATACTTTCCACTAAACCTCATGACTGTCAAGATTGGAGAACATGGATAAACAACTTAGCTTCTTGGGGGTTTCAGCTTTGTCCTTTAGCCTGCAGTGACTTCACTATCTGAAATGGTCTCCCTTCAGCCCACTTGGTACAGCCACCCTATAAATGTGACTTGTTACACATTTCTTTGTTATTTTACTTTCATTGGGTAAAAACAATGAATTACTCAAGAAAATACTCATTGTAAAATATTTAAACAATATAAAAAACACGAAGTCCCCTCTTTAGTGTTAAATTGTTAGGTGTACATCTTTTTAGACCTTATTCTATGTGTTTCCCTGAATATATATCATAGGCAAAATTAGTATTTACCACACATTGTGCAAATTATTCTGCTCATTTTTCACCTTTCTTTATTTAAATATTTTTAAAATTTAAAAATAGCTTTGGGGAGCCTGTGTGGCTCAGTGGTTGAGCACCTGCTTCCCACATACAAGGTCCTGGGTTCAATCCCCAGTACCTCCTTAAAAAAAAAGCTTTAGATTTATAGAAAAATTGCAAAGACAGTACAGAGGGTTCTTATCTATGCCACAGCCGGTTCCTGTATTGTTAATATATCACGTAGTGCACTTGTCACAATCAATGAACCAACATTGAGGCATTCTTCACTAGAGTCTCTATTGTCTTCAGATTTCCCTCCTTTCCCCCTGGTGTCCTTTCAAGGTGCCACCAGGACACAGCATTGCATTTTCTCATGTCTCCTTGGGCTTCTCTGGGCTGTGACCATTTCCCAGACTTTCCTTATTTTGTGGACCTGAGAGTTTTGAAGTGTACTGGTCGAGTATTTTGTAGACTGTCCCTCAATTTGGGTTTGTCTGATGTTTTTCTCATTGTTAGGGGGGATTATGGGTTTTAGAGGGGAGGGGCACAGAGGAGAGATGCAATCCATCCCATACACGGCACGGACGATCCACACGATGTACCTCTGTCAATGTTAATTTGGCCGCCTGGCTGAGCCGGTGTTTGCCAGGTTTCTTTCTGTGAAGTTACTTCCTCTCCACCTTTCTGTGCTGTGCTCTTTGGGAGCAAGTCATGAAGCATATCACACACTTAAGGGGTGACATGGGAGGGGACCATGCTCCAACTCCTTGAGGGAAGGGAATCTACATTAAATTTTTTGTGGGAGATTTCTCTATTTCCTCCATTTATTTATGTGTTTGATCTTTTACTTGAATCAGCATGTACTCATGGATACTATTTTTTTTTTTTTCACTTTAAGTTTTAATCCCACACTATTTATTATGCTGTTCAAATTGCCCCAGCTTTGCCCATAGGGAGCTCTTTCAATTGGCTCCTGTGCCCTTTCGGCATACTGTATTGTTTTGGTTTTTGAGCACTTTCTTGCTTTTTGGCACTATAAGGTGCTCCAGATTCATCTAGTATATTTGCTCTGTCCTAGAATCAGCCATTTCTCCAAGAAGTCCTGGTTCCTTTCACTAGAGAGTGAATTTAGAAATCAAGATCTCGGTGCTAGGTGTGCACATTTGTGCTGGCATGCCTGCTTCTAGGTCCTCTCAGTAGATAGAGCTAGAGAATGCATCCCAACCGTGGACAGCCACATACCCCGACTTAGTTCCATAGCTATCCTTTGGTAAATATATTCAACAGGAACTGACACCGGCGTCTCCAGTTCTAACCCAGCCCTACTTTGTTCATTCTAGCCTTTCCCTTTTGATTATCTGTGACTTCCCACACCAACAGTGGGAAACTGCCTCCCATCCTCCGTCCTGTGTTTACTTATGTGTTCAATCTGAGAATGCATGTTCAGCAGTTTCAGATTGTTAACCTGTACCCGGTGAGAAGCAGTTGACACACAGTTCTTTCTGTCTTTAGTCTTAAAGTTTCCAGTTGTTTTCAAAGTTGCTTAGGTCAACAGTTCTTTTACTCCACTCTCCTCAGTGAGGTTATGCCATACATTTATAAAAGAATTAGATTATTTTGTTGCAGTCTACATTCTATTAGGAGATCACCAACTTCCCAGATGATTTTTTAAATTGGCGTACATAGAAACTGACTCTTTGTGCTTTAAAGTTCTATGGATTTTGTCAGAGAGTGCCATGTTTCTGCCAGCCCAGTACCCTTCAGATTAGTTTCATGGCCTGAAAAATCCACCATGTGTCTTCTATTGAACTCTCGCCCCTCCACGATTCGCTGATAGCCACCGACCAGTTTGCCATATCTATATTTTGTCTTGTTGCAGACTGTCATATGTATGGAATTACATAGTGTTAGCCTTCTAGGTCTGGCTTCTTCACGTAGCAAAATATATTAAAATTTAATCCATACTGTTCTGTGGATTAATAGCTCATTCCTTTTCATTGATGAATAGTGTTCCATTGTATGAATGTGCTGCAATTTGTTTTTCCATTCACCAATTGAAGGATGTCTTGGTTGCTTCCAATTTTTGGAGATTGTGAATAAAGCTGCTATAAAGTTTCACATGCAGGTTTTTTAATGGACATAAAATTTCAAACCTTCACCTTTTCAAATATACATATACACACTTAGAATCAATCCCTGATATTAATTAAAGTGTTAATATATTATATATACATTATCATATAATTTTTTTTCCTAATAGGTTTTGTAGTTTTGAAATGCAGAGGTCAAGTGTTTTTCTCTGCTGTTTTTCCATATGTGACACACGCAGCACACATTGTACAGCACGGGCCTGCACAACAGCTGAAAACAAAAGTTTGCTGAGTTGACTTTCATGAAAGTAAAAATCTTATAGAATTATATGAAGTCTGAGATTTGATGTGAAATTTTGGGCAAATTTATATTCATTGTGCCCTTGAGTAAGGGAAAATGCTACTAAATATGCCATAATTAATTGTTTTGATTTTTGTTTTTAGTCAACAAAGATTTCTTGTTGCACTCTGATGTGGAAGGAACTGGGATGCAAAACAAAACAAAACCAAAAACAGATACATGCCCTGATTTTCACAAAAGCTTATAATTTATGGAGGAAAATATGCCTATAAGACCAGACATGTACAGAGGTGAATGGGGAAAACATGGAGGGGGAAGAACTCTGATGAGTGTGGGTAGATTCTTCCTAGGGCAAGATGAGTGGCAGATTTTGCTGCAGTTCTCACATCTGGCATCATTGTCATCTGCCAGGTGAGTAGCTCTGTCCATGCCTTGGAGAAGCAATGGTGGTGTCTCCATAGGACAAGTTTCCTGGTATTATTCCTGGAGATGTAACATCCAGATCTAATACTCTGGCCCTTGCAGAATTTCTGTGAACTAACCAGTAACATCTAGTAGAGTTTCTGCTTTAATTAGCCCAGATTGGTTCTAGTTGTTTACAGCTAAGACTATTGAGAAATAACAGCTAAAATATGCCCCTAATATTTATTTTGAAAAGCTTCAACCTACAGAAATAGAACAAATATCCATAGATACCTAAATTAGTCAATTTTAACGTTTTGCTGCATTTGCTTTATGCCTTTCTTGATTTAAAAGGGAAATTTCCAATATAATGACAACCATCCTGAAATATTTCAGCATGTATCTCTGAAAAATGAAAATATCCACCTCTCTATTCATTAACATACAGAGAAAATCTACCAGTGATGCAATAATATTACATTATAGGTAATCCATACTCAAAAGTCTCCAATTTTCCCCAAATTTTATGTATCTTCATCTGAAATTCAATAAAATAATCATATGTAACAATTGGTTTTCATATGTCTTTGATCTCCTTGAACCTAGAACACAGTGTTCTTCTTTGATCATCATCCTACTGCTGTGGCTGCCGAATCCAGGGCAGCTGTTGTGTAAAGCACTACACAATCCGTATTTTGTCTGAACATTTCCTTGTGAGTATATATGGTTAAATGTTTTTGCCAAGAGTACAACATAAACGATGTAATGTCCTTCTCAATGCATCAAACCCAGAGGTTCATAATGTCATTTTGGTCTCATTATTGACAATAATGACAGAATTAGATCAGCTATAGACTGGGGATGGAGACCTGGGAAGAGGTAGGAGAGATGAATTACGAAGGGGTATGAGGAAAGTTTCAGGGATGATGGACATTCATTATCTTGCTTGTGATGATGGTTTTACATGTGGATACAAATAACAGCAATTCTCAAATTATACAATTTAAATATGTGAAGTTTATTGTATATCAACTATGCCTCAATGAAGCTCTTATAAACGTGTATGAGAGAAACAAAATCAGTTGATCAAATATATTTGTTTAAATATTAAACAAAATTTTACCTTTGTTTAATAAAATCCCCTGCTGTAGAACTTCTTATCGATTAACATTACATAATATAGGCTTTGATTTTCCAAGTCTTTCCCAAGTCTAGTATATCACTGTCCCCTTTGTTCCTTAAGAAATGATCACCTCCCCCATAACTCATATTTCCTACTATATAATTTTTGCCTGGCCAGAATGGACAGACATCAGTCTTTGAACACACTTATTGAACACGATGTTCAGTGCACCCTGTTAGAACCTGTGGATGTGCCATGAATAAGCCTTAATCCCTGCCTAAAAACCTCAGTAAATGATGCAGTACAGATATACTCAAGTTACAGTGAACAGGACAAGACTTATCATACTAAAGTTATACACAGACTATTTGCAAAGTTTTTCTCTTAGGAAGTGGATCAGTTGCCTGTTGCTTTGTAACAACTTCAAAGTTGTCTTAAAGCCACAATTATTATTTAGTTTGCCTACATATCTGCAACTCAGGCAGGCTTCTGTGGGAAAGCTTGTCTCGGCTACACACAGCATCAGCTGAGGGATTCCACTGGACAGTGAAAGATCCACTTTCAAGGTGGCCCAATGTTGTCTCAAGCACATGGCGAGTTGGTGCTGGCTGTGGCCTAAGAGCCCTGCTGAGAATATGACCCGGGGCACTGGTTTCCTTTCCATGTGGGCCCCTCTAAGGACTTCTTGGGATTTCTCACAGCACGTTGGCAGGTCCCAAGACTTCAGCCTCCCCTCCACCCCCACCCCCAACCAAAGAGATGTGCAGGGCAATTTTTGGACTAAATTGTAAGTCACATAGGGTCTCTTCAGCCATACTCTTGTGGCAAATCAGTCACAAGAATCGAACCAGGTTTAAAAGAAGGTGACACAAACTCCACCTGGGAATGGGCAGTACTATTCCAGAGGAGCAGGTGGGAAAGGATACATTCTAGAGAATTAAAAACAAAAAAACAAAAAAACATACTGCCACAATAAGGTTCTAAGTTTCATTTGGTATTTCAAAACTTAGCACTTTTAAATTTTTATACTGTTTCCTTACAATGCTTACATAAACACTTCATGATTATTTACAGTAACTACCTAACACATTGTTCAGAACTTCACATAGCTATAATTTTAAACATCTCTCTTCTTAAGGGAACATGAATCATCAAATCTTTGAAAGATTTAAAAAAAATCTCTCTTAGGGAGCCCAAACTATAATATGAATGTGGAACACTTTAAACACACACAAAACTGTAAAGAAAAATGTAAGGCATTTTTTATTAAAAACGATTAGGCTGATTTGGGAGGAAATCGTTTTACTATGCTAAGAGACCATTTGTTTGATTCCAGAGCTGGATTCAATCTATATACACATACTAAGAGAGAAAAGGATTTTTATGGTGCCATATTATATGAAACACCTAAACATAACTAAGAAGTACAGTATGGTAAGAGTTGAATATATCTGATTTAAATTCTGTTCCTACCGTTACAAATTGTGACATTTAAAGCAGGTTATTTAATCTCTCTGAGCATTGTTTTTTCACCTGTAAAATTGAACTAACAAAATCTACTGTACTGAATGATTATATGAAGTAGTTGAAATGATATTTTAATTCTCTGGCACATAGTAGATGCTCAGTGGAGTTTTGAATTATTTTCCTTTACTGTTATTCTTGTTTGTCCATAGTTTTCTATTGGCATTTTTACCTGTGACTTAGGTTATTCTTGAATATGTTGTTCCTATATTTCTTCTCGGGAACATAAGTATTTGTGTTCATATTCATTTTTTGTAATCATGACATTGCAGAAGCAAGGACACTGGCATGGGTTAAATAATAAATGCTTGCTGAAATAAGTTACTAATGTTGGTAAGAATTCTTTTTCATATTTAAGTTACTCTTAAGTACTCACAAAATACTTGCAAACATTTTGCTTCCATGTTGTAGCACAGGTATGTGGTAAGCTTTAAGTTGAACTTGAATGTATAGATGAAGAAACGGAAAGGTAGGCTGCTATCAGAGCATGAAATAGCCAGGGACAGAATCTAGTCTAGAACCCAGTTTCTATTCCAGTGTTTGCATGCTATCTCAACTTCAGGGTAAATTGCAAAACAGGTAACTGCCACAGAAAATCAGCACTCACATTAAGCCACTCCCTTTGGTTAATTCAGCACTAGTTACTTTCAAGGACTGGGAACGGTCTCTCAGACAAATGGTGAGAATGTTGTAAGTAAAAGAATATGGACTGAAGTCCTTTGTAGGCTGTGCAACGTTATATGATTTATTTCTCCTAAGACATGTATTCAAGAGTTGGGAACAGCATAGGGTGGCAGACTTGGAGGAAGGCAAACCATTGGCATTAACGAGTTAAACTCAACAGCGTCCAGCGCACTCACAGTCAGTTGGGATGAGCCGGGCACCTTTGAAGGGCAGAGCTTGGGAAGAAAGAATCGCAGAGAAAGCTTGGCTTGATATTGTCAAAAAAAACCTCATAAATGTTTCATAAGGCCTCCACAGAAGAGGAAGAAGATAAAACCTCTCCAAATGACCTCTTTTGATTTTCTCATAATGGGGAGATTATAAATCCAGATGAAACATCAGGCTGGAATGAAGACCTGCCTTCTGAAAACCTGAAACATGCCTTGTCAAATTCCATTTTCTCCTATCTGATCCTGCATGTCCCCACTGCTCCCAGCACTTGAAGAGAAAGAAGGTTATCAGATTGTCACCGCAAGGGCAGCTCGGAGTTTCCCAGGGAGCAAAACCCACCTCACCCCTCGCTGAAAGCTTGGCTGGCCGAGCCGATTCTCTAGTTGTGGACAAGGGCCCACTCGGCCTGGGCAGATCCCTTTGCCAGGCTGTGAAGAGTTGCCCTTCAGTCCAACACCCACTAGCTCTGTGACTGTGGCAGGTCAGCAACGCCACCAAGTTGCAACTTTCTCTCGGTCAAATGGTGTGGATGTTATAAGCATTAAGTAAAAGAATATGGACCCAAGTCCTTTGTAAGCTGTGCAATATTATAGGATGTATTTCTTCTAAGACATGTATTTGCCTATTATTTCACCAATAAGTTTCATTATTGAGAGATAGAAAATATAAACAAGCCAAAAGAAAACAACATGTCCATTTACCACTCTTTCGTGTGACGAGGGAGAATCTTCCTGATATAAAATGTTTCTGGGAACAGCTTATTTTCTCTCCAAAACTCTCTTTTCTAACAATTTCATTTCTCTTGATTACATATAAAAGAATAATACCCTATTATTATATCTATGTCTACATCTGTACCTTTATGTCTATTTATGTGTATACATGCATATATATATATAATTTCAGCATATGTATTCATACTTAAATATGTTTAAGCAATATATCCATTGTACATATTTTGTGCATGTCTTATTATAAAATGGGTTAATATATCCATATAAATATATGTAGGTATGTATATTACAAAGAGTAATAAACTCTCTATAAATACACACATATATACTTTGCAAACTCTGCATGGTAGCCAGTGTGTCTTATCCCCCCCTACTAAACTTAGAGCACTCTTACCCACTATTCTATTTTGCTAGAGACCTAAGTGGTCAGAGAGTACCTGCTATGTGGTCAATGGGCATTAATGGCCCAGCATGCCCCTCCTCATTCCTTCTCATCTATTGGTCTGAGATGTACCATGTACATGGAGTGTACCATGAAAACTTGTCTTAATGCTCTTGTGCAGGGTGTTTTGCAGACTTACAGCAACCTCTCTCTTTCCTCTACCTAATAA
Organism: Tolypeutes matacus; assembly: GCA_026826555.1. Taxonomy (NCBI): domain Eukaryota; kingdom Metazoa; phylum Chordata; class Mammalia; order Cingulata; family Chlamyphoridae; genus Tolypeutes; species Tolypeutes matacus. The sequence goes on along the minus strand of JAKSZT010054489.1, from coordinate 26,795,380 downwards.
ATCCCATCCTATCCTTTGAGATTACTCGTGAGTGCCACCTCTTCCCTGAAGCATCTCTGAATTCTCTAGCACACAGTGAGAGTCTCATTCCTTTGAATGTTTAGGATCACACACATGGGCTTTGTAATCCTACTTTGCCTTCTAGTAATGCCTGCCTATGTATGACCTATGTCTTGCCTTCCCAGCTCAGTTCCTCCCTCGAGTCAGAGGCCACACAGCTGTATCTTTATATCATCGTAGGGCCTAGTACAGCGTGTTACACATTAAAGGGCTCAAGAAATAAAGATGCACGTGAGAGTGAGTTTGAAATAAATGAAAGAATAACATGTTTGCATTTTCACCTTATGAACAATAATCTGATATAATAAAATGAGCAGTAAACTTCAAGATTTATTCTTGGGTTTATTGTATCTTTGAAACTCCCAAGGATAGTCTATGAATCCCCTTGCAAACTGTTCCCACAAAGTTTTCCAGAGTCCTTAACTACTACTATTCCCATTGAACCTTGGATAATTCAGAGATCTCAGACTGCCTACTCTTCTCCTTCACGTATTCTTACTTTTGCAGCTACTGTTTTTCTACCCCAGAAAGCCTTCTCTCCACTTCTTTATCTGGCGCCTTATTCATCACTAAGACCAATCTTAGTGTTGTCTGTTGTGTGGAGGGTCCTCTGACTCCCACTGGTAACACTTAAGTCCCTTCGGAGACCTCAAAGTGTTTAGTCTTGCATGTGGTGGGTGGGATGGGGCATTAAGTAGAGTATCTTTTGATGTGACTGTGAGATTTTCAAAGTCAAGAACCAAGTATATTTCTACAGTACTTAAATTTAATGCCTGGATCTTGTGGGTACGCACTATTAAATCTTAGAAGCACAATTGCATCAGTTAAGAAGATTTTTGATGTAAGAAATAAAATACTCAACACAATGTATAACCCATATGGACTTATTGTGGCATATAACAAGAAGCCGAAAGGAAGGACAGTTACAGTGTTGACTGAGTGTCTCAATGATAGCACCAATGACTCAGATTCCTTCCTAATTTCTGTTCCATCATCCTCAAAGAATCAGTGTTGTTTCCTCTCATTAGCAGAAAATAGTCATATTAGTTCCAGGTTTCAGTGGAGATATAACCACATCCAGTGAAAAAGTTGAAAGGAATTTTCTGCTTTAAAATCATATCTTGGAGGGTTAAATTTTCCAAAGTCCCTCAAGTAGATTTCCTCAACAGTCTCTGTAGTAAATGCTTTAAATATCTAACCATATTCCTTTGGCACTTATCTCTATACTATAAAGGCTCCTTACTGTAAATATCTGGACTCTTTGCCCAGATCAGTCTTTTCCTGATCTTATGAACATGCTCAGCCAATATCCAAGGAAACTCATAATTTAAGAATAAGGAAACTACATAAATGGACAGCAGATTTGAACAAAACCTTTGCCAGAGGAGATATATGGATGGCAACAAAGCACGAGAATAGATGCTCAACATTATTACACAAAACTGAGAAGATAAGGTGAGGGTGAAGATGTGAAGCAATTAGTGTTAGGCCTTGCTGGTGGGCATGAAAACTGGTACAGTCACTTTGGAAAACAGTTAACAATCCCATATAATGTTAAAAAAATACTTTATGACTCAGAAATATCCTTCTTAGGTATATACCCAATAGAAATGAAAGCATATGCCCATACGAATCCTGTACATAGGAATTTATAGTGGCTTTATTAATAATCAGCAAAAATTAGAAATAATACAAATAAAGCTACATACTACATTATCTCATTTGAAGGACATTCTAGAAAAGGCACAACTATCATCCAGGAAAAGATCAGTGGTTTTCTGGGACTGACTTGGGATTGGGGCTGACCACATCACTGAATGAGGGTACATGTTTGGGGGTGTGAGTGTGGAAATGTTCTACCTCTTGGCTTTGGTGATGGTTGCATGCCTGTATGCATTTACCAATATTTACAGAACTCTACACCTAAAAAGGGAAAAACTTAGCTCATGCAATTTATGCTTCAACTAACCAAAAAAATAGACTGTAAATCAACAATATTATTAACCTCAAGTATAAGCAGTTAGAAGGACAGGACATGTATAGCTCTACTCAACAGATATTTTTTAATTCTCCTATAGAAGTCTACATGTTTTTTTCTTTAAATTTAGTAACTGAAAGATGATTATTCTGTTTTCCTCTCTACATTGAAGGGTCATGATGACAAATATCTTGTCTTATTAATATTGTAGTCTCCACATCATGCTTGTGTGTGACCCAGAACTCAAGAAGCATTCACTGAATGAGTAAATAAATGCAATAATCTACTTCCTCTCTTTCCTATTCATTGACCCTTGATCTCAGAATAAGTCTAATTCCTCTTATACATGACAGTCCTTCAAATAGCTGAAGACAGCTCTTGCGTCTCCCTTGTGTCTTTTCTTTCCCACAGTAAATAGCCATATGTCCATCATCTGGTATTGGTTCTAGATGACTCAGTAAACTGGTAGATCTCCTTTGGACATCGTCCAGACAGCTAATGGTTCTTTTAAAATTCTGCAACAGAACTGAGCACAATTTGTTAAGTGAACATTTATTCATACTTCTTTTTGTCTGCTAGCTACTCTGTGCAATAGAATGATGAATAAAGCCTTATTCACTGTCCTCAGACAGGAGAATAAAGTTTTTGTAACTCTGATTATTCTGAGGATAAAAAAAAAAAAAAGTAAAAACTGTATCATCACTTTAGCCCATGGGGAAGACAATCCATTTCTTTGCCCTCCCTGCTCCCTTCTACTACTAAAGAGTAGTAATTCTGTTAGCCATCAAGATTACAGTGAAGAACTTGAGGGTACTGATTTGTCCACACTCAGTAATGGACTTCAAGAGGAAGCAAAAATATTTTAGAGTTCTTCTTCCACAGTAGTAATCTTCTCTGAATATATTTGCCTTCCTTTTCTTCTATAGAAAATGTACAGTGAGGGGGACCTGGGGGTTTCCATGCTAGGAAAGAGGTAATGTTTGCCTTATTCCTTAAATGGTTAAGCAGGAAACAGGGAAACAAGCCTGGGGAAAAACAGGCTTGCAAAATAGGATTCTGACATTTACATCAGAAGAACTAAAGTGTGATTTAGTCCAGCTCAGCAGGGTGGATGTGCTTACTGGGGTTGGGGCCAAAACCCTAACAAGGAAGAAAGTGGATTGTGTTGAGTTTACCCTCTTTGTGCAAAAGTCCTGAGTCCTTGATTGGGCAAACTGCTGAAAGGTCATGATGATTCCCTTACATAGGGGCCATTACCAAACATGGCAGATGACATCAAAGTCGCCAGAAGGGGAGACTGACTAAATGGTGATAGAATGAACAAGCCTAAGGAAGTCAATAGCAAGACTATTTTGGCTGATGAGAAGTAAGTTACTCTTGATGCTGTTGAATCTGAGCTTTCTAGCTAGGCTAGAATGAATAAAATACGGCTCCCCTCCCAGTTAATTTTTAAATTCAGAAAATAAACACTTTTTAAAAATAAATATAAGCATTTCCCAAATATTGCACAAGCCATAATTATACTATAACATTTCTTTATCTGAATTTCAAATTTAATTGGGTGTCCTGTTTGCTAAATCTGGCAACTCTAATTCCGGTGGTGATCAAATGCATCAGATAGTGTGGCCCAAAGAATGGTTTAGTCAGGTGACTGTTTTTCTATAACATTGAGAGTTAAAGTGAAGGAATCTGATGGACATAAGTGGAAATGTCATACCTCCAGGTATAAACATTTAGAGCACTGGGCATTCTAAAGATAAGTGGATGAAAGCGGGCGTCTTAAGGTAAGTTCTCTCAAAAGCAATCTCTGAGACAAGGATTTGAGGCAAGTGATTTATTTGGAAGTTGATCCTGGAAGTACTAATATGGGAGTAGGGAAATGATACCGGGTAAGGAGAAAAGTCAAGTCAGGTGCTGTTTGAATGAGCAAGTTCCTGCTGGGGGCCAAAAAGGGCTCAGTCCTATTGGGATCTAAGGGAGACAGTGTAAAACCTGCTTCGAAGTCATCCCAAGCTGGAACATTTGGCTGGAGGCTGACCTGGGGGCTTTATTCCCCTGCATTTCCAGATTGCTTGGTGCAGGTGAAAAGAAGCCCTCAGCTGGGACGTGAAGGGTCTTCCACTAGGACCCCCTCAGAATGTACAGGAATGATTGCTGACAGAGTGTCTGTGGCACTCTAACATCAGGTGCCACAATATGTTTATTAATATGTAGAAAGATAGATCGAGATAGATAGAAAGATAGATAGATAGATCCTGCTACAACTTGTGTGCTCTATATAGATACATATTTAGACAGTATCCAAATGAATTTCAGTTGTTTGCATTATCATCTGCATGGTTAGTCTCACGACCAGCAGAGACACAACTGAATGGTGTCGCACTGTATCTCTGCACATGAAGACCCACTCATTCTCCCTCCAATATCTTTTCTTCAGATCTCCTGTTGTGTATCTGTTCAAACACCCAGGAGTCCAATAGCTTCAGTCAATGAATTGTTAATGGTTTGTACCTGAAGACTTTATTGTAATAGAAGTCACACTTGGGAAAAAGTGGCTGAAATGAGATCATGTGAAAGAGCAAAAAGGGACTATTTTAAAATTCCAATAAGAAATCAACAAAATAGAAATATTAGTGATCCATCAAGAAATGGATATAATTTAAAGCCCTTGGTTTAATTTCTGCCACAAAAATTTGGTGAGTTTAAAAATTGCCTTGCTATAATTCAGCTGTTGTGAAATCCTGTAAGGGACTGTATTTATAAAAGGGGCTGAGTTGTAACCCAAAGGTAGCAATGAAATCCCACAGTGTCTGTAAAGAATCACCTTTCACAGATGTACTTGGGTCTCCTTTAGTTCACAAATGCTATAACTAGGCTTACCAAGACAGTATGTGTGTGTGTATGTGTGTGTGTGTGTGTGTGTGTGAGAGAGAGAGAGAGAGAGAGAGAGAGAGAGAGAGAGAGAGATTTAATTTGAAAGGAAAACTTTCACTGTCTTTAAGAAACAACAAACTATACAACACCAAATAAAACTGGTATCTTCTTTGGGGCTTTGCCTTTTATCCCTTGGCTACCATTATCAGAAGAGATTATGCTGCTTTTGAGTTGGGAATGCCTGCAGCCACCCAGGAACTCTCCGTGTCCATGTGCACTTCTGGAGCTGGGCTCCAGAATCGGACACTTGATTATCTAGCAGTGCCTGCACATGCTTGGGCTTGTGTGGTTCTGAGTGTAAGTCATGAGGACGACGCTTCTCAGAGCTCAGATCTTTATGAGCCAATGTTGCTGCTGATACTGCACGTTGGTTTTCCTAACTTGAAGAAGGCCTCTCAGAGGACCTTGTCTAACCCTTATCCTCTGGATGTTCTAACTTAGGGCTGCCAGATTTAGCAAATACAAATACAGGGAGCCCAAATTAATTGGAATTTCAGATAAATGAGAATATATGTATATATGTGTATGTGTGCATATATGCACATATATATTTTACATATATAAATATATACATACAAAGTAAATGGATATGTATTTGTATGTATATGTGTGCATGTGTGTATATATATGCAATATATATATATATAAAGAGATTTGTTTTAAGGAGTTAGCCCACATGATTATCAGGCTGACAAGTGTGACTTTTGTAGAGCAGGCCAGAGGCAGGAAATTGCTGTTAGAGTGAGAGCCCTGAGTTTGAATTTCTTAGAGGAACCTGACAGGCTGGAAAGTCAGGGAGGGATGGAAGGGCAGTTTTGAGGCAGAATTTTTTCTTCTTCCTGGAAGTCTCAGTTCTTTGCCTGTAAGTTCTCCAGCTGATTGGACAAGGCCCACCCGCATGATGGAAGGTGATCTCCTTCATTGAAATGGAACCGACTGTAGATGTTAACCCCATGTACAAACTAGCTCCACAGCAGCCTCTGGGCCAGTGTGTGACCAGATAACCTAATCAAGCTGACACAGGAAATTAGCCATTACACATATGAAACATTTTTTTTTTTTTGTTCAACTGAAATTAGTTTAACTGTGTATCATATATTTCCTAGCTCTGATTGCTTTGGCTGGGACACTGTGTCAGCCCCTTCACTGCAGTACTGGCCCTGACACCACTCCAGATGAAATTAGAACACTTCTTCATTTGTACCCAGATGGGCATTCTTAAGGGTGTCGATCCCTTGGTCCCCCTGTATTCTTGGGGTCATGGTCCCACCTCCACCTTTATGTTGACCTCACTCTACAACAGGGGTTCTTAAGGAGGAGTCTGGGAACTTGAATTTATATTGAAAAACAAAACAAAACATTATTCTTGTGGGGACCTCTTGGTGCGAGTGTGATATATTTATTAAATACTACACAGTATAGGGTGGACTTAGTAAGGGGTCTGTGGAACTAAGAAGGTTCAGAAGCCTGCCCTAGAACAGCTTGCCATGTTAGAGGACGCTGAGGGACAGGCAGGGCACTGTGCCTCCCTCACCCCCACCCACCCCTCTTTCACGGCCCCCTCAGGATCAAAACCCGAGTGCGGCCGCTGCTTCCTCACAGGCTTTCCTGTGAAGACGGGAAGTGGCCTCCCAAGGAAGGAAGGCATGTTCCCAATTCTCCTGATAGCAAAAATCTCTGCCTCCACCGTAGCGTCTCTTTCTGTTACCCAGTACTCCTCAATACTCTACTCACGCACCTCACAGCTCGGTGTTTGGGCTCTTTCGTGGTCTTCCCTTACTGGCTTCTTTTTATTATTCTCATTTACTCTTGGGCTTCGTGAAAGGGGGAGTGTCTGTGCTTGTCAAAGTGCTCACAGCCCTTGTCCGTGCCGGAAAGCAGAAAAAAGAATCACTTGTCCACTGCCCCCTCGGATGTCAAGATTTTGTACCATGGGATATTATCTCCAATTATTATCAGAAATCATTGCGTGGGGGAGACACATTCTTTGGGTACTCTCACATAATGGGCAGATAGTAAATTACCCAGATCAAAGTTGGGAATAAGAGAATTGTAAAACTATCCTCATTTACTATGTCTTTTTTTGGAAATAAAACCTAAAGTCTAAATAGAAGATAAAGTATTTATTCTGCAACTCAAGTGTTTTAATACCAGAAAAATTTGTTTATTTCTTTTTACTTTGTCCATGTTAGTTTGTTTATATATATATATTACCAGAATTTTTAAAAAATTAAAAAAACCAAAGAACTGTACAACACAGTGGACCTTAATGCAAACTATGGACTATAGCTAATAATATATTTGTAAGAACATCATTTCATAATTGTAACGAAGTTACCACCCTAATGCAAAGATTAATAATAGGGAAAATTGCCTATGTAGGGGCTAGGATGTGGGAATTTTGTACTTTCTGCATGCATTTTCTGTAAACCTACACTAGCTCTACTTAAAAAATAAATAGAAAAGTGAAAAAGAATCTTGGTAAATATGTAGAAAAATATACAAATTATTGACTAAAGGTTTCACTTCACACTATGAATTTACACAATATTGATTAAATATAGCTTTACATTATAGAAAAATTCAAGGTTTAACACAGGATTTCACACTCTTGAGATTAGGATTGTATCAAAGAGAAGTTGGTTGTTCACCAACTGTCCCCCCTGCCGCCTTGGCACAGCTCGACCACGTGTGTCCCAAGGAATGAGGGCCATAGGGAAGCACTTTAGCCCTCCCCCATCATACTGTCACATGCTGATCTTCTGCTCTTTCCCCAAGCACAGGCTGAATGGAAAGGGAGACCTGAGAGGTAGGAGGAGCCTCAAGCGAAGGTCTCTTAGGAGGGTCTCCCGACCTGTAACACCCATATTGGACCACAATATGAGCAAGAAATAACTGTTATTGAATGTTTTAATTTGCCTATGGTTGCTGATGCAATATACCAGAAATGGGTTGGCTTTCACCATAGGAAACAAAAAAAAAAGTCCAAATCAAGGCATCAGCAGAGATGCTGTCTCGCCAAAGTCAGCAGCTGGATCCCAGACTTCTGCCAGATGGCAAGGCAAAACGGTGGCTCTGCTCCTCTACCTTCTCCTCCATGCTCACTTTCTCCCTGCGCTCAGCTGTGGAAAATCATGTGCAATGGCTCCTTTCTCCTCTCCCCTCCCCTCCCC
>JAKSZT010054489.1:26555457-26786835 GCA_026826555.1 Tolypeutes matacus | reverse complement strand
ACTTTCCCTGCCATGAAAGAGAACACTCCAAGATAACCTATAGCTGCTTTCTTCCTCTCCTCTCCTCTCCTCTCCTCTCCTCTCCTCTCGGCTTTGTCTCTTCAGCTTTCAGCTGCTCCATGATTCTAGCCTACAGCCTCTCTCTCAGGTCTCAGGATTTCTCTGTCTTTCTGCAGCTATAGGTTATCTTGGAGTGTTCTCTTTCATGGCAGGGAAAGTGGCAGCTTTCTTTCTCTGTGTCTCTGCGTATTTCTTCCATTTATATAGGACTCCAGCAAGAGACCCCCCTGGGTCATGCCTTACTTAAGTACTCCAATCAAAGGTTCCCAAATGAATTCAATCCAATCAAAGCGTTCTACACCTACAGGAATGGATTAACTTCAAGGATATGATCTTTTCCGGGATTCACAAAAGCTTCAATCTGTCACATTGAATAAGAGGCTTTTTTAGAGCAGATAATCATCCAAATCATTCATTTGTTCATTAATTCTTTGTCAATAAATAGTTCAACAAAAACATGCTGACTGTCCACTATAAGACAGACTCTGTGAGTTATATACATTTGTCAATGAATCAGATGTACTCTCTGCCATCATGAAACTTGCATTTTACTGAGATAGAGGCAACAAAACAAAGTAAGCATATGCCTTGTGCTTACTATTCTGGAGGAAACAAGTGGGCAAATCATCCTCTTAATGAATATCTGCATAGATATGGTGGCCATGGCTGACTTTTTGGAGAGGTGATGTATGAACTGAGAGCTGGCAGACGAGGAGCCAGCCATACACGGAGCTGGAAGGAGCAGGGCAGGCAGTGATGTGGGGAAGGGCTTGGTGGGAAGGAAGCCCCAATTGCTGGATGATGAGTGATTAGAAAAAAATAGCAAGGACCAGGTTTCTTGGAATTTAGTTAAAGTGCAAACATGTTTGTTTATCCGTAGGAGGAATTTAAGCAGGGATTTTGGCATAAAATGTTTGATAATTCTAAATTTCATTTGGGCTACTGTGTGTGAGAGAGAAGGTGAAAGTGCAGAGAAAAGTGGGGTATTTCAATAGTGAAAATGATAGCTAAGGATGGCTTAGAATAAGAGAAGTGGCATTAAAGGTGCAGATAAGGGTGACAATTCCAGAAGTAGTTTGGAGTTAGGCTCAATAGATTGAATAAAGGTAAGATATGTGGGAGCAGAAAAGAGGGGAGTCAATAATGAATTTCATTTTTAGAGCTTGATCAAGTGGGTCAAAAGTGATACCATTTTCTGGCTTGTTGGTAAGATGGGAAGAATAGGTATTATGGAAGGACCAGGTTTGAAGATAAGATGATCTTAAGAGTCAATTTTGGACTTGTTATGTTTAAGGTACCAGTGATATATGTCCAAGCAGAGATATCAGGTGGGAGTGGGAAATGAGAGTTTGAAATTCAGTGAGAGGTGTAAGCAGGAGTTATAAATATAGGAACTGGGAACATAAGGATATGTTTAAATATATGAGAAAGAATGAGATCACCTATGAAGAAAGTACAAGGAAATAAGAGAACTGAGGGTTGAGCCCTGGGAAAATGTCAACACTTGGCAGAGCATAATAATGTACAGTATGCACCTTTTATTTCAGTTCTATCCTCATACCCACTTTGTTTTGAATCTGGGTCTCATAGTGGGCATTCAGCATATTTATTGACAAAGAATTAATGAAAAAATGAATGAATACATGTTTTCTATTGGTATGGATGATGCTCTCTTAGAACAGTATCTTCTTCTCTAATGTCAATATCTATTGTGGCAGTTTGAGATTACTTATGAATCCCCAAAAAGAGAGATTATGTTTGTAAACTAATCTATTCCTCTGGGTGTGATACCCTTTGATTGTATCAAATCCAAAGGTTTTACGTTTACTTGATTAAATCAATTTAGACTGCAGGGGTTCTTAACAAGGAGTCCGTGAGCTTGAATTGAAATTCAAATAACCATTATTCTTGTGGGGACCTGTTGGTGTGGGTGTGATATTATTTATTAAATAATACACAGTATAGTGTGGACTTAGTAAGGGTCCATAGTTTTCACCTGACTGGCAAAGGGGTCTGTGGAACAAAAAAGGTTAAGAACCTCTGATTTAGGGCCTTTGATTCAACCACGTCAGTAAGGTGTGACTCAGGTTAAGTCCCTGCCCCATTGGTGGGCTGATTTAAATGGGCACTCATGCCAGACTGACAGACAAGCCCTATGCCAGCCTAGAGCTGAGATCAGAAGAAGCTGGGCCCACAGAGCCTTAAGAGGAAGAAGGAAGGAGAGACTAGCCAGAGATGCCTGCCATCTTGCTTCAACAGGTTGCAACAGACTTTGGTGAGAAAGCCACCTTGATTGGACTCTTTAACGCCTTGGAACTGTAAGCTTTTACACCAAATAAATACCCTTTATAAAAGCCAATACAGATTTCTGTTACTTTGCATCAGCACCTCTGGCAGACTAATCCATCTATCATGATCTGCCGTTTTGCTTCATGCTTCTCTGCATCTGCAGACACTGGTATGCTGCTTTTCACATTGCAAGCTCTCAGTAGATATTAGTTGGAAGGAGGTATGGATACTCTTTCATGATCATATGCAAATTTACAGTTTTATGATATTATCACCCCTTTTCTAAATTAAGGAATCCTGAGGCAATCCAAACCTACATGTACTAGAGTTTAGCAATGAAGACTGCATAAGGAAACCTCATTTCTGTCCTCTGCAGTCACTATACTAACTTGGAAAGAGTCTTTCCTGAGACTGGTATGTCTAAAATGCACCCAAAAAGTTCTTTGACAATCTAGAGCACTCCAAATTGCTCATTTCTGTTCTCCAGTATTATGACAATAAAATTTTAGTAACGCCCAGGGAAATATGCTGCCTGGAGCACTAATTGTATAGTTAAAGGGAAAGTGGCTACGATCTCCTTTAAGGTTGAATCATTGGAATTAAAGAATTCATTAAAATCTCTACATAAGCCCTATTGAGGGGGGAAATGCACTCTCTGTGCAGTTAGTTCCGTTCAAATCATCCACTGGAGACATAAAGGAACATTACCTATTTTATGACTTCTCTTGTAAACATCACCCTTGGTGAAATGAATGGTTCCTTTAGCCCCCTCTCTCTGGAAATCTCTTTATCAGCCTGTCTTTTTTTTTCTTTGGAGGCTAGCAACAAACCATAATTTATTTCCTTTGTGGAAACTTGAAAATTCAAGCTTCCCTCATTTCACAAGCATCTGTATGTACCTACTCTATGCCTGACTCTGCTCCAAAAGTTGCAGTTACTTGGAAGTCACAGTACGATCATCCAGAGAGGTAACAAGAGACAGGGTGTGGGAGCGGGAGTACGAATGGCCATTTAGAGAGTGCATTAGTCAGCCAAAGGCGTGCTGATGCCAAGTACCAGAAATCCGTTGGCTTTTACTTGGGGTAAAAGCTTACGGTTCCAAGGCCCTACAGAGTCCAACTCAAGGCTGCTTTCTCGCCAAAGTCTGTTGCTACGTGTTGAAGCAAGATGGTTGCTGATCTCTGCGAGGGTTCAGCCTTCCCTTCTGTGTTTCCTTTCTCTCATCTGCAGGCTGGGATAGGGTTGTCTCACAGGGCTTCCTCTCTCTCCTGGCATAGGGCTCATTTCTTTCCAGGCCTTCTTTATCAGTCTTGGCTCTCTTCTCAAGGTCAGCTGCAGACTATCTGGTGAATGCCTCATCTTTTCCCAGGGCCCCAGGATCAAAAATGTCAGAGCCTTCTCTCTTCCCATGTGTCTTTTTCAGTCAGTGTCCATTTATATCGGCCTCACAAGGGGCAGGGACTCAACCTGAGTCACACCTTACTGACATGGTCAAATCAAAGCCCTAATCTTAACAGGTAATTTAATCAAAGGCATCTCAGCTGAATCGAATGCAATCAAATGGTATCACACCCAGAGGAATAGATTAGTTTAAAATGTAATCTTTCTCTTTTTGGGATTCATAAAATAATCTCAAACTGTCACAGAGGGAGAAAGAAGTTGAGGATAATCTTAAAGTGTTTTCATTGTGTAAATAGTAGTTATGGACAGACACTAGGAACTTCAGAAGGGGAGTACGTTTTGGCAGTTTGGGACATATTTACTTTGATGATGCCAAGAAACAGTGAGATGTACAGGTCTGTTAGGCAGGTATGCACTTGTGTCTGGAACTTGGAGAAAATCTTCTACTGTATTTATTCACTTGCAGAGCTGAATCCATGACCCTTTGTTCCCCATTATTTAGACTCAAAAAGGAAAGAAACATGGAGGAAGGGAGGAAGTTAATAGGTACTAAGTACCAAACTTTATACATACCTCATTTGAACATGCACGAGCTTACCGCATGTACATGGCGACCTTTGTTTAACAGACAAAGAAACCTCAGTTCAGGGAATGAAAGGGCCTGCTCCTGTTGGGACTCCTTCTGCCCAACATCTCTCAAAGCTCATGTTCGTAACTCGCTGTGCAGGGCTCGTGGTGTCTGTCCAAGGTGCTGATGTTTTGTGTAATGCCTTCATCTTCAGTTGCTCTCACACATCTTAAAAGTATTACCTGATTTTATAACATCCTTCTTTTCACATAGAAGGAGCTCCAATGCTTCTTAAATAAATGGAGGAAGAGAAGAATATTAATGGTGAAATTATTAAAGTTAACTTAAGGTCACCACATGAAGGGATGAGAATTTAATCATATCACACCCTTCCCTCCAATTAAAAGCCTTCCAGAGACATATAAAGATAAGAGAATAAGATGCCACGTATTTTAAATGACCCTCTAGACCCTTCTAAATCTGGACCAATATGTGCTTCTAGATTTTCTTCACACAGTTGCTCTTTATTCCCTGTGATTCAGTCATAGACTAGTACCACAAGTGCCCACAGAGAGTGTCTCAGTTCATCATTCTGCCTGGAACATTTTCCTCTGATAATACAAGATCTAATTCCTATCCCTGCTTCTTCAGTCCTGAAGACTTCCCTGATTTACCTTGACTTGGAATGATGCCTCTCTAATTTAAACAATGCAGCAATTAACAGCATTTATCTTTAAATTAATATTTTATGACCTTTTCTTGTATCCCTTACAAGAATGTAAGCATCCTGATGATGACTTGTGCTGAATAATCCTGAGTCAGCTAAAGCACATTCTTTCCTAAATTCCTGTGACAGGGAGGTGTTTATGCTAGGCATGAATTGGATGAGGAATAGCTTTAAATGGTGGAAGACATGCAAACGTGAGCTTAGAGATACTGAAAATTAACTTGAAAAAATTCTTTCCACACTCTCCTTTCCTCATCCAGCTTTTACCTCATCATTAATGGAATAAATCCAACACAAAGAGAAGGCCAAACTTAAATTACCCATCATGGTAGAACATATGATCTTCTACTTTTTGGTAATATTACTTAGGAAATATAAAATATTATAAGCAGTAACTAGAAAATACCTTGAGATAGTACTTGTTATGTTTTACTTACTTCTTCCCAGTGTTTTCTCTATATATGTGTATACATGAATTGTTTAGCATATTTGAGCCAAATCACATGCATGGTATTATGAATAACTGTTGCACATCAATAGATACAAACCTCCATTACAAGTCATCATTTTAAACATTCCTGGTAGTTTATTGTATGAATGTTTTTTAAATTTTATTTATTTAATCCCCATTTTTCGACACTGAGTGTTGGCAATTTTTTTTTTATGTGAGAAACCCTACTATATGTATTTTCACACTTGTTTAAGTTAATTTCTCAGAGGTTGATTTGCTATATCTAAGAGAACACACATTTAACATTTTATTCACTTAACAAATATTTCCACACTCTTCCATATTTTTCTATGTTTTTGGAGTGATTATTTCACTACGTTATCACTAATATTGGGCACACCATTTTGTTGAATCTTTGCCATTCTTAAAATTGAATTATTGTGTTTTATTTATTTATTTATTTATTTATTTATTTATTTATTTATTTCCATGGGGAGTGTATCTGTTTTTGCTTTCCTATGTCACAGTGAATCTTCAAATACTTGTGGAACTAGGTGTCATAGAGATATTTCTCTCTAGATACCCAAGTGGAGTATTAAGTCAGTTGCTTAATTAATACAGGAAGATACCTGTAGCAGTATCTTTTGATGCTGAGTTTTGAGCTGGAGCCCAGGAAGTGAACAGTAGAAGATCACGGGGGGGTAGAGATGGCTCCTGAGACACTGCAGAAACCCCTGGGAGGGAGGCAGAGCTGTTCGCCTGATAGTCTATAGCTGGCCTTGTGGAGAGAGGCAAAGCCTAGAGAGCCTCACAGTCTACGGCTGACCTTGTGGAGGAAATGGAGGAGCCGAGCCCAGAGAGAAATGGGCCCCAGGAAGAGAGGAACCCAAGAAGCCTGAACCCTGGCAGATGTCAGCAGCTGTCTTGCTCCAATACGTGGCAATATACTTTGGTGAGGGAAGTATCTTATCCTCTATAGCCTGGTAACTGTAAGCTTCTACCCCAAATAAATATCCTTTATAAAAGCCAACCGATTTCTGGTATTTTGCATCAGCACCCCTTTGGCTGACTAATACAATACCTAAAAGGTGCTCTATGCTTTCAAACACAGTGTATAACATTTGCTTAAGTGAGGTGTTTTGTTTGTTTGTTTGTTTGTTTTTGTCTGTTTACTTCAAAATGTTGGGGCATTTTCAAATGATAGTAGTTCTGAATTATTTTATTGAGAATTTAGAAATCACTGGAGCCTGGGACCAGGGTAGCAGGAAATATATTTAAATTAAAGGCTTAGGGGAAGCTTGTGAGGCAACAACCTACCACATTAGTAGCATGGACAGTTCAGCACTTGCAAAAACTGTTGATTTGTGGTCTTTCACATAGTTCAGAGTTTACCGCAGTAACTGCAATTGGTAAATGTCCTAGTTCCTCATTTTACCTGCTTCTCACTTGCTATCTGTGGAATACTACCTGAAATGCAATTCTTTTGTGGATGAGATTGTACAACAGTACCCACAAGTGGTCAAATCATGGATCAGTTTGAGGGCACAGATATAAGATTTGGAAGTGGGATCATCGTTGCTTCTCTCCCGCCACACTCTAAACGCTGCTAGGAACATCTTGTAGCATCTAGCTGTGGAAAAGCTGAGCGAGAGCCACAGAAAATCCCAAGGTTAGAGCTGGAAGAAACTGTAGACATCACCCAGTTAAAGCCCTTTTCTTATGAATGAGAAAAGTGCAGATATGTTTAGAAGTAGAAAAAGATGCCTAATACAGGTCTCCTGATTCTGAGCTCTTCTCACTTCACTATGTAGCATTGAATGGACTTTAAAACTTGATCTTGTTTATGCCTTTGTTTCCTTAACATGATCCTGTGAGAAAGACAGGTATATAATTGCTTCCATCATACATATCAGGAAACTGGAATTTGGTTGATGGTCTCACTCCCATTTGTATAAATCTCTATTATGGTACCATCGGATTCTAGCAGAGTTGTTGAGTCAAAATGCAATGTGGGCAACTTGAGCTTGTTTTAAATTTTCAGTGTCAGTATTGCAGAATGGATAAGAATACAGGTTCTGAGCTTAAAATTAGGTACACATTGGTTTATACCTCTTTTATTAATTGTGTGACCTTGAGACATTGTTTAACTTCCAGCTTTTTGAACTTCCTCATCTGTAGAATGGGGATGAAGACAACAATATCTATAAGAGAGTTATTTTAAAAATCAGTGAGACAATCATATGATGTCAAATGAAATTCTTTATTTGGGCCAAGTGCTAGAGAGACCACCTCAAAGTGGCTTATGTTGAAACAGGAAATGATGGGTTTAGATAAGTTTACATATATGTGTAGTTTACATAATTGCAAATTTTACAGATGCAAGTTGTACATGTAGTCACCAGTGCTCATACTTTAAGCCTACTGTTTCTGGCTATCTTCTTCATCCTCAGCTTGTGCTAAGACTATTGTTACCTTCTCATAGCAAGAGTAGATGGAAAGGAGAAGCCTTTCCCAGAAACTCCAGCACATATAGCCTGGCTTTTAAATAAAAGATTCTTCTATCCATATCGGATGGAGAGTCCCCTGATCCCAGTTTCTCTTCTTGTCTTATTCTTTCTTTCTCATCCGCGGCACCGTTTTCACGGACCCAGGTCCTGACCGTCACCTGACCGGCAACATATGGATTTGGTCCATATCCATAAATAGCTGGATTTGGTCATGAATGCCCACCCCAGAATCCATCACTGCAGCCAGTGGTGGAGGATATGCTGATTGCCTTATCAAGTCCTGAAAAATCCTGGGATCTGGAGTGGGGTTATTCCCACATGATAAGGCTGACCTTGGGAGAGGATGCTTTCTTGGAGGAAATGCAAGGCACAATTCCACAAGAGAGGTGCAATGTCTGTTTGACAGCCAATGCAACTTTCTTCTACATGTTTAGACCCAGTTCTTGCATGGACTGATTTCTTAACACATAGTTATTATTCAATCTGCTTTTCTTGAATAAAACCGATCATAGAAGTGGGAAACTGGAGCAAAATTAATTAAATGTGTTGCTGAAGGTGCAATGGACAATAATCCACTCAGCTGGTGTTAAATATAGCACCTGTTTATCAATACAGTTTTTTTTTTTTCCATTATCTCACTTTGTTTCACTATACTTCCAGGAGATTTGTGAACTTATAACTCTACTCTCCTTCCTGGAACCATTCAGCACAAAGCCACAACCCTGAAAATGGGGATAACAATGCTAATGGTTACTGCTCATATTTTTATTTAGCAAGCAGTTTTCATGGCACGCTTACATTTGTTGATTCATCCATTCATTCAACATATATTTGCTGATGGTCAAGTATATGCCAGATACTGTTCTAGGTACTAGAGATTAGGGAATAGATACTGTTTCAGATACTGTCCTCCATACTATTCTAGGTGCTAGAGATAAAGCATGGAATTATGCAGATGAATCCTGCTCGCATGCTACTTACGTTCTAGTGAAGAGAAAGCAAATAAAGAATCAAGTTAATGCTTGCAAGTAAATTCAGTAAAGACAGTAATATATGTGGACCAGATAGGGTGACTCTACTCATTGCTATTTTCTGTATGACAAAAGTGAAGTTAAAAATTATTGAATTAAATGTTCAATTAATAATAAAAGAGAGCTGAGATAGAAGCCTTAACTCCAATCCCATATTGGTTGAGCTTCTTTGGCCTGTGCTCTTATGATAGTGGTCATTTTTTTCACCATCCTGAATTTGATAATTGGCACAATTTGTGAGTGAGTGTGTGAAATCTCCTGTAATCCTGTCAACCAGGGTCTCAGTTAGTCTCCAATTCATCTTGGAGTTCTACCGTCCCATATTACAATATTTAATCAATGTGTTAATTTCCCTTAATTATGTGCTTTCACAACTGACACAACCTTCAGTAAGAATCACCTCCTCACTCCATCCTGAAGCATCTGAAGGGTAAATACAGATGCATACTTTTTCCTTTATTTTTATATAGACATATAGACATATGATGGTATGTCTAGAAATACAAACAGAGATGTGAATGTAAATTCACACATATACATATATACATTATACTTATACATATGCATTATATATTAAATATTAGTAGCTATCCTCAGGCTGGTAGGTATAATTGCAGTGTTGTTTTTGGTAATTTCCAAATTCTCTATAACACATACGTGCTTTATTATTTTTATATTGCTTTTGGAGTCAGGAAAAAATAATGCTACTATGTGTTAATTAAATATGTGGAGACTTTTATGAGAACTGTCTTGACATAAGTAATATAGAAGAATGGCTTTATATTCTTAAATACAGTTACAGATTCATTCATTTGTTGCCTGACTTTTTCTGTCTCTCTATATTTATAATTATCCTTATGTCTTTCTCTATTTCTCCATAAGTTGGTAGTGAAAGGAGATAAAGAACTACTATCTATTGAACATCTCTTATATCCCAGGAACTTTTGATACATTATCTCATTTAATGGTCATAAAACAACCCAACAAGGAAAGCATAGTTGTCAGAAAGATTGAATAACTTAAAGCTAGTAAATGCATAGCTAATAACTCATGGCTAGTGAGGTATAGTTAGTAACACATAGGTAGTGCATAGAGAAGCCAGCATTAGAAACCCCTCTCTCCAATTGCAATGTGCACATTCCTCCCAGAGCACATTTCTAAAGTACAGATTATAATTTTAGTACATCTGGAGAGGGAGGTTTTTGATAGGCAAAAACAGTACAGCATGTGTTGTGTGTGTGTGCAAATGCACACTTGCTGGCATGGATGAACTCACATGAGTGCACTGAGAGGCATTGAATGATGATATAGATCAGAATAGAGAGAGAGATGGGGAGAGTAGCACTGCATACACGCAGAGCCAGCAAATAATTTCTATAAAGATTGACTGATTCTAGGATACTAGTAGTAGAAATAATGGAATATGTGGCTCATAAGGAAGAGTTCATCCTCTGTTGATCATAAAACTCATAATAGTCAGTGTTGAATGATGAAAGAATCTGAGTCCTAGTAAGCATAAGGCTGTAGAGCCAAAGCTATCAGTGGCCAAAAGAAGTCAGGAAGGATGAAAGATTGGTGCAATTTCAAGAAGGGGTGGAGAGAAACTAATTTCAAGTAGAAGGAGATTCAACTCCCATTTTCTTAGTGCCCACAATGTCCAAGAACATTGCTGTGTGATTTTTAAATGTCATCCTCATGAGTTAGACTCAGTTATTCATATTTTTTCAAATAAGAAGGCTGAAAGAAGGTGAGATGAAGGGGTTTTCTTGAACCCTATAACTGGTAATTGATGAAGAAGTAAGGAACATCATTGTAGGCTACTCCCCTGAGACGTTCAGGCATAGGAGAGAGAAGAGCGATGAAATTCTGAGGAGGTTTCAGGTGAGGAGCAGTGTGAGGGGTGGTGGGGAGGGAAGGAGGTGGTTTCGTAGTGTAAAGCGAAAGTGGAGCAGTTGATTTGAAGGATTCTGGGCAGAAAGAAAGAACTGACAGAACATTGTAAATTTCTGTAA
Organism: Tolypeutes matacus; assembly: GCA_026826555.1. Classification (NCBI taxonomy): domain Eukaryota; kingdom Metazoa; phylum Chordata; class Mammalia; order Cingulata; family Chlamyphoridae; genus Tolypeutes; species Tolypeutes matacus. Next base: position 26,775,789 of record JAKSZT010054489.1, on the reverse strand, counting down.
TGCTTGGCCACCGCTCAGCCCTAGAGCCAAGTCATAAGCCTTGTAGACTTCCTTTCCTTTTCCCTTTTCATTATCTCCACATCTGCTCAGCCATCAGTCCCTGCAGAATTGGCCACCTTAATATGACTTGCATTCTTTCCATCCCCTTGGTTTGGCCCTGCTCCTTCCATCAGCATCTTTTGCCTGTACTCTTACAATAGGCTTCCTCCCTCTTGTCCCCCCACCACTCATTCCTCGCCTGCTCCATGCTGCCATCTGTCCTCTACAATAAAGTCAGAATGAGCTGTCTAAACTGCTAATGTAACCATGGCATCTGTCTGCTAAAAATCTCCCATAACTCCCCCGCAGTCCCTGAACGAGATGCTGAGCTATAATTGTTCCCTGCCAGAATGAGGCTTCTCCAAAGCTCTCTGCCTTATGCTCCTGATTTCGGGTTACCTAGAATGCTCAAGCATCCTAATTTTTCAGGGAAATACTGACTGATTTTCAAATTTAGCTTGCAGGTCTTCCCTACTATGAAGCACTAATCAACCAACCTCTCAGAAATAAGACTGGTTTCTTTTCTGTCCCTGTCTTTGTTAGGATGTCCCGTACAATAAAGCATGATACAGGAATTTGGGTGCAGATGTTTTATGTGGGAGCTGATCCCAAGAAGCTTGAATAATGTAGAAGAAGCCTCAAATTCTGCCTCCAAAGGACAGGAAGGTAGGGCATGTATTCACCGATTCCTTCTGCTTGATGGAGGTTTGCCACTGAACAATATGAATCCCTGGTCCTTCCAGGCTCTTCCAGGCTGCATATTTGTGCCTGCTGAGGGAGCTCCTGTGCAACTCTGAGTGGCACATGAGGGTCTTGAGTTGGGAAGTCTTCACTGTGCCCTGGAACTGTCTGCCACAGCTGACATCAAGGTGTCTGCTCATGCCACACTTCCCATGGCCTATGCCACTTTAGGACACAGGAAGTATGGTGCATTTCAGCCTATTTTATGTGTTTAAATGTCTTTTGAAATTTCAAAAGACATTTAAATGTCAATGACTGATAGTTGGTCTTGTTGTGGCTGCAAATCCAGGGCCTAACACAGGCAGGAGACATGCTGGATGTTCAGTCGGTGATTGCCAAAAGAAAGGGAAAGAAGATTAGGAAAAAAAATAATAACTACAGAAGTACAGTGCTTGCTCTGCGACCAGTACTCTGTATATGCTAACTTACTTATTTCTGAAGGCAATCTTATGAAACAAGCACAATTATTTTCATCCATATTGTACAGATGAGGAAACTAAAGCAACGGTGAATATCACTTCCTCAAGGCTACACAGTAAGAATGAATGGATCTAGGGTTTGAACCTCAGCAGTCTGACCTCAGATTCTAAGCTCTTATCTACATTCTCAATAGCCAGAATGGAAGAAAGGGCATTAGGAGTGTTGGCCAACTTAAAGGGTATGGAACAAAACTATTTTCTGTCTCTATACAAAAGTGGATATATCTGATAAGGAGATTAAGAAACAATGAGGTGGTGAGAAGGTGAATTGATTGAGCTGGAAGTGTGATTGAGAAGCTTGATTGACTGGACAACTAGTCTATTTAGTTAGACTAAGTTCAAAATGGTTGTGGCAGAGAATTTGTCATGGAGTTCTCCAGTGATAAATGCAAAATGGAATCCCAAGGCTCCCTTGTGCTTTCTCCAGACCTGAGTGGCCACCTTGATACACACTCCAGAAAAGTTTAGGGGCCCTCTAGATTCTGGGGATGCTGAGTTCAATGTCGCTTCCTCTTCTTGAGAAATGTGTAGTCAAGAGGGGAAAAAACGACAGGCAAAGGTCTTAATGGCATGGTGCAATCACTGTCATGAAGAGGGTGTTTATGAGAGGCCAGGTGAGCAGGGAAAAGCGAGTACCTAAGCCTGCTCAGCATAGCACCTGAGCAGACCTTGGAGGAGGAGGAGGACCTTGTCAGACACACCAAGGCACAAGAGTTTCCCCTGTGGAAGAGTATCTGTCTAGTTCTTTAGGGTATGAAGAAACACGGCATGCTTGCCTAGGGAACTGTAAGGATTTGCTCTGGTGTAAAGTGTGTGTGTGTATGTGTGTGTGTGTGTGTGTGTGTTGTGGGGGTAGGATCCACCTGGGTTGGACAATGAAAAGAAACACGGGTGCATACATATTAACGGCCAAATCATAATGGATTTGTAACATGCTAAAGTATTTAGATGTTTAAGGAACAAATAAATACAAGAATGTAGGGATATCTGGGACATATCTTTGACCCCACTGGAGAGGTATAATTTCATGGTAGAAAGTCTGTAGTTTATGTTATTTTGATCTGGGTTTCAGTCTCTTCACTATTAGCTCCTACCTGCATGGATAATTCATTTACTCTAGCTTCTCCCTATTTTCTCCTGCTGTAAAATGAAAGTAGTGATAACTGTCTTATATGTGTCATTTTGAGGATTAATAATATAATGTGTATAAACTTTTTAGAGCATAGTAGGTCCTTGATAATTTTTTTCTTTAATAGGGAAGTTGTGGTTTTACAGAATAATCATGAAGAAAATACAGGATTCTCATATACCATCTCACCAACAACACCTTGTATTAGTGTGAAGCATTTGTTACACCTGATTATAGCACATTTCATAATTGTACTATTAACTAAAATCCGTGATTTACCCAGGGTTCACTGTTTGTGTACTGTACTTCAGTGGATCTTTAAAAAATACTTATTCTGCTACCATATATACAATGAAACATACCCCTTTTAATCACATTCAGGTACATATTTCAGTGCTGGTGATTGCATTCACCATGTCGTGCTACCACTGCCACCTATCCATTATCAAAATATTTCCATCGCTACATATAGGAACCCTGTACATTTTAAGCTCTAACTTCCCATTCCCTATCCTCACCCCATCCCCTAGTAACCTGTATTCTAGATTCTGACTCTGAGTTTTATTCTAATTGTTTCAAATCAGTGAGATCATACAATATTTTTCCTCCTGTGTCTGGCTTATTTCAATCAACTTGATGCCATCAAGGTTCATCCATGTTGTTATATATCAGAACTCCATTATTTTTTATGGCTGAACAATATTCCAGTGTATGTATATACCCCATTTTTATTTATCCATTCATAGGCTGATGGACACTTGAGTTGATTCCTTCTTTTGGCAATTGTGAGTATTGATACAATGAACAGCAGTGTACAAATATCTGACTGAGTGCTGCTTTCAAATTGTTTAGTTAAATTCCTAGGAGTGGGATTGTTGGGTCATATGGCATTTCTACAGTTAGTTTTCTGAGGAACTGCCAAAATTTCTGTGGCTGTGCCATTTTACGTTATCACCAGCAATGAATGAGTGTTCCTATTTCTCAGCATCCTCTCTAATATGTTATTTTCTTTCTTTTTTTAAAAATAGCACTCATTCTAATGGGTATGAAATGGTATCTCCTTGTGAATCTGATTTACGTTTCCTTGACTGCTAATGATGTTGATCATCTTTCATGTGATTTCTGGCCATTTGTATTTCTTTTTTAGAGAGATGTCTATTCAAGCCTTTTGCCCATTTTTAATTGAGTTGTTTGTCTTTTGGTTGTTAAGTTGAAGGAATATATATATATATATATATACAGTGTCTTCTTGATATTAATCCTCTATTGGATATGTGGTTTCCAAATATTTTCTCCCATTGTGTAGCTTGTCATTTTACTTTCATGATAAAGTCCTTTGAGCTCAAAAGTTTTCAGTTTTGATCAGGTCCCATTTATCCATTTTTTTTTCTTTTGTTACTTGTGCTTTGGGTATAAATTTTCTAAGAAACCAATGCCTAACACTAGGTCCTGAAGAAGATTCCCTATGTTTTCTCCTATGATTTGATAGTTCTGGCTCTTATATTTAGGTCTGTAATCCATTATGAGTTGATTTTTGTTTATGGTGTCAAATGGGAGGCTTCTTCCTCTTTTTTTTTTTGCAAGTGGAGATCCAGTTTTCCCAGCACCATTTGTTGAAGAGACTATTCTTTCCCAATTGAATTCTTTGCCCCCTTGTCTAAAATCAGTTAGCCATTTATGTGAAGGTTAATTTCTGAGCTCTCAGTTCTATTCTGTTGGTATATATGTCTGTCCTTGTACAGTATCATGTTGTTTTCATTACTGTGACTTTGTAGTAAGTTTTAAGATTGAAAAATATGAGTCTTCCAACTTCATTCTTCTTTTTCAAGATGGCCTTAGCTATTTGGGGCTCCTTATCCTTCCATATAAATTTGATGATTGGCTTTTCCATTTATTCAAAGGAGGTTATTGCAATTTTGATTGGGATTCCATTGAATCTATAAATTGCTAGGGGGTAGGATTGACATCTTAATGATGTTTAGTCTTCCAGTCCATGAACAGAGTTTCAACATAGTTGTTTCAGACAATTCCTGCCTATTTAATTGTTGTTTTGGTGGAAGGACGGAGACCTGGAGCTCCCTACTCTGCCATCTTCCCACAATCCTCCCTCAATTTTGACATTATGTATAGCCCAATATTCTAGCCCACTAAATACATAATATGTTTCCACTTGGGTTCTCCGTGAACAGAATGTAAGAAAAAGGCATGCATGCAGGTAGTTTCTTTTGTCAAGAAATCCCAAGGAATAGGAATGGGTAGCCTGAGGAGAATGAAAGAAAATTGCAAGAAAAGTTAAAGAAAGATGAGGTATTGAGCTGATACTGTTCAGGGCAACCAAGGTTAAATCCCATTAGGACCTTCTGAGAAACCGTGTAGAATATGCATCAGAATTACTCACCTGAGGGGTGGTTGTCCAATGGATTCCATTCCCCATTGGCCAACCTCATCTCAAGGTTATTAATCCCCTTGTGTTTTCTGATTTTGTGACTTGTCTTAGCAGAGTGGCCACGGGTCCTAGTAAGACAGGCATGGCGTGGCTCATTGTGAGGAGCCATCAGACTGTGCCTATGCACAGGTTGTGGAAGCCACAATGCTTGAATCAGAAAGGAGGACCAAGAGACTGTAAGGGAACAAAAGATGCCCACCACACCCCATGAGGGCCATGCAAGTTCTTCCCAAAGCACTAAGGCTTAATAGAATAAGCATCACATTTGACCAAAAAAATTAAAGAACTACTAGGGAAATCATGGAAAATTTGAAGTTTACTTGTTAATGAGGGAGAAGATGAGCCAATGTGATTTTATTTCCTGGCAATGAGCTTTGTCATATTTTCCACTCTCTGCTGGAGTCCTGCACCATTCCTTTCATCTTTGGTCAAGAAAGTACCCTATTCATTAATGATTTATTATTTTTAATAAAAAATTCCTCTAAGCCTGTGAGTCTGTGAGGTATATGAGTGGCAGCACTGTACTTTAGACTGTCAAGAATCAGGGCACCTGGAATTTAGGTTTTGCTACCTCCGCGACTTTGGTCTAATCCCTTGTCCTCTCTGAGCCTCACTTGTCTCTTGTAAAAGGGAAGGCTTTTATTGACTCTCATCTACTGGAGTAAAAATAAGTCTTGCATGCTCCTCTTCATGCTTCATGCTCAGGGTGCAATTCTCTAATCTCATTCAGTTCCTAATCCACTATCCAAATGAGTCTGGCGAAATGCCTCCAGGCTCTTTAGTGCAGTCCTTTTCAAGAGGAAAAACATTTTCACACATTAAAACAGGAAACACATATGAGTCATTGGCTCCCTGGTGACCAGACTGTTTATTCAGTAAACATTTTCTCCCCAGAAGCCCTTTATAGAGTCCCTGCTGTGAGTTATCATTTGGCATCTTATTACATGAAGTCTGAGCAGCTATGACTCTGGCTTAATGGGGTTGTAGCCATCCCATTTTGGGGATAGATTCATTAGATGCTAATTGTACAAAGAGAGTCCAAGTTAATTCCCACCTCTTCTGTAGCTATATTCCTTGGCCCTAGACAGTAATAGTTAAATCCATCTATCTCCATAGCAGCACACATGCTAAAAAGAACCCAACTAGCTTAAACATCTAGGGAGACAGAGTCTGGAGGTGGAAAGTAATTGCCTTTCAACAGTATGAGTGGCACCTTTCAGGATGAGGACAATGTCAGACCGAGACAAAAGAGACTGGGACACTGGTCATGTACCAAAAGGGATGGACAGCCACTTAAAGGAACCCCAGATAGAAGATTTGGCAGATAATTGGCCAAGCATGAAGAGAAAATAGTAGCTAGTAAGTAAGCTTCATTAGAACCAGGTACTGAAAGGCAGAAAGTTTCAGAGAAAGGAGGTAAGAAGTGGCTCACTTGGCATTCACCCATTGAATCAGGACAGCCTACGTATGACCTATTGTGTACCTTATAGTAATCTACACCCTGGATATATAACGAGTAATGCAGATATACAGACACTGTCCCAATCCTCATGAGTCTTGCTTTCCTTCAGGAAATATCAGCAATAAACAAGCTGGCAAGAAAATACATAAAATCTTTACAAACCACAAGAAGTGTTGCCGAACATAGGAAAATGATAGGATACTGAATTAAAAAATAACATAGATATTTGAATTGGAGTAGAGAGAGAAGGCCTTCCTTTGACGGAGTGATTGTTAAGGTGAGATTGGAATGCTAAAACTAGAATGCCAAGAGTGATTTGAGAACATTCCAGTTAGGGGCAAAGACATGCATAAAAGCTTGTGAAGGTGAAATCTGCAAAGTATCAGTCCCAGAGCCTCCTGGCTTTGTGTTCACTGTTGCCCATTTTTTCCTTTGCCAGAAGATGTATGTCATTGACTTTGAGGATAAAACAAATAATCTCTAAGTCGGAAATTATTTTTGTTGGCTGCTCCTAGGCAGGTGAGGTCAAGAAAATAGTTTAAATAGCTTTTAGTGGCAAAAAGAGGGGCCTGCTCCATAACTCAAGCTCCTCAAATTATCAGTCATGAGCAAGTTCTGCAGTGAGGTCTCCACACCTACAGCATGATGCTGGAAGGAAGGTGGAACTCCTGAATCTCTTGAGAATTAAGAACAGCTATAGCCTTCAGGGGACAATGGTGCCTGTCAGTCCAGCCCTTGCCAGAGGTGTCATCTCTAGGTGGTGCTCCAGGTCACTGTCCTGAACCAGCTCTGTGTGACCTAGATGCGGTGAGGTGAACTGCCATTCTATCACCGTTGCTTCCAGGGGCAGGAAAGCCAAGGTCTCAGGTTGCCAGTGAGCCTGATAACCTCAGCTCTTCTACTTCTAGCTGGCAGTGGGGGCAAGGGTAGGCAGAAGGAAAAAAGGATCTCAAAGCTATCAGGAGAGGGCATAAGAAACCAGTTGATGGGCTAGTAAGACAATAGCAAAGAACAATGTGTCAAATGTTCTAGTGGAAGGGAATGTCTAGAAAATACCAGAGACATAGGCTGGTGCCCATGTTGGCCTTTACAGAACCGCCGGAGCATGCTGCTTTCTGTGAGGGTCGAGTAGGTTTAAAGGACTGGGGCATGTACTCATCACATCTTATTTTGACCACCAGAAATCTCGACATCCAGTTTATTTCTTTCTGCATTCCCGTTACTACCCCATTCTAAATCTTTCCTGCAATGTACTAAGAGAATAATTATGTAAATAAAATGTTGGAGTTATTCTAGGGAAAAAATAATGTCATTGCCATGGCTTTGGAATCCCCTGACTGGCAAGGAAATGAAAAACTTCAAAAAACAAAGAAAAATTCTTAAGTGGAAAAGTAGAAAAATGAGCATCACATTATACATGCTGCCTAGGTATGGTGAGAAGAGGAAGCTGATGCTGAATGTATGTACAATGTTTAATAAGGGGGATTATAAATGTGGGGAAATTGTAAGAGTTGATGGTAACACATTATGGCGAGTATAATCAGCATTGCTGATTATAAATGGGATTGCAGCTGAAAGGGGTCGTCTAGGGAGGTTAATGTCAAATGAAAGCAAGTTAGAGGATAATATAGGGACTGTATGACATAGTAATTTCAGTGGTGGATGATGATTGTAGTTAATAGTACAAATACAAGAATGTTCCTCTATTACAAGGTGTTAAGAATATGGAGATATATGGGAAAATATAACTAACGTAAACATATAGACTATAGTTAACAGTAATATTCTAATTTTTTACAGCAAAGGCAATGATGGTACTCTGTCAATGCCAGGGGCCAATAACCAGGGGGTGGGGAGCTATAATGGGATATGAGAATTTTCCTTTTGGAGTAATGAAAACATTCTAAAATTGACTTAGGTGATGGCAGCACAACTCTGTTATGATACGAGAGCCACTGAGTATACACTTTATGGATCGTACAAGGCAGGGGAACTTATAGCACAATGAACCTCATGGTGAATGATGGACTGTGGTTAACAGTACAAATATGAGAACGTTCTCTCATGAACTATAATAAATATACAATACTAATATATGCTGTTAATAATAGGATGGTTTGTGGGGAAAATACATGAACTATAAGCTATGGACTATAGATAGCAGTCATATTATGATGATGTTCTTTCATCATTTGTAACAAATGTGTCACATCAATGTAAGGTGTTCATGGTTGGTTGATGTATAGGAATCCTGTATGTTATGCATGATTTTTTGTTAACTCATAACTGATCAAATAAAAAATTTAAAAATATATCAGTGGAACAGTAGAGAAATGAACATCACGTAAGACATGCTGGCCAGAGATGGTGTAGATCAATCCATGGAGAAAAATGGAAAAGAAGGCATTTGGAAGGTTTGAATCACCATTTTTCTTGCCAGGAATGTGTTGAAATTAGATGGGAAGTAAACTGAAGGAAACTTTGACAAATTCTAAAAATATTCCCCAGTTTAGGGCTGAGGCTAAATGTAGAAACAGAGAGTAAAAGGGAGAGGAAAACATCCCATTTGGGGTCTTATCACTCTGGAATCAAGAGGTTTCTGCATCAGGGCTAAATGGACTCATCACAAGGAACAGCATGTGGAATGCCTGCTGGGCATGGCGAGAGAATTTTCCCAGTGTAGAGGACCAAGTTCCCAAGCAAGGGAACTCTTTGACTGGATTGCAGGGCCAATGATCATAAATCAGGACATGCTTTGGGAGCATCATCGATTGCTCCAATTTTAACCATCTTTGAAAAATAGCATCATTCCCTATGGACTGAGAAATCTTCTGATAGTCATCCTCCCTCTCTGCCCCTTCAAAATAAAACAAATAAGCAAACAAACTAAAGGCTTATGTATAGAAGAACGTTTTAATTTTATTTTGAAATTTCCTTTTCATTAAGTTGATCGGTTTTTGACAATATAGAGGGAGGGAGAGAGGGAGGGAGGGAGGGAGGGTAAAAGAGAGAGAGAGAGAGAGGGAGAGAGAGATTGAGGGAGATTGAGGGAGATTGCCATGATAAGAAGGAGAAGATAATGAAGTAAAAGGAAACCCCTGCACTGCTGTGGATAGGCACATAAGACAGATATCAGACGCAGGCCTGCTACTGTCAGAAATAGAGGCCACTAGATAGGAGAAACAGGATATGGAAAACTGGCTTGTTAGTGGAAATTGTTCAAGAATTTAAGAGAAATAATTCCTGGAACATACTGTGAACCTAAATTGCTCTTCATCTACCAAAGGTTGGTGAATGATTGGACAGGTGATGTAAATTTATTATTCCACAATGAAGGTTAGGTTTTAAAGAAGATTCTAAGAGAAGCCTAAGTGATCAGTGAAGGGATGCAAACATAATCCATTAACTTAATTTTAGAGCTCATAGTACTTGACTCAAGGCTTTCTCTTTTCGGAAATTTGTCTAAGGATATAATTGGGCAAGGACTTGTGTGTGTCCTTTATAATGTTGTATTAACAAAGGTTTGTATCAGAAAACAGTAGTCCTGCTGTTTAGCCCAACTGTGATAGGTTTTAATTTAGGGCAAGAAAGGTAGATAGAAAGTCCTATGAAGGGCTTGGGAAGAAGTCAGGAAAGCTGATATCTTTTCACGTGGCCTACAACATCAGAGCAAGTGGTTCTCAACAACTGTAAGCCAAAAGCATTGCACATCTCACGAACACCTCCAGTCTACAGCCATGAAGCAGGGTGTTCTCTAGGACTTGCCCAGGAGCTGATTCAAACCTCATAGCTGTCTACATATCTGCCTGAAACAAAATCAAGAGAACCGTGGCTTCTCCCCCTCTTCCATCTTCCAAATCACAGAAGTACCTCACATTGGCAGAGCCTAATATAGAGACATGGAAGGAAAAGATTTCCATGGAGTGTAATTTGTGGATTTCTCTCTGTGATGCAAAGGGGACCTGAGCAGGGAGCCGTGGTGGTGATGAGCTGAAAACAGAAGATGCGGCATAGATGTTTATCACAGACTTTACGATGTGTATATATAAAAATATAACCATTAAACAATAGAGGTGTGTAGTGTGTGTGTGAAAGAGAGAGGGGGAAGGAGGGAGAGATCCAAGATATATTGGTATCTTAGCTAAGAAGCAGACTTTTTGACAAGGATTTGCATGCACTGGTCTATTTGTAAGGTTATCTAAGGAAACACTAGTAGGAGCCGTGTGAAGTGAGACAGTGAAGGGAAAAGGAAGGTAATTAAAATGTGCTATGGAGCAGGTTACTGCTCTTTTGGGGCTGAAAGACACTGGGACCTTGGGGAGACAGTGTAGAACTTGCATTAGAATTGTCTAACCTAAGAGTGTTTATCTTCCAGTTCTCACTCATCACTAACCATAGGCTACTCAGGTGGCACTGTTAAGCCCTAGCAGTCTGCCCCACCTTCATACCTGGGATGAGAAAGTCCTTTAAGGTAGAAAGTTAGAGGTGCTTGCAGTACTGTGTTATGGGCAAGTGATGGGGCAGTAAATGTTGAGGGGCTATAGGTGTGTCACTGATCAATTCTTCTAAAAAGATAAATGAAAAAGCAAATTATGTAACTCTATGCCCTCCTCAATCTCAATTTTATCATAACCCTGAATATCTGAGCAAATGGATTTGCATGCTCTAACACTAATAGATGCTTCCTTCTGTATTAAGTCCCTTAATTTGATGAATGAATGAATGAATGTTTCACCTACTTAGGGCTTTCTCTGGAAATTCTGTCTTCCTTCTCCCCTAAATCTCATCATTATTCGTAGTATCCATTATACATGGCTCATTTAAGCACCAGACCAAAATAGACCTCTTACATACTTCAGTCATACTCTACAGCTTCCTCCATGTCGCTAAGGATATTGTATCATTTTAAATTATTTTATTTATGCTTATTTTTTTTTAGTTCAAACAATTTGTATGTTTTTAAATTCAAGTTCCCTGAGCTATAAATATCACAAAGGCAAGCTTATACCATCTTTGCTTATCAGCATCTCCCCAGCACCAACCAGGGGATCTAGCATTCAAGATGCTGATATACTGGAAGATTGTTTCTGGTTCTTCATGCCTTCCCTGGAATAGAAATAAATATCCACCTTTTGCCAAGTGACTTTGCAAATCCTCCCAATAGAATAGGCAGAATATACTCCTTCATCTCATTGACTTTGGGCTTGGCCATGTGAGTTCCACTGCTTTGGCCAGTGGAATGCTGGTGGGCGTGGTTTGAACAGAGACTTTGTAAGTGCTTGTGCAGTTTGGCTTGTCCTCTTGTGCCTCCAATGGACTCTGATCTAAGCCTGAGGGATACCTCGCCCAGGAGACCTGAAAATGAACGGTCATGCTGTAAATGTTTGTTGTCATAGGCCACTGAGTAAGGCAATATCACAGCAGAAACATATTTGAATAATCTAGAAGGTACTGAATAAGGTTAGAAAACCTGATTTCCTAAAAACAAGGCAATCTCTTTGGCATAGATATACAGGGCCACAATTTAAACCAGAAACTTAGTAAATTTTTCTGTAGAATATTGGCTCATAACCAGATATGAGCAATACTGATAAACAACTCTTCCAATAATTTTGCCATTTCTTTTTTTGATGTTAAATTTCCTTAACTTCTTTTGTTTTGGTAGAAAAATAAATGTTCATTTATCCTTTTTCAAATTATTTTCTAATTAGAACCACATTTGCTGGCAAATTCTAATTATGTCTACAATTCATTTCTTTGGCAAAAGGGTAATTGGGCTTCCAACCAATATTAAACAAAAGGCAGGAGCCTGCAAGTTCAAGGAGAATATTGAGAAGGTAGGAGAAATTCTAAGGGCCTTGAATAATAGTCAACATAATAGAATGTTCTCTATACAACATGAGGAAACCTGCCAGATTATCCAGTAATGAGGTGTGAGGTATTGGGAAATTCATATCCATTTTCTAGTTTAATATTCTCATTTGTGTAATTGGATGGCTAAAATAGAGTGTGGGTTTCATACTGTGTTCAGTGGGGACTTGGATATATCCAGTAGAAAGAGAAGATGGAGAAAGGTGGGTTGGATTGACGGGTAAAAATTCTCAAACCTCCAGTCTTGGTTCAACCAGATAAAAATACACTTTTAAACAATTTTTTATATTGTGACTGTGGATCATTTGTTAAAGAGCTCCATGGCTAAAGACATGGTTAAATCCTTTAGCCTAGACAATTCCAAGTTTCCTTTCTTCTCTAAAATTCTCTCAGACTCAAACAAAGAAACAATGAAGATTATGAATTTGAAGGTGAAATTATTTTTTGCTCCTTTAGTTTTCAACTTAAAGTTTATTTTGAGTAAATGGGAAATCTTCATCCTCATAGTAGTCTTTCTCCCTTCATTCCAACTTTTGTTTTAGGTTTATGATAACCCTTCACCTAGTTTATTATGTCAACAGCATGCTCCAGATAGGATGAAGACGTATTATTGTTTTAGGAAAGTCTGTAAGCAATTACAATCTACAATTTATGCCATACCTTAACTGGTAATAACTGTGATTCATTTTAGAAATGGCTGTTATAATCAAACCATTAAAATTCCATAACAAACTGCAATTCACAACCATTAAACTGAAATGGTACATGTTTGAAGATTTTTTTAAATAGTGAAAATCGTTCTGTTAGCTATTTGCTTTGTCTCAAGAACATTAAAACCTCACCACGACAGGTTCCAGCAGAGAAGAGTTTCTCTAAGTTCATAGGTTAATCAAAGATTTGTTAATGAAAATTAATGAAAGGAGCATGATTTTCTTAATTCAAAAAAGTCTTATTGAAGAGATATATATATGTAAAAATGCATATAATGTTGAAAATAAAATAAGCAGAATTTAGACCCTGTTCTTATTTAAAGATAACCTAAGTATACTTTGATTACATTTGCTCCCAAAGAAAAAACATTGAGAGAGAATTTGTAATTTATTTGTAATATAAAGATGGTGACTACCTTTGACTTGTTCTTTTATTTCCACCACCTTTTAAGCTTCCTGAAAGCAGATACTGTACCTAACTTGTCCACAATTATTTATCTAGAGCCTAGCAGAGCAGGTACATAGCAGAGGCTTGACAAATAAATATTGAGAGAAAGAGGGGAAAAAAAAACAATGCCTCACCTCTATGGTCAACTGATTTTTTATAAGCCTACCAAGCTCATTTTTTCTGGGACAGAACAGTCTCTTCAACAAATGGTGCTGGGTGAACTGGATCTCCATAACCAAAAGAATGAAAGAGAACTCCTATCTTACTCCCTACACAATAATTAATGCATAATGGATCAAAGACCTAACATAAAAGCCAGGACCATAAAACTCATAGAATATAATGTAGGGAAACACCTACAAGAACTTGTAGTAGTTGGGGGGGGGGTCTCTTAAATCTTATACCCCAAAAAGAACAACAAAAGAAAAAATAGATACAATGGACCTCCTAAAAATTAAAGACCTCTGCATCTCAAAGGACTTTGTGAAGAGGGTAAAAAGGCAGCCCACTCAATGGGAGAAAAGTTTTGGAAATAACACATCTGACAAGGTCTAATAGCCATGATATATAAAGAGAGCCTACAAGTCAACAATCAAAAGACAAATGACCCAATTACATTATATTGTTTCCCTCTTCCTTAAAAACAACTGTGTAATGTCTTCCCATCTGTGGCCCCTGAGATTCAGAGCTGTGGACCCTCTCAGTGATGGGGACAGCTGGTGGCTCATTTGTGATCAGTAGCCCGGATTTGCCATGCCAGATCCAGTGCCCTTCATGCCACCTTGGAAACATTTACAGGATGACGTATGAACTGGGGATATGGAGCCTCTCTATGCACCAGTGTCCACATAGTGCTTACTCTATAATTCAGGTGATGTGTGCAGATTTTAAACCAAGGACTTGAAAATTGCTTTATAACTCCCTGTTGAAACTGGTTCAGTATTTAAACCTTCCCAGATTCAAACTGCAAAAGATGTTTTTTTCTTTTTTGTTGTTGCATTTTTATCAAAATGATTTAAAATAGTAGGCACAAATGTATTCAAATCAGACTGTTTCTATTCTCCTTATAATGTCAAGAAATATTTAATAAGCCATGAAGGATAAACTGAACCATAACAGAGTGAAGAATTAATTTGCTGGTAACCATGTCAATTTTACCAACATGCATATTTGAATGAGGATAGAAAATGTCTTTCAGAGAGAGACATGTGTAATGTATCAGTCTCTAGTTGAATTACAATTAATGCTATAAAATGTGGCAGGCTGAAAAATTTGAAATAATAAAATATTATAGCAGAACTGACTTCCTTGATATCAGAAATATAGTGTGAAGGAGCCAATGAGAGCAAAAGGAATCCTTATTTTATGGACACTTCTGAACGTATAACTGTATTAACTGCAGCTATTATCAGATGAGTCAAATTCCATACTTAGATCACCAACTGAGTTGCTGTTTGAATGTCTCTTAAAATGGAAATTTTCAAGGTATAGCAAAATAGGATTCTAACATAAAAATTCAAGAATAAAATCAAGTGCTTCAAATAATTCCCGGGTATGAACCGCTCATGTGAATTACTGATTCCTCTGTGATTTTCTAAAATGGTCAGCATTTGCACATTGCAGGAGAGGGCTGGTATCAGGGAGTAACTTGACAGAACTAGTATTTCTGATCCTGAAACATATCAACATTCATCAGAAAATGTGCCTTGCATATAAATAATTCACGGCATGTGGTCGGGGAAAACCTTGCTATGTTCATTTTGTTCTTTCAGTGCATGTTTTTCTCCCAAGGTGCATGTAAATTGAACTAAATGTTTTTAAGGCTTTTTGGATTCATACCATCTGAAAATCTTGCATTGGTATAATGATGGTGTTTTTTCCAAAAGAGTTGGGTACTTTATTGAGGTCTCTTGGTGGGGTTGGGGAAAGGATTAGAAATCATTCAGAACAGTTATTTTCATTTTTTAACAGTAATTATATTTTTTAGCCATGGCAGAGTTCTGCCAGATTCCAAAACATCTTCTTTAAGGTAGTCTTTCCTCATTATGTGTTGGCTCTTTTCCCCCTATTTTGCCCAAGTACTTTTTCTTCTATTATAGAGTTGGTCTCTCCACTCATCATACAAAAGATGATACTGATAGTTGGAAAAAAATCTTCCCAGATGCTTCTTTTTCCTTTTATTCCAGCATTAAGTCCATAATGTATTGAGCCCCTTTGTTTTGTTTTGCTTGAATTGAGGCAATTCACAGAAGGTAAAGTTCGCCAATTGAAAGTATACAATTAAGTGGTTTTTAGTATAAATTCAAAAGGCTGAGCAAGCATCACTACTATCTAATTCCAGAACATTTTTGTTGTTCCAGAAAGAAACCCCAAACCCTTTAGGAGTCACTCCCCATTTGCCTTTCCCTTTAGTCCTCTCTGACCACCCATCTATATTCTGTCTCTGTGAATTTGTTCATAAAATAAGTTGAATTTGCTAAGAAAATAGAAGCATTCAATACGTTATCTATTATGGCTGGCTGCTTTTGTTTAGCATAATGTTTTCAAGGTTCATCAATGTTGTAGCATGTTTGAATAATATTAAAATGCATGGATATTCCAAATTTTGTTTAGCCATTCATCTGTTGATGGAAATCTGTGTTGTTTTCATTTTTTTTTGCCATTATGAATAATGCTACTATGAATATATATGCATACATTTTTGTATGAACATATGTTTTCAATTCTCCTGGGTATATACCTAGGAGTAGAATTGCTGAGTCCTATGATAACTCTATGTCTAAGATTTTGAGGAACTACCATACTGATTTCCACACTATTTTACATTTGCACCAACAATGTATGAACATTCCAATTTTTCCTCACCCCCACCCACACTTACATTCCTTTTAATTTTTACTATTATAACTATTATTATTATTTATAGTCATTGTACTGAGAAGACAAGAAGAGACTGGGATCAGGGGACTCTCCGTCCGATATGGATAGAAGAGTAGGGAGTGGGAAGTCCATTAGAATGATTATGATGTTGAGCATCTTTTTGCATGCTTATTGGCCATTTTTATATCTGCTTTGAACAGATGTCTATTCAAATATTTCCCATTTGTAATTGGTTCATCTGTGTTTTATTATTGAGTTATAAGAGATCTTTATATATTCTTCATACCATATCTATATTGAATATTTTCTCCAATTATCTGGGTTCTCTTTTCAGTTTCTTAATAGCATCCTTTGAAGCAAAAAAATTTAATGTTGATGAAGTCCAATTTATCTTTTTTCTTTTGCTGTTTGTGCTTTTGGTGTCATATCTAAGAAACTGTAGCCTAACCCAAGACCCAAAGACTGACACCTGTGTTTTATTTTAAGCGTTTTATTGTTTAAGTTCCTACGTATAGATCTAGCACCCATTTTGAGTTAATTTTTGTATATGGTAAGAAGTAGGTTTACAAATTCATTTTTTTGCATTTGTTTATCCAGTGACCCCCAGAAAATTTATTGAACAAACTATTCTGTCTACATTGAAAGCTTTTGGTACCCTTGTTGAGACTCAATTAACCATATATGTATGTGTTTATTTCTGGATACTGGACACAATTGCATTTATCTATATTTGTATCAGTATTGCCAGTAACACATTGTCTTTACAGCAAGTTTCAAAATCTGGAATTGTGAATCTACTAGATGTTCTTCTTTTTCAAGATTGTTTTGAATATGCTGGGTTCCTTGCATTTATATGAATTTAGTATCACCTTTTCCATTTTTGCAAAAAAAGGACAGTTGGATATTTGATAGGTATTATATTGAATTTGTAGGTCAAATTGGGGAATATGAACATCCTAACTGTATTGTATTTTGATTGATGAACATGGGATATCTTTCTATTTCCATTTAGGTAGGTTTTCATTAATTTGTTTCAATAGTGTTTTGCAGTTTTCAGTGTACAAGTGCACATCTTTGGTTAAATTTATCCCTAGTTATTCTTGTTAATGATATTTTTAAATATAATTGTTAGTTTCATTTGTGGGTTATTCGGTGTTAGTGTATAGAAATACAACTGATTTTTAAATGTTGATCACGCATCCTGCATTCTTACTCTACTCATTTATTAGCTTAATGGTGGTGTGTGTTTGTGTGTGTGTGTATTCTTTAGGGCACAGGTTCTTAACAAAGGGTCCATGAGCTTGAACTGAAATGCAGAAAAAACATTCTTCTTGTGGGGACGTGTTGGTGTAGGTGTGAGATATTTATTAAATAATACACAGTAGAGTGTGGACTTAGTAAGGGGTCTGTGGTTTTCACCTGACTGGCAAAGGGGTCCATGGAACAGAAGATGTTAAGAAGCCCTGCTTTAGGGTATTCTAAATATATGGCCATGTCATCTGTAAACAGAAACCCTTTTTATTATCCCAGTCCAATCTGTGGACTTCTTTGTTTTCTTGTCTAATTCCCCTGTGGGAACCTCCAATATAAGGTTGAATAGAAGCGGTGAGAACATTCTTGCCTTGTTCCTGAACTTCACGGGAAAGCTTTCAGTCTCTCACCATTAAGTATGACGCTAGCTGTGAATTTTCCATACATGTCCTTATCAGGTTGAGAATTTTCCTTTTCATTCCTCGCTTGTTGAGTATTTTGTCATGAGAGGACGCTGGATTTTAGCAAAACATTTGACTGTGTTCATTTGAGATGATCGTGTTATGTGTATATTTTTCTTTTATTCTACGCGTAATGGGTAGAGAATTTCTGTTTGGGGAGATGGGAAGGTTTTCATGGCAGGGGGTGGTAAATGAGCCACAATATTGTGAATGCGATGGGTCCCTTTGAATGGGATGCTTGGGAGTCACTGAAATGGGGAAGTTTATGTGCTCCACTATTTTCATTGGCATCACTCTCTATGTGCATGGTTTTATGCATTAGTGATCAGCAGTGAGCAAAACAAATTCTCTACCCTCGTTGAACTTTACATTTTAGTGACGATATCCAGTTAAGATGCTAGATTGATAAGTTTTGAAGATCTCAACCTCCCATTGTAAACATGCAGAAACCTAGGTTAAAATGTAAATAAATATAATCATAGAGAAAGAGGTAGCAAATAGATAGTGGCCTATTACTTGGGTAAGTGTTTGTGTGCATATATGGCTGTATGTGTTTTACTGTATTTAAAGCTTCCATCAAGGAAGTAAAATTTGCACATACCAGAAACAAAGAGGTGATCCGCAGCTGTGAGGAAGAATAAAGAGAGGAAGAGAGACATGGAAGAAGGATTTCAAGGTCAAAATGTGGTTGTACATAAATGCAACAGACTCTTACACAGTATTATATAGTTGCAGCCAAAATTGTTTACCTTGCAAGATGCCTGCACTGTACTTCATGATGCTTGCACATAAAGAGAGACCTGTATGTGTCCCCACAGGCCCTAGCCATGACTGGGAAAGATCTTTAATGCTGATTATGGAATGTGAAGTCCATTTGTCATTCACAAATCCTTGTTTTAATGGAGATGGCCCAAATAGAGGCAGCATGAAAAATAACATTTGGGAAGTGCTTCATGACTGAGGAAATGGGTAGGAGCAAGTATGGACAATAATTTCCACAGAATATGAAATCACAAATAAGAAAATAAAACGAGGAAGCCTAGATCTTCCTCAAGAGAGAATAAATTCATGAGAAATAAACACAAATAAATCAAATAAAGAGCAAACATCAGAAAAAATCCACACTAAAGGAAAGTTTAAAAATAAATGATCTATAATATTGAAAAGGCTCAAAGCCACAAAAGTAAAGCAAAAACTGAGGGCTAAAAGAAACCAAAGAAATATAACAGCTAAATGCAATGTTTGATTCTGAACTGGGGCCTTGTCCTATAAGGCATTTATTGGGACAGTTGGAGAGTACTGTAATCTTATTGATTATAATACTGATTCCTATTGATTGAAATATTTATCTATCATCTATTACATATCCATTGCAAAATGTTTAAGTTTCCTTGTAAATACATAGTTGCTACTTATTGCTTTTGATTTTCCAAATTTCAAAAATGACAAATTTCAAAATAAAAATTTCATAGATGCTTTAAAATCTTCCCAAATTTCCCAGATTTTAACCTTATTTCGAATGTCTCTTACTTTGTCACTCATGAAATAATTATAATTGAAAGGCTATATTATCATTTGCACTTTCCAAAATATATCATTCCTCAATTTACACACACCCACACACATTCTCACATTGATAATAGACTAAGTAATAAGTAAAGAGGCATTTTAGGACTCTTCCTTTTAGCATATTGTGGATGCTTAAGACACCTACTCCCTGGCTTTGCAGAAGAAATGATTATCCATACTCTACTTTCACATACCCAGGGGTGACGGATTCACTACTAATTGAAGTACCAAATGAATCTTTGGACAACTGAGATATAAAATTTTTAAATTCTTATATTATTTTGACCAATCTCAGATCATACAATACAGAGGAATTATAGACCCATATTTACTCCTTAGTTTTCAGAAATAATAAATGTTAGAAAGCTGTAACACAAAATTGATGTTTCTTTAATATTTCCAACTAAAAACAATCTAACATTTCTTCTTGTGTTGTTAAGCATTTTTCTTTCCTTAATAGTTAAATAAATACCAGAGTCCATTACTCCAATCAATTATCCAGTCTTTTATTCCTTTGTCCTGCTTGACAAATAAAGGCAAACAAAGATTATTTCACATTTGACTTCTCTCTGCATTGTTTTCTTGACAGCTATAAAAATCTGTCTTTTGAAGTGTAGTGCTTCCTGGATATGTATGCATAATTTAGGCTGCATAATTTGCTAATAAAATAAAAAATCCATTATTTGATGTGCAGTCATTGATCCTGGGATCCATTCTCCAGCAATGGCTGCAAGTATTGGTACTGAATGACCTACATATAGTTGTCTGCTTTGTAAATCCAGAATAGAAAACTTCCTTTTAACATCTCTAAAGTACTCACCGTACCCTTTCAGGGATCTACATTTGGAATGCTACTGTTCTTTCCTCTGAACATCAGCAGGAGAAAGCTTGCAGTTCTGTTCCTTTTACAAGGTTCCATGCAGGATTTCCTCTTCGCATTGAGCAGAGGGTGATCATACCTCTCTGCCAAGTTGGCTGCCGCCTTTGCAAGCCCTTGTTCAGCTGCCCTCATGTGGCAATGCACTCATCTGATTCGGCATTGTCAGGCTCCCGAGTACTTGAGAAGTCTGATAGAATAAACAGACACTCAAAGGCACCAGCACAGTAGCGGGTCCGGGATTTCTATAAGGATGGGGATAAAAGCAGAAATATTGCTTGTTTTTCCAATTAGTGAGCTTGAAGATATTTCAACTTCCCAAAATGGAATTGGGGTTAAGGTTGCAAGAAAACTTGCACTGAAGCTGTATTTAGACGGAATGATATTTTTACTGATTACCAGTTAGACATAAATTTTAAAATGCAAAAAATTCTAAGAATAATTATATTCAATTTTATGTAAATTTGAGAAAACATCCATTTTGGGTGAGAAAACTGATTATAATGTCAGGTCATCAAAAGATTCTCAAACTACCACTTGCTGTGGTTGCTGCCAGCAACTGGTACTTGGAATGGATCATGTTGTGCCTAATCAGGTATCCAAGTTACTCATTAGCCATCAATTTTCCCCTATCCCTGGAAATTTCACTATGTCTGTCATGGAATGCCACTTTAATTTTCCTTTAAGAAAGTAAGTGTAAATTCTTCTCCCATCCAAGATGGAGTAACATGAAACAGATTTAACCTGCCACCAGGCAAAACTAAAAAGCTGGGCATACTAAATAAAACAGTGCCTTTCAAAACACTGGGCATCAGTCATTGAAGGATAGTAAGCCCCTAAGGAAGAGAAACAAGTGAGGTTAGCCCTATGATTGCCTCAGTTTACTGCCTGGCGAGAGATTCCATGCCACAGCACAAGGTGGGGGAACCCAGAAAGAGGTGGGTGGTCTCCATGATTTGAGAAGACAGAGCAGAGTATAACAGATGTGATAAGTAAACAGAGAGAGAGAGAGAGAGAGAGAGAGAGAGATCTAGATATTGCAGATGGTCTTTGAGTTTTTAACTGAATATTGATCTGCACTTGTGTGTGAATGACTTACTACCAGGGAGTGAAAGAACCATCCAAATCGTTTAGACAATACAATCCTTGGGCTCACAGAGGCAAAGGAAAAGTTCCTGTTCCCATCAACCAGATTTGAAAACCACATATCATGTGACATCCAAAAGAGGATTTAGATGACATTTGTCTCCGTAGTGACAAAAAACTAGCCATAGAGTCGATGCCATTCTTGCCCTAACTAATGAAGCTTAAAAGCAAAAACCAAAAGGATCAAAATATTTGCAAAGAAATTAGCTGAGTTCCAAAGC
Organism: Tolypeutes matacus; assembly: GCA_026826555.1. Classification (NCBI taxonomy): domain Eukaryota; kingdom Metazoa; phylum Chordata; class Mammalia; order Cingulata; family Chlamyphoridae; genus Tolypeutes; species Tolypeutes matacus. Next base: position 26,754,059 of record JAKSZT010054489.1, on the reverse strand, counting down.
AAAGTTCAAGAATATTAATAGGTGTATAAAAATAGCCCTTACTAAATAAGGTAAAATTCACACCTGTCATCCAATTAAAAATATCATGCATTCAAGTGAGCAGGAAAATATGAAGACTAATGAAAAAAAATCAGTCAATTGAAACCAAACCCAGAAATGATACAGATTATGAAATTAGTAGATAAAGACATTCAAACGGTTATTTTAAGTATGTTTGACATGATCAAGAAGTAGAGTTAAGACTTAGCTACAGTTCAACTGTGAGAGCAGTTTGTGGGACAGTGCCCTTAACTTGTGGAGTCTGACCTTCTTAAGGGTAGTAATAAAAGTCAAGAGTTCCATGATAGTTGGTGTCAGAAGTTATTGTTAATACAATAAACAGTAAGAAAGGAATCTGCATTAATTGAAGCACAGCAGCAATATTCCATGCTATTGGTGAGCAGAGATGTCACATAAGCAGTCAGTGGTATGATATCCTGCTTCCTGTTGTGTCCATTTTCTATAAGTGGATCCCTATTACTATAGAATGTTATTCTCCTCTATTCTAATTGCAAACTAAGATGCCCCAACCATATCACTTGAAGTGCCATGAAGACAAACTTCGTGCAACTAATTTATTCATTCATTTTCTCAATTCATTCATTCATTTGCCAAAATTTTAGTAAACATCTACAAAGTACCAGAAAATGCTGGGAATTGGCCTATCATCTACTTTTCCACATTCCAGTATAAATCATATTCTTCTTACATGTAATATCCTACTTGAAGACATTTTTGCAAACTAATATGTGCATTGTTCTCTCAGAATAACAATGTCTGCAGTCCATATCTTCAAGTACTTCTGTAGATTATCTGTACATTCTATGACCTCCAAGGCACATACATGTAAACTTGTATAGAGCCATTTTCATCTCAAATTCCTACCAATATGATCATGAGTAATCAACTGTCTTTGAAAGCATGGCACATTCTTTTCTAATCACCTTTTGCCATCAATTTTCTCTATCTAAATAAGTCTCTATTTGTTCTTCTCCTGCAATTTTTATTTGACCTGTTACTATTTTGATCTCTATCCCCAACAAACTGACTTCCATTCAGTGTTTCCGAAGGAGTACATTTACTCCTGCTTCAAGTCAGCCTTCTCACTGTAACATTGTGGTCATCTTGGGGAATATAGCTGTTCCCTTGAGTTTTTACACTATATCAAGGAAGCACGAATCATATATTCTTCCACAGCATGCCATTTGTAATGAGATGGGAAGAAACGTTTTCAGGACTACAAAATGTTGGCTCTAAACAACAAGGTTTTCCAGAGTCACTATTTAGAAACCAAGATTCGTCAATAGGATTGGAAGTTTTAAGCTTGAAGAGTGGCAAAAAGGCAGTGAAACATCACTTCTGAGTCACACTCAGATTGAATGATACAGTCTGGAATGGGTACTGGCTATCATAGAAGAGTAACATGTCTTGTCATGTCATTAAGAATCAGTAGAAGTAGTTGATAATGATACTTAGAAGTACTTAGTAATAATAATTTTCATTTTTAGAAGTGAATTATTTAGAGGAATTATTGTAGAATTCACATAAAGCCTGAAAAGAAATTGCAAATAGTTCACATAACAGAACTCTGGAACAAAAAGCTGGGTTTTGGAATTTGTATCTACCACTTACTACTGTACTGTCTTGGAAAAGTCACTTTAATCTCTATAATCTTGCTCCAGACTAAAAAATAAACATCAAAAATATTTGTAATTCCCATATGAGGTGATAACATAAAAGCATTTTATAAACAACTAGTGACAAGCAAATGTAGCTGTTATAACTATAGGATTGTAGGTTTGTTATATCATTAGATATTTCACAATCCATGTGTACATATCTTTCAGCAACTGAGAGATATTGTCCACACTCTGATTGGAAAAATTCTTAATAATAAATTAATTCCATTGCTGAGCATTTCAAATCAATAAAGCCCCCAGGAGCACCCCTGCTTGAGGCACTGTTTACTGTGGCAGTTCAGTGAGATCCTCCTGAGACATGCATAAGTATAACCTCTGGAATGACCTCCCAACTCCCTTTGAAATCTCTTAACCTTAAAAATTCATTTGTATTTAATATTTTCTGCCCTTTTGGCCTATGTCTTTTTCCAAATGCATTGCTAATTGATGTTTGGTAATAATCCCTTGGTGCCAGGGGGGATCATCCCTGGGAGTCATGCCCCATGCTGGGGGGAAGGTATTGAGTTTATAGGTGAGTTTGGCTTAGAGAGAGGCCACATATGAGCAACAAGGAGGCTATCAGGAGACAACTCATAGGCAATATATATTACTAGGCTAAGTTTCACTTTCACAAAAACAAGGTTCATAACTGCACACATCAATATCAATGATATTGATTGTATTGGTCTGTCCTCCTTTGCTAGGCATTGACCATGTAATCTAAGATTCTTGCCACTCTATTAGAGAATGTAGCAGGACTCCCTCAAAATGGGAATGGGAATTCACCACCAAGACATCACCCCATGACCATATGAGCACATTCATATACCGTAGAGGCATGACCCAGTTGCACCCCTCCCCACATATCCCCTCACTACCAACACCCCATACTAGTAATACTCCCCTGCCACAGTTGTAACCCTTCTGAAATCCAAAACCTTCCCAAAAACAAAGCCAAAAATAATAATTAAAATAAAAATAAAATTAAAAAAAAATTTGCATTGCTCCTTTTATCACTGTAAGATATGTTATCTTTTATATTGACCATTTCTTCTGTATGTTTCCCCAGTGTCATATATATATATATATATATATTTTTTTTTTTTTGCTTTATTTTTCAAGAAGCTTTAGATATAAAGACAATGTTCATCAGAGGTTCTGAGGGGAGGGAGAGAGAAGAATAGGTGTAACATGGGGAATTTTGGGGACATTGAACTTGTTCTCCATGATTTTGCAATGATGGATAGAAGCCATTATAATTTTGACAAAACCTTTAAAATTGTGCAGGGCAAAGTGTAAACCATAATGTAAACTATAGACCATGCTTAGGAGCAATGCTTCAGTATGTGTTTGTCAATTGTAACAAATGTACCACACTAATGCAAGTTGTTGTTAATGGGGGAAAGTGTGGGAGGGGGAAGGCATGGGGAATATGGGATTCCCCTATATTTTTGATGCAACATTTATTTAATCTAAAACTTCTTTTAAAATAAAGAAAAAAAATCAATAGGAGGCAATTACTTCAGCTGTAATAAGATTATAAGAGCACTAAGTACCTTCTCCCCTTTTGTCCTCTTTTATGTCTTTTAAAAATTCATACAGCCCATACTGCATAACAGACCTCTAGATATTAGAAGGCATGTATCAAAGACCCACCCATATCCTACTCTTTTTCTTTCTATTAAACATTTCTGACTCCTTTCAACTATGCTTCTGAGAAACAGAGTCCCTTGATAGAGAATATAACTTAACATTATTGTAAAATACATTAAAAGCACTATTAGTAGAAGCGGGAGCTAGAGAGAAGAAAGCTAGTGAGGCAGCTTTCACTATTTCATCAATGCTCTTACTGGTTCCAGTGGTATGTTTTATGTTAGTCTATGTACTCTGGAGCCCTCCCAAATATTGCACAACTACTGATTCTCTCAGCTGAGCTTTTTTTTTTTTTAACCTTTAAGGCCTTTTGAAAGCTGTGGAATGGCATCAAGCAAAGATTATGCTCCTTAATGAAAACATGGTGACAGCTATTTAGTGTGGTTAACTAAACACAACTACTTCTCTGCCCCAAAAGACATTTGAACTACAAGTGTTGGCATGCTCTTGGGAAAATGGAGAGCTCTAACATTTGGTTTGGAAGGAGGGAGTGGGAGCATCTCACAACCAATGCAAATGTGAGCCAAGAACCTATCAAAAGCAGAGTCAAGGGAAGTGATGTGGCTCAAACGACTGGGCTCCCATCTCCCATATAGGAGGTCCAGGGTTCGATTCCTGGGACCTTCTGGTGAAAGGCAAGCTGGCCACGTGGTGAGCTGGCCCGAGCAGAGTGCTGGCCTGTGTGGAGAGGTGACCCACGGGGAGTACTGGCCTGGGCTGGAGCGCTGGCCTGAGCAGGACTGCTGGCCTGCACGGAGTGCTGCCCCACATGGAGAGCTGGCACAGCAAAATGACGCAACCAAAAAGAGATGCAGAAGAGAGACAATAAGAGACTCAGCAGACCAGAGAGCTGAGGTGGTGCAAGAGATTGAGCAGTCTCTCTCCACTCCGGAAGGTCCCAGGATTGGTTCCTGGTGCCGCCTAAAGAGAAGACAAGCAGACACAGAAGAACACACAGACAGCAGACAGTAAGCGCAAAACAACAGGGGGGTGGGGGGCATAAATAAATAAATAAATCTTTAAAAAAAAAAAAGCAGAGTCAATATTTTCCTTAGAAAATTATTCTGACTACTCCAAAGCACAGACAGAATAATAGATAAATTTTTTTTTTGCATAATGATTTTATACCAGTCATTTAAAAAAAAAATGTTTTCAAACATTATTTCTTCTGTTTTACAGATGGGTAAACTGAGGGTCAAATAGGTGCTGTGGATTGCCTCAGGACACACAGTGGAAAGTAGGAGGGCCATAATTAAAGGTTGTTGGACTTTCAAACTTTAGGTTTTCACTCTACCACACCAGCGAAGCTCTTCCTGCCATCAGCAGATCTCAGTGGAAAATACAGCTTCTGTGATTAAGAGCCATGTGTTGCAGGCGGATGTGGCTCAAATGGTTGGGTGTCCGTCTGCCATATGGAGGGACCTGGGTTGGATCCCCGGGACCTCCCAGTAAAATAAAAAAATAAAAAAAAGTCAAAGGCAAGGCACTCTGCTGACTCTAATCTCCCTATTGCAACTCATTTTTGACACCTAGAAAAAAGAAAAAAAAAAAAAAAGAGCCATGTGTTTATTTTGTTTTTTAATTTTCAGAGTAACACTGGAACTTTAATCGAATTAGCACCAGCTTGCTATTAACTGTAGGAAGCTTGTGACTTCCTCCTAGCCCAGGGACTTACATTTCTGAATTTTCACCATTTTGGACAAGCAGTATCCTCTTCATAAACCTAAGGAAAGAATTCAATAGTTGCTGAACTGATGACCCTGTGTTGCAATTTAGAAAAGTTAATTATTTTCTTTAAATTATTTCCCACAACTCCCTATTTTCCTTTATTCATCAGTAAAGAATGCAGTAGTATCACAAACCAATCATGTGTTCTCTTTGTAAGCTCCTTTCAGAGCTGCACAGGCAGTTCTTTGAGCTGCCACAAGGTTAAGTTGTTGCTGAGTTTTTGTGCAGTGCTATTGCTTCTGATAGAACACAATTCTCGGGGGATCTTTAAATCACAAGGCAAACAAAATGGTGCATTTGGGGAGATGTAAAGACTTTCTTTAAGAATATAAATCACTTTAACTCTGTCTACAGACTTTTCCATCATATTATGACAGAACATTCCATTATATCTGGTTTATTTTCCCCCACTGTAGATCTGAGTTTTTATGGTCAATTTTATTAAAGTGATGGACCAAGCTAAACTAGTCAAAGCAGGAAAAAGAGAACCACTGGTTGCTAGGAATTTTATGACTGTCTCCTAGATTTGGGTGAGACCAATCAATGGCCATCAAAAGCATCAGCTGATGCTACGAGAGAATCTCAGCAATTAAAGGAAGTGTAGAGGTCATCGCATCACACCCACCTATATTAAATACGAGGTCAGAGGGGTCAAGAGACTTGCCAAAACCACACTCGTGCAAGGATTAAAATCAGGTCAAACACACCACTCCTGGTTCTCAAATCTCTGTTACCCAGAGTGAGTCAGAACACAGGAGGAATAAGGTGATGTGAATGCAAGGTGAGAAGGGCAGCAGCTGAGAGTACAGCTGGGGGACAGGTACAAAAAGGACAGAGGGATAAGTGACTGGATTTGGGGTCAATATTAGAGTTTTGAAAGTGAAAATAGCTATTAGAATGAGTAAATCAAGAACACAGAAAATCTCATGCTGAGAGAGAATCAGAATGTACCTTAGGAATAACGCTTTTTAGACATATTTACTTCCTTTTTCAAAAATTTCAGTAAAATTTGCATACACTTTTTTACAAATACATATATACTTGTGACCAACAGCCCAATCAAAATACAGAATTTCACACCCCAGAAATTTCTCTGTGAAACTTTCCACAAAATCCTTCCTCTGCTCACTAGGTATGGGAGTGAGCCCAGGACCAAGACTGATGCTAAAGCATGATGGATCACCCATATGTTGCTGGAGTGATAGAGCATTGGAAAGCTTTGTTAAAGGCACAGCTGAAGCACCAGCTGAGACGCAATACTTTTTCAGAATGGGGTGCCATTCTCCCAGATGCAGTATGCATTTTGAATCAACAATTCCTGTAGGGTACTGTTTCCCCACTAGGAAGAGTTAATGATTCTGGGAAGCAAAGTGTGAAAGTCGGGTGGCCTGTTAAACATGTAAGTAACCCACCTGGACAATCTGTACTCCTTGCAAATACAATTCTGGACTCTGTAGGCATAGAGATCCTCATTTCCAAAGTGAGCAAACTTCTGCCATGGAACATAGCATGAGTCCCATCAAATCATAATTTGCACCTGCCGACCTTGTACTTTGGCCTTTTTGTGCCAAGGAACCAGCAGGTGACAAGTGTAGTTAATGTCATGGAGAATTACTGACCTTGATCATCAGGAAGACTTAGGGCTGATGTTAGAGCATAGAGACAGGAAGGAATTTGCTTGGCACAGAGCTGATCCACTTGGGCACCATTTGGTACTTCCTCACCCAGTTTGGCAGTGAATGGACAAATGCAGCTCTCCCAGCCTGAAAAGAATGTGATGCCAAGACCTCTCTGGGGTGAGGCCCTGAGTTATGCCATGACAGGTCTCCAAAGTCAGCAAGGTGCTAACTGAGCCTGAGAACTCTAGAATGGACGATGATGAGTATGAGTTGCAGTACTGAGAGCAGTTATAGTGAAGGGTCTCTGCGCCATCCCATTCAGGAGGGAGGCACAAAAGAATCCAGCAGGCGCTGCCTCCATTTCTTATATGACAAAGTGGACCTGCATGGTGCAAGAGTGAGCCATGATGAGGTCCGGGAGGGGCCATGCTGGTTCTTTTTGAATTAAGTATTTGTTGCTCAGCCACTACCTTTTCCTCCCTTTCATAGGTATTAATCTGAAAGATACTTCTTAATAAACATCTTGCATACTCATCTCAGAATCTGCATCTTAGGGAACCTTACTTTCAACAGGTATTTTAAATTTTAGGACAGGTAAATTTTTACATATAATTTTTTCAAAAGTGTTTTTTATTTTAGCTATTCTCCTGTGTGTGAAATAGTATCTAATGCTGGTCTTAATTTACATTTCTCTCATGATTAACAATGATGAGTAATTTTTCATGTGATTATTGACCAATTTTACCTATTATTTTTGAAGTGTCTATTTACATCTTTTGATAATTTCCCCCAAGAAAACAATAGTATTTATTCATACGTATTAAGAAGGCTTAGCACTTGGGGTGGGGTACCACCTCTGGATGCCCATTTCCAGTCATCCTTCCAATCCCAGGGAATCAGACTGGGGTGCAGAGAGGCTTCATAACTTTTCCAAGGAGCACAGCCAGTAAGTGCCAAGCCACAGGAACGACTGTAGCTTCCGAGACTGCACCACAACCACCACCATAGGATCAGAGCAAAGTGCCCTTCTGACACCACTGAGCTCTCCATCTGGCTCCCAACTCCTTCTCCCCTCCCTCCGCCCCACTGCGAGAGGAGCTGGGAAGGCCTGGGGCTGAAAGAGGTCCTGGAAGGTGCCTCCGGGTAGACTCGGTGGACAAGAGCTGGTTTGGAGAGGCTTGCGGCAGTGGCAGCTTCGTGGGCCCAGAGCATCTGCTGCAGGGGCAGGTCTGCTGGACTCATGGCCTTGTGCAGCTCTTCGTGCACCAGGGACATGCACTGCGGCAGCAGTTCGGGGAGCCAGTAAGTCAGCTCAAAGGCCTCTCACGGTGCATTTACAGTTCCCAAACCTACCGCTCAGAGGGTCCCGACATCCCTCTTCTGCTCTGCAGTCTGTCAGTGTCTGTAAATTGCTTACTTTCTTTCCTCCTCTTGCCTGACATAGACAGCAGGGCCTGGGTACAGATGCCCCAGCGCTGACTTCTGTGCCCCCAGGGCTTGTCCTCAGTCCTTATTTCCTGTCTGACCACTGGTTTCCTGTTGAAAACCACGCAGCAGGACACTTCCTTTCTGTGGAGGCCTTGAATCATGCTGTGGTATCATCTCTTAATCTCTCCAGCAAACCAGCGTCCCCTCCCAGCACCCCTAGGTTTGCTCGTGGCAGTATCTTTCACGCTGTCCTCTAAGATCTGAAACCTTTGGTTGACCCATCTGTCTCCAACATCCTCCTCGTGCCCCCTATCATCCTCTCTGTGCAGAGCCACCTTCCAATTCTGATACTTTAAAATATTAAGTTATTTTATTATTATTGAATTGAAAGAGTTCTTTATATATTCTGAATCAAAGCCCTTAGATAGATACATGTGTCATGGATTTTGTCTCCCAGACTGTAGATTACATTTTCCTTGGCTTAATGAAATCTTTGAAAGAGCAGGCCTTTATAATTTTTATGATATGTAATTTATCCAGCTTTCCAAATGTATGATTGATAATTTTAGTTCAAAAAAATCTTTGCATACTCCAAGGTTGCACACATATTTCCCTATTTTTAAATAGAATTTATATAGAAGTGATATAGACTTAGCTTTTTTTTTTACAGTGGCAAATTTTTATTTTACAAAGTATACACAGAAAAATCTCCTTTCCAACCCTATCCTATCCATACCATTAACCCAACACTGATGGCAAAATATTTTCATTCATTTGTGATTTATCCTTCCTGTACTTCTTTCTGTTTTAGGTTTATTTAATTTTTAAAACTTTTTTTTGTTGAAGTTTATCATTCCTACATGAACATCCATAAACAATAAGTGTATAATATAAGGTGTGAACTTACAAAACAAACATGTCTATCATCATACAGGACTTATATACATTACCACCAACACTTTACATTGTTGTGAAACAATTGTTACAAACTATGAAAGAGCATCTTCAAAACAATACTGCTAGCTAGTATAGCCAATTTCTAGCATTTGGTCTATTTTTCCCTCAACCTACCCAATTATTAGCAGCCTGTTTTAGTATTATATATTTGTTATAGTTCATGAGAGAATGTTCTCATATTTTTCCTGTTAACCACAGTCCATCTTCTACCACCAGATCTACTGTGTTACACAAGCCCATGCTTTGTACAATCCATTCAATGTGTATACTCAGTGGCTTTCATTTTCATCAGAATTGTGCTGTCATCACCTCAGTCAGTTTTAATATGTTTTCATTATCCTTTAAAAGGAAATATCTTATACTCCCTTACACCTTCTATTGTTGTCCCTTAGAATTAATATAATATCTTCTTTGCCATTGCTGCAAAAATATTGCAATATTACTGTTAATGATCAACCATAAGTTACATTAGTTGTAATTTTCCCGAGCATCACCATGTTCTTAACACTTTGTAAAGGAAGAACATTTTCATATATCTTTCGTGGGCAGGGAGGGCATATTCACCCTACCTACCTTGAAGGACATACAGATTTAGCTTTTAAGTTTAGGTGTATAATTAAAGTTAATTTTGTATATTTTATGAGTTAAGGATGAAGGTCCACTTTTACATGAAAATCTAGTTGCTTTGACCACACTGGTGAAAGACTTTAATTCTCTCATTGGGTTTCTTGGCTCCTTTGTTAAAAATCAGTTGACAACTTTTGGATTCAGCTCCAACATGTGAAGAGATTGAAAGTCATCTCTCCCATCCCCACAACAACAACAAAAATTGCTGGACAAACTGAAAACATTTTTTTCTTAGATCCATTACAATACAGAGGTTCTTAAGCAAAAATAATAGGAAAAAGTGAATTTACATCCAGACATTACACCTTACACAAAAATTCAATCAAAATGAACCATAGAACTAAATGTAAAAGCAAAAGTATAGCTTTTTAAAAATCAATAGGAGAAAATCTATGTGATCTTGGCTTTGGGAATGAGTTTATAGATACAACAGCAAATGCCTGATCCATGAAAGAAAACATTAAAAAATGTTACTGTTTAATTAAAATAAAAATCCTGTTCTATGAAAGACACATAAAGAGAAGCCACAAACTGGGACAGAATATTTTCAAACACATATCTGATGAAAGAGGATATAAAAAAGTTAGAAAGAACACAGAATATTCAACAATAGGGAAACAAACAGTCCAATTATTTTTAAAAATGAGAAAAAAATCTGAACAGACACCTCACCAAAGAAGATATGCCCATGACAAATAAGCACATGGAAAGCTGATGAATACCATTCATCATTAGACAAAAAATGGTGGGATAATACTGCAGACCTATTGGAATGACTTAGATACAAAAACCTAACACCACCAGACGCTGGCCCAGATGTGGAGCAACAGGAACTCACATTTGTTGCTGGTAGAAATGCAAAATGGTACAACCACTTTGGAAGACAGTTTGACATTTTCCTACAATGCTAAACATAGTCTTACAATATGATCCATCAATTCTGTTCTTACATATTTATTCGACTGAATTCAAAAGATATCCATACCAAAACCTGTGTCTGAATGTGTATAACAGCCTTGTTTGTAATTGCCCTAAACTGGAAGCAATGAATATGTCCTTCAAAAGGTAAAAGAATAAAGAAGCTGTGGCACATCCATACTATGGAATACTATTTCATTATAAAATGAAACCAGATAATAAGACATGAAAATACATGAATGAACCTTAAGTGCATATTGCTAGGTTTAATAAGCTTGTCTGAAAAAGGCTATATACTGTATAATTCCAATTATATGACATTTTAGAAGAGTCAGAACTCTAGAGATGGTAAAAAAAATTCACTGGTCAACAAGTGGAGAAACTGGACCAACTATTTCAGCTAGGTGACTGATGTTACTATCAACACTGGTAAGTTATGTTGAAAGCAAGTAGATTGATGTGATGGGTATGGCACTTTGACTTTGTTGTCTTCCTCAAAATCCATAACTACTGCCCACCCCTATCTAATCATGAGAAAATCATTAGACAAAACAAAATGAAGACATGTTGTAAAATACCTGACCATTACTCCTCAAATCTGTCAAGGTCATCACAAACAAGGTAAAGTCTGAGAAAAAATTTCTAGGAACTAAAGGAGATATGACAATTAAATGTAATATGTTATCCTGGGTAGAATCATGGAACAGAAAAAGGGTAATTATATAAAAACTGAGGAAATCTAAATAAAATATAGAGTTTAGTTAATAATCTATCATTTTGGTTCATTAGTTATGACAACTGTGGCTTTTTATTAATCTTATTTTATGAGAGAAATTTTGAGCTTACAGGACAGTCATACATAATGTGCAGAATTCCCATACATCACCCCTCCACCAACGCTTTGCATTGTTGTGGAATATTTGTTACAGATTATGAAAGAATATCATCAAAATATAACTACTAACTATGGTCCATAGCTTTCATTTGGATAAAACCCACTTGACCATGGTGGGTAATTCTTTACTGACCACCCCCTCAATGGCTCCCTCATCTGTCTGCTCATTGTCCGCTCTTTGTATCTGCTTGTTGCCTGCTTGTTGTGTCTGCACATTGTCTCTGATTATTGTGTCTGCTCATTGTCTGCTTGTTGTCTGCTCATTGCATCAGCTTGTTGACTGCTTGTCTTCTTTAGGAGGCACTGGAACTGAACCCAGGATCTCCCATGTGGGTGGAAGGTGCCCAACTGCATGAGCCACATCCACTCCCTGCTTGTTGCATCTGTTCATTGTGTCTGCTTGTTTGTCAGCTCATTGCATCAGCTCACTGCAGCAGCTCATCTTCTTTAGGAGTTACTGGGAACTGAATCCAGGACCTCTCATGTGGGAAGTGGGTGCCCAAATGCTTGAGCTATATCCATTCCCCTGCTAATTATTTTAATGTGTTGTTAGATTCAATTATCAAGTATTTTGTTGAGGAGTTTTACATCTATATTCATTAGGAATATTGGTCTTTAATTTTCTTTTGTTATATCTTTATCTGTTTTTTAGTATTAGGATGATGTTGCCTTCATAGAATGAATTTGTTTTTTGAGGTCTTCTATTTCTTGTAGAGTCAGTGTAGATTGTACAAATGTTCCTAGGAATTTGTCCATTTCATCTGTGTTGTCTAATTTGGTGTACAGTTGTTCATAGTATCATCTTATGATATCTTTTATTTCTGTGGGGTCAGTAGTAATGTCCCTGCTCTCATTTCTTTTTTTTTTTCCCCCCAAGTTTCAAATGTTTAATTGCCAGGAACATGGAACAAAACACATCTGGGACATCTCTAAGCCCTGCCCAAGGCAGACATCGCTAATTGAGCCCTGTAGCCTCTCTCCCTAGGGACCTGGTGGGCAGGCTCTACCAGTTGAGTGCAGATGGCCCAAGGGCTGGGATCTCTGGGCCATCCCTGCCTGACAGATTCCTTGGAACTTGGAAGGAACAGAGGAGGATTGAAGGGTGGCCCCAGCCGGGGGTCTAAGTAGCAGGAATGCCCGCTGGGTCCCTCGTGCTCTGGATTTGTGTGTCCCCCATTCAATTCCACCTTGGGGTGCTCTGGGCACCCCCAAGGGGCAGCAGAGAAGAAACTCCGACTATTTCCCCTGCCCTGCAGGGGTCACACTTACACAGGTTCAGGGGCGTCATGTCCTCCCGCGGAGCTGCCCAGGGACCCTCGGCTGAGGGTGGCTCCCCGTGCAGGGCCCCTGGCAGCAGCTCCCGCTTGATCTCCACCTGCATGTGTTCAGGCTTCAGCTTCCTGGGCAGGGCAGGCGTGGCCAGGCCTGGGGACATTTTCCGAGCCGTGGGAGGAGAGGTGGTGGGCGAGTGACCAAGGGGGCTGCCTGGTGGCGGGGGCAACTTCTTGGCCAGGGGCGAGATGTGAAGTTCAGCAGGGCTTCGTGCGTCCAGGGAGCTGCCAGGCCCTCCGCCGCCCACCACCTTGGCCAGGGCTTTCGGGCTGGGCCCAGGCAGGTTTGGAGGTCCGCCAGGCCAGGACTGGGTCTGTCTCTTCAGAATCTCCCACAGCGTGTCGATGGGCGAGCTGTTGACGTACCACTCGGTCATGCCCATCTGCCGCAGGTGGGAATGCGCGTGGCTAGACAGGCCCTTGCGGTTCTCGAAGAACTCCCCGCAGAACCCACAGCGGATGTCGCGTGCCGGTTCGGAGCCCGAGGTGAGGTTCAGGGGCCCCTCATCCTCCGACTGGGGCCACTGTGCCTTTGGGGAGGCTGGCCAGGGACTCAGGGACAGTTGGGGGTTCTTGTCCTCGGGGTTCTTGGGGGTGGGGGAGCCCGCAAGGGCCAGCAGTGTCTTCTTGAGAAGCGGGGAGCTGGGTGGGTGGGCCAGGCCCTTGGCTGAGAAGCCGGGAGGCGACTTGATGGCCTTGTTAATGGAGGGGGCGTCCAGGGGCTTGGCCAGGGCGAGCTGGACTTCTTGGTCAGGCCCGGGGGCAGCCCAAGGGGTGTGTCAGGCAGGCCCTTCTGCTTGACGAGCTCATAGAGGAGGTCGATGGGGGCGCCACTGCTCTCGGACTCGGCCACCCCCACCTGCTGCAGGTGGGAGCACGCGTGCCTGCTCTCATTTCTGATTTATTTATTTACATCTTCTCTCTTTTAACTTTGTCAGTGTAGTTAAGGGTTTGTTAATTTTGTTGACCTTCCCAAAGAGCCAAATTTTAGTTTTGTTAGTTCTCTCTAGTGTATTTTTTTGTTGTTGTTCTCAATTTCATTGATTTTTACTCTGATCTTTGTTATTTCATTCCTTCTCGCTTTGGGATTAGTTTGATATTCTTCTTCTAGTTCCTCCAGCTTTGTATTTATGCCATTGATTTTAGCACTTTCTTCTTTTTTAATGTAAGTATTGAAGGCTATAAATTTCCCTCTCATCACTGCCTTAGCTGCTTCCCATAGGTTTTGATATTTTGTATTCTCATTTTCATTCATCTTGAGATATTTACTAGTTTATTTTGCAATTTCTTCTTTGACCCACTGATTATTTAAGAGAGGTGTTTTTAATCACCAGATAATTGTGAATTATTCAATTTTCTTCCTGTTCTTGATTTCCACCTTCATTCCATTATGGTCAGTGTGGCAGTTTGATGTAATTATGAATTCCAAAAATATAATTGAATCCTGCTTGTAAACTTATCTGTTAATCTGGGCATGATTAGGTTAGGATTAGGGCATTGAGCCCCACCCCTTGGTGGGTGGGGAATTGAATATAAAAGGAAGGCAAAGGAAAGTTGAAGCAGTCTTCTGAGAAGCAGTTTTGATGTTGGAAAGAAGGCCCCAGGAGAAGAGAAGCAAGCCGTTCGCCTGAAGGTCTACAGCTGACCTTGTGGAGGAAACAGGAGCTAAGCCTGGAGAGAAACGCAGCCCCGGGAAGAGAGGAACCCCAGAAGCCTGAACCCTGGCATACGCCGGCAGCTGTCTTGCTCTAACACGTGGCAGTGGACTGTGGTGAGAGAAGAAACTTAATGCTTTATGGCCTGGTATCTGTGGACTTCTACCCCAAATAAATACCCTTTATAAGGACCAAGTCATTTTTGGTATTTCACATTAGCACACCTTTGGCTGACTAATACAGTCAGAGAAAGTGTTTTGTATAATTTCAGTCTTTTTAAATGTACTGAGTTATGTTTTATATCCGAACATATAGTGTATCCTGGAGAAAGAGACACAAGCCCTTGAGAAGAATGTATATTCTGCTGTTTTGGGGTGCAATGTTCTGTGTTTTAGGATTAGTTCATTTATCATATTATTCAAGCTCTCAGTTTCTTTACTGATCCTGTGCCCAGATGTTCTATCCAATGATGAGAATGGTGTATTGAAGTCTCCAACCATTATTGTAGAGACATATATTTCTCCCTCACTTTTGCCAGTGTTTTTTTCATGAATTTTGATGCAGCCTGGTTAGGTCCATATACATTTATGATTGTTTTTTCTTCCTGGTGAATTGCTATATTAGTCAGCCAAAGAGGTGCTGATGCCAAGTACCAGAACGCTATTGGCTTTTATAAAGGGTATTCATTTGTGGTAGAAACTTAGTTACCAGGCCCTAAAGAGTCCAACTTAAGCTACCATAAAAGGTACTTTCTCACCCAAAGTCTGTTGCCACATGTTAATGCAAGATGACAGGCGATCTCTGTGAGGATTCAGCCTTCCTCCTTCCTCTTAAGGCTCCATGGTCCATGTTCTTCCGATCTCAGCTGTAGGCTGGCTTAAGGCTTGTCACTCTGCCCAGGGCTCATTTCTTTCCAGGCCCAGCTGCTCTGGTCTCTCCACTAGGTCAGCTGTATACTATCAGGTTCATCTCTCTTTGCGGGCTGTGTCTATGCAACATTCTCTCTTCCTGTGTACCTGCTTCTGTGTGTCTACTTCCAGGAGAGTATCTGTCTTATCAGCCCAAGAGGGCTGGGGCTCAATGCCAAGTTGCACTCTAATGATGTGGTTGGATCAAAGCCCTAATCTTAAAATAATTTAATCAGACATCTCAGCTGAATCTTATACAACCAAAGGGTTATCACACCAGAGGAACAGACCAGTTTACAAACAATCCATATTTCTTTTTGAAATTCATAAATAATATCAAACTGCTACAATTGCCCTTTTTATTAATATATAATGTCCTTACTTGTCCCTAATAATAGCTTTCCTTTTAAAATATATTTCATTCAATAGTAAAAGTATAGCTCCCTCAGCTTTTTGTTTTGTTTTGATTTGTTTTGTTCTGTTACCGCATTTCAATCTATTTTTCTCCTTGAGTTTAGGGTGATTCTTGTAGACAGCATAGAGATAGCTCATATTTTCTTTTCCATTCTGACAGTCAGTGTCTTTTGATTGGGGAGATTAATCCAATAACATTCAATGTTATTACTGTAAAAGCAGTTCTTACTTCACCCAATTCTACCTTTGGGTATTATCTGTCACTTCTTATTTTCACCACTCTTTTTACAATTTAGTTACTTTTACTGATATAATCTTCATTTCTAGACTCTCTTCCAATCTTCTCTCTTCTGTCTTTTCTTTTTAGGCTGTAGCACTCCCTTTAGTAATCCCTGCAAGACTGGTCTCTTGGTTACAAACGCTCTTATTTTCTGCTTATCTGTGAATATTCTAAAATTGCACTCATATTTGAAAGACAGTCTTCCCAGATATGTTTCTGGGCTGGCAGTTTTTCTTTCAGTATCATAAATATATCATACCACTGCCTTCCTGCCTTCAGGGTTTCTGATGAGAAATCAGCACATAATCTTATTGGGCATTAGTTTTATGTAATGAATTTCTTTTCCCTTGCTGCTTTCAGAATTCTCTTAATCTTCAGCATTTGACATTCTGATTAGTATGTTTTTTAGAGTAAGTCTGTTCAGATTTATTCAGATTGGAGTATGTTGTGTATCTTGGACAGGGATATTTTTGTCCTTCAATAGGGTTGGGAAATTTTCTACATTATTTCCTCAGATATTCTTTCTGTTCCTTTACCTTCTCTTCTGCTTCTGAGACACCCATGACATATATGCTTATATATCTCTTGTCTTCATTTAGTTCCAATAGACCTGTTTGATTTTTTCAATCTTTTATCTGTTCTTTTGTGTGTTCACTTTCAGAAACCTTGTCTTCATGCTCACTGATCCTTTCTTCTGCCTCTTGAAATTTACTGCTCTATGCCTCTAGGGTATTTTTAATTTCATTTATTGTGCGTTTCATTCTCATATCTGCTATTTTTCTATGAATGCTTTCAAATTCTTTTTTGTGCTCACCCTGTGTCTTCTTTTTTTTTTTTCAAAGATTTTATTTATTTATTCATTTATCCCCCCCTTGCTGCTTGTGCTCGCTGGGTCAGCTAACCACGCCGTGCGGGCGGGCTTGCCTTCACCAGGAGGCCCCTGGAACCGAACCCGGGTCCTCCCATATGGTAAACGGGAGCCCTACTGATTGAGCCACAGCCGCTTCCCCTGTGTCTTCTTAATATCCTTAATCCTTTTAGCCATCTCATTGAATTTATTAAGGAGATTTGTTTCAACTTCTATGATTAGTTGTCTCAACTCTTTTATGTTTTTCTGGACTTTTAGTTTGTTCCTTTGACTGGGTCATATCTTCCTGTTTCTTGGTGTGGCTTGTAATTTTTTTGTTGGTGTTTCAGCATCTGACTTACTTGTTGTATTTATTCTGGTCTGTTTCCCTCTTTAGTCTAGGGCTTTCTATTTGAGTGGCTTTGTGCTACAGCCCCACTTAGATACTTGGTTCAACTTATTTTGTAACTTTATAATGGCTTGTGTTTAGCCAATCTGAGTTTTTTTTTTCCAGCTCATTTTCATCTGTTTCTTGCTCTCTCTCTCTCTCACTGGGGGAAGAGTAGAAGCCCAGGATGCTGTTGGTATGTAAGCCATGGAGACTGAAGCTGCCTGCATTGCCCTAGAAACTGATAAAGCTTCTACTACCTTTCTCCCCTGCCAGGGGTGGGAATGGAGCTGTAGTCATGTGCAGTAATCCAACCTGTGCAGGCCAAGACCGTATGTAGTTATTTGGAAAGACTGATGATACTCCATGATCCTTCCTCCCCTGTCTGGGGTGGGGTGGAGCCACAGGTTGGGCAGTAAACTAAGTTGTGCAGGGCAAAACTGACTGCAGTTGCTCACATAGAATGACGAAGCCCTGGCCCCCATCTTCCCCTGCCAGGGGCAGGGATGGAGCCACTGGTGTGCCCAAAAATCTAGTCTGTATAGGCCGAAAGTGATTGCAGTTGCCCAGAGAAGCTGAGGGAGTGCTGGCCCTCCTTCTACCCTGTCAGGAGCAGGTATGGAGCCAAAGGAGTGCCCAAAAATCTAGTTCACATAGGCCAAAAGCTCCTGCAGCTGCCTAGAGAGGCAGAGGAAGCACTGCTCTCTCTTTCCTGTCCTATTGTGGGCAGTTGTAGAGCCACAGGTGTGTCCAACAATCTAGTCTGTGCAGGCTAAAAGTGACTGCAGTTGTCCAGAGAGGCTGAGGGTGCACTGTCCCTCCTCCTGCCTTGTCAGGGGCAGGGATGGAACCATAGGTGTGCACAAGAATCTTGTCCATGTGGGATGAAAGTGCCTGCAGTTGCCCAAAGAGGCTCAAGCAGGTCCTCCAGCTTCCTCCCTACTGGAGAGAGGGCTGGAGCCCAGGCTATGGCAGCAATCTGACCTGAGTGGAAAGAAGGCGGTTCCTACCATCACAGTGATTTTCAATCAGCCCCACTTCCCCTTATGCCAGGGGCAGAGTTAAAATGGTGGCTACAGGCCTCTTTCCAACTTGGACAGGCTCAAACTTTAGCTGTACTTGGGATTAGACTTTGGCCAACTGAATTTACTAATCAGTAGCTGAAGTTGGTGCCTGACAGTCTCTTCCTCCTCCATTTTTGGGAAATGGAGCTTCCCACTCTAGCCAGGGAATAGCTCCTGAGGCATCTTGCCCCACCAGTGGGCAATGGGCCCCAGCCTCTCTGGCATGAAGAGCTCTACTCACAAATCTTCACTACAGATGGGAAGTCTCCTCATTCCTTTCTTCCAAGTATGTTTCAGGATACTCTTCTGGGTATCCTGGGCCCTCAAACAGGTGATTTAGATAAGTATGACTGATTACTAACTACACTGTAGGAAAAGCTGACTCTTGTAGCTCCCTCCTCTGCCTCCATATTGCCCTTCTGTCCAAAAACTATATCTTTTTAATGCAAGATGTTAGCAGCAGGGGAAACAGGGCATGGATTACTTAGGAACTCTCTGTACTATCTTCACAACTTTTCTGTAAATCTAAAAACTTTTATAAATTGAAAATTTTATTTAAAAATTAAATTATATGAACTTAGAATTAAATAAATTATACTAAAAACAAAATTGAAAAGTCATTTGGTCATTTCTGGACCATCTATTTTGTATCACTGATTTTTTTTTTCCATCTTTATGCCAACATAGCAATATCTTAAACACTACGGATTTATATAAGTGGAATTACATAAATCTTTCCCCTTATTCTTCTTTTCCAAGAATATTTGCCTATTCCATATATATTTTACTATCAGCTTGCCAATTTCTTCAAAAACATCTGACAGTATTTTATTTGGGATTGGATTTAATCCATATGCCAATATGTGAAAAATTACATCTAAATAGAATTGTCTTCATTCAATGTACATGACATATCTTTCCATTTATTAGGTCCCTCTGTAATTCTTCTCTGCAAGTTTTTGTTTTACATTATAGACATCCTGTGGATCTCTTATCAAACGTCCTCCTAAGTATTTTAGTTTTTTAAATCTAAAGTATATACCTTTTTTTTCTTAAGCTATTTATTTTGACAATATATGCTTTTCATTGCAGTGTTTAGTGAATGTATATCTAATAAAATAAGCATGATTTTAATTCTATTTTCTTGCTAGTTATTTTCCATTTGTGTCATGTCATCATTGCTATCTTCTTCCACTCCTTTTCCTCCTCCCCTCCCTTTCCTCCTCTTTCCCCCTTCTTTCTTCTTCTTTTTCTTCTTCTCCTCTTCTTCCTTCTTTGCCTTCTCCTTCACCTTCTCCTTCATCTCCTTTACTTCTCCATATTTCTTTTCAATGATTATTCACTTATCTCTTTCCTCTCTTTATTAAAGTTTTGAAGATATATAAGTCTCTCTATCATCAAGCAATCTGAAAATTGTAAGGAGGATGATTTTGATGATTGTGAGGGTGACGATTTTCAATGCACCAATGTACTTCTGCCCTTGCCAGTTTATACCTTATCATAGGGATGATGATAATTTTGATAGAGAAAAACATATAAGACTTTATCATATACTTTAGATAGAGGGCAAATGATATCACATTCAACATTCCAGATACAATGGAAATACTGCCTACATTCTGAACACTTTCCTGATCAAATAACTCCTCTGCTAAGTGTAGATTGTGCCCTCTTTTGAACTAAAAATCATATTAATAATAATAGTAGTAGCTAATGAATATTAATGTCTTAGTAATAGAAATATAATAGTCACGACAAAGTAATGGATAAACATGTCTATAGCCCATTTGTCAGTTGCAGAAACTAATATTCTAAGAGGTATCTAATATCACTCACCACATTCATGGTAGAGCTACAGTGTAAATCCAGATATTTTTGCATTAACTTTAGGCAGTTTGTTCTAGAATATCCTTTTATTAAGATTAATATATATATTTAATTGTAATGGCATATATTTAATTTTTAGTGAAATTTGAATATTCCCTCTCACCTTTAATATTATGTTACTTAAAAAAGCAAGTATAAACATTATCTATATTTTTTATTTTTACTATCTAATGCTATTTCTGGCATATGATAGGTGTTATATAACTCTATTCTAGAAATCAAATAAATGAATAGTGTTGCTCAATAATTTGGAAAGCCTATTTAGTAAGATTAACAACTCCAAACAGAGACTTCCCTAACATTTTTTTTTTTAATCAATTTTGTTGACACTTATTAAGAAAGCATCCATTCCCTGGGATGGCTGTTGCCCATCGTTGTCTCCTCACCAGGTGACTTGGATGAGTCCATTGAGCTGTAGGGTAGGAGTTGCAGCTCCACCAAGATTCCATGCACACCTGGCACACAGGTAGGCTAGAGGCTCCAGTCTCTGGAAGTACACCTACAAACTCCAGCATCACATATAGGTTTGAATAGAAGGGACTGATGAACCATGTGCAGGGAGGACTTATTTGAGTCCAACTCTGTCACTCTCAGGAGCACAGATTCCAAAATGGAGCCCACAATTCATCCAAAGTGTACATCTTTTGATTAAAAAAAAATAGTACACAAATAATAAGTTAAAATAAGTTTTTGTAATGTGGAGATTTATTTAAATAGAAAAAAATCTCCTGACTAAGACCCATATTAGATTATATTTTTTCCATTTGCTTTAACATCAGTTTGTAGCAATATCTTTTCCATAGCTGTTGCCCAGAAACTGTTTGTGGTTTGAATGCATACTGTATCATAAAGACAGAAGTAATATGTGGACATATTTTAGATAATTTTAGTGATCATTTTAATTTGAGTTACACAGTAAAATTTGAAATCATCAAAGATGCCCTCTCTCCCTACCCCCAGATTTATGGTTCACTCCCTTTGAAATGTATTCAACTTTCTCTGCCTATGAAATAGGTCTTTAAAATCTATTGCTCTGATTCAAAATTGTAATATCCTTCTGGCTGGTTTTATTATCATGTTTTATTGTTGTGTTTGTATTTGGGGGTGGCCATCCAAGTGATCACAGCTTTCACAGCAGAAGTTCAACAGTTTCTTCCAAAATCCAAGAAAGAATATGGAGTAAAGCCCAATTTCAGTCAGAAAATAATCTATTTCTTTTTTATACATATTTAGCCTCATAGGTGCCAAGAATAGTTATAGAAATATATTTTCAATAGAAAATAAAACTTAGAGGCAATCACAACTCTCCACTATCCTCAGTTTGCATATCCAGTCACTATGAAAGTTATTTCAAATCTTTTACAGGGTATTCAGATTCCTTTCTCCTGAAATGCAACAATCAGTGTCATTCAAATTTCATGTGGAAAATAGAGCCTGCCAGAGAGAATTTATATCAATTTCCCACCACAAACTATTTAAATTTTCTTGTGTTTTTTTCCCATCTTTCTTCCCTTATGAGGCAATGGAAAAGGTTTCTGACCTCAAAGTTAAAGTCATTTTTTATTGTGTGTTCTTGACAGCATTCTCTTCCAAATTATCAGGAATCTAATGCTATGAACTCTCTTATATAAGAGAGTTATTAGATTCTTCTTCTTAGCCTTAAATATATTTAAATAAAGAAACAGGAATGTAGTTCCCATATAGCAAAGGAGCCCTACAAGGTTAGCCAGAGAATACAAAGACATCAACAACTACAATAACAACAACCTATGTTTAGGCATGGGTTGACCACTTAAAACAGAAAAAACCCACAATGAATCCAACCATTAAAAGAAGGTTACCTCAAAGGGCAATATAAATATTTAAATAAAGTTTTCACTGAGGGAACTCCTCAGACCATTCATTTTCTGAGGTGCTAGAACTCAAAAAATGTTCAAAGAAAAAGGGAAAGCAAAATGTCAGCAATAAGATGAAATATACAGAAAAAAGTTGAAGAAATATCAGTCTTAAGCCAAAATATATGAATAATTACATTAAATATAAATGGTCTAGTCATTACAATTAATGGGACATCACCATCCCAGTCCCCTCAGGATTAGGGGAAGAACTATGGACGAGAGTGGACTTGATGGTGTTCTGTTCTACACATGTGGTGATTCTAGCAATGGAAGAAATTATAACAGTGAGGTGGAGCCGGTGGCCACTGGACACTTTCGGGTCAGGGAGGGGATGTGCAGTTGAAATACAGGAGCTTTTTTGGGACTTGGAGGTTGTCCTGAGTGCCGTTGTGGCAACGGATGTAGGCCATTTTAAATCAGCACACACCATTCAGAACTGTGTGGGAGAGAGTGTGGTCTATGATGTGAACTGTGGTCTATGGTTGGTGGCAAGGCCCCAGGATGTGTAGGTCCATTGAGAGTGATGGGCCACACTTGTGGGAGATGTTTGTGTGGGATGTTGTGGGAGGTGTGGGAAGTGGGGAACATGGGAACCCCTGTAGTTTCTGTGTAATAATTAGGGAATCTAAGCACCTTTAAAAAAAAAAAATATATATATATATATATATATATATATAACATTTTTGTAAGCAAATGCACATATATGCATATATATTTATATATCATTTTACAAATATTGGTATGTATTGTGAAAAATTTGATTTTTACCCACAATAAAAAATAAATTAATTAAAAAAAAAAAAAGTAGAGGTCATCAACACTAATGATACTCTGTCTATAAGAAACACACTTTAAAAATGAAGACAGAAATAAGTTGATCATAAAATGGTAGAAAATAACTGCTATGCAAACATTCTAAGATATTGATATCAAGTATAGAATATTCTGAAACAAAGAATCTTAGCCAATAAAGAGGTATTTTCTAATGATAACAAATGTCAATCATCAGGGATTCATAAAAATCATATGTATGCACATAATACCTAAGTTATAACATGAAAATTACAACTGACATAATAAAAGAAAGAAATATTAAAACTAAAGAAAAGTAAATAGACATAGCATATTCATCAACTGGAGATTCAGCAATTTTAGATTTCACTTTTTCTCAACTTGATCTATGAATTCAAATAAATCCCAAATATAAATCCATGTTTTAATTTTTTGACAAGAATTGACAAAGTGATTCTAAAATTCAAATGGTATGCAAACATCTAGAAGAGCCAAAATGATTTGGAAGAGAAAGAACAAAGCTGGAGTACCTGAATTCAAGAATTTCAGTAGATCTTAAGTAATCAGGATAGTGTTGTAATGGCAAAAGGATAAAAGAATGTGTCAATGGAACACAGTAGAGATTCAGAAATAGAAACATTATTTCTGAAAGTAAAATAGAAATCTAAATGCAATTTCTAGACCTCATGTATAATCAAGCCTTTTCCATAGAACTGAGTCAGCAGTGCAGTAAAACACTAACTGGAACTGACTGCTTTCTTCCCTTCCCCCAGGAATGGAGTTCAGGATAAGGAAGGTTGTCTGAGAGGAGGAAACATCAAGGCCTAAATCATGAATGGGAAGATTTCCCAAAGCAAATTCAAAAATGAGGGGGAATATCCCAGAATCCAGATAACAGATGTACCCATCCTTTTGTGGTCAGGAGAATCCTCTTGGCATTGTATGGCAGGCTCAGCCAGGAGGGTATTTGGGTGTCTGAGAGCAGCTCCACCCACTGCAAACTCCTCTCACCTGATTCTATCTGGCATTTGAATGTCCTTCTGCCCATTGTCCTTTCCAGTAAGCTTAAATTCACTATCAAAACTCTATTTTCTGAATAACTTCTCCCAGAAGAATTTGAGCAGATGCTCGTCAAACTTACTGTCCACTCACCTGCCATAAATGGACTGGGCATCAAGATCATCAGTGCAGACCATGGGGAATCTTATCTAGCAAGGTGTTCTACCTTCCTTTGCCATATCATCCAGCCACATGCCCATGGTGCCAAAGAATGACTACAGATCAGACTCCCCAAATTTGCATTTCTCTGACCACCCCAGCAGTGCATATCAAAGATGTTCCTGGTTGATAGCCTGGAACCAGACCAGAAGGAAGTACAAGCAAGCACACTTATTAGGAGACCTGCATATTCTTGAGACAGGAATGTTGCTGAACATCCTCAGAATGTTGACCTTCACCCCTGGTGGTCGCTCAAACATGAAGATGCAACAAGCATGGAGAAGATTTACAGGCACCTTGGGATTAATCTCCATGCTAAGAAGGAGTGTGAAACATGCATGCAGCTGCAAGGAATGCCATTTCTTTTCCAGCTCTATCAGCTACCCAGAAACCAGATACATATTCTTCAGCATATCCCACCTTCCTGAATTCACAGATGTATTTATTGCCTTATTTGCTTGGTTAAAACCTTCTACCAAGACAATTGCAGGTGATACAATTTGCATGTTCTCCACCTGCAAGGTCTTCAACATTTCCACTAGAATCATAACCATGCACAGAACACAATTAGGACAGGAGTATTTGGCACTACATCCATATGGCTGCTCCAGGATAGACTTGAAGGACTCTCCGAGGTTTGTTGAAACAAACATGTGGGCCAAAAGCCATGGATCAAGAGCAGGTGCTCGTCGGTGAGTATTGTAGAAGTAAGGCACAGAATATTCTGGGGAGTTGCTGTGTAACCAGATGTCAAAAACTTTGCTATCAGATATTTAAATGCAGGAAGACAGCTCAACCTCACAACTGCTTCTGCCTGCTCTATGATCAGGCCCTCGATTTTTGGGGTAGAGTCATCACTCAGGACAACTTCTTTCCTCTGAAAAAGTGTTGGAATTCAGCATCATAGGTAGGCAGATAGAGGTTTTCAGCTTGATACTGCCCAAAGCATGAAAAAGATGATATGGTCCTGATGAAGTACATTCCTCTAGCTACATGATTAAATGCCACCTGGAAGACATCCTTGATGATGATGGAGAGGTGCTGTGTTTGATTGGTGATGCCTTCAGGTTTGGTTTCTCACAGAAGGTATTTTGATAAATGTCCAGGAAGAACTGGTAGAATACCAAAAATAATGTATCTGTTTCAGAGACTCCATGGTAAAGTAAATGCTGTTGCAGGTATTGAAAAGCAGGAGATCTTGCTGAGGCATAGTATTCACTTGCTGTATGGTGATGTCCATCTCTTCTACTTTCCTTGAAACCTCACTAGCCTCTTTATTGAGTAACTCCAGAGTGCTTATGATGGTGTCATCATCCAAATTATATCCTTTCACTTCATTTAGAGCTTCTGACATAGCTTTATTCTATCTAACATAAACATAACTGAAATTCCCCTTGAAGTTTAAGAAGTTCAGGATGTTTTTCATCCACTTCAGGTTTTTATGCATTAAATACTTCATCTAGACACTGGCCTTGTAAACTGCTATGAGTTCAGGTAAAGTTTATGAAAGTAACCTGTGTACAGAGATCCAGTGGGAGCTCAGCATTTGCGATCTCTGTGGTCAGGATAATAACAAATGATGATGACCTCCTGATCACCAAGGGTAATAAGTATTCTCCTTCCTGTTTGTTGAACTTCACAATTCAGTAGTGAATTCAAAATTGGGTCATATCTTTCCATATCCCTGAACAAGGAGTGGATTACCAAATCTCAGGACACTCTCTAAAATCCTTTCTGAAGGCATCATCCATAAAGCTGGTGCATGTGATCTTTTGGTCCTTGTATTTGTTCATGATGAAGGCTTTGGCCTCTCCAGAGGGGTCTATGATCAGCAGACACCTGCTGAATAGTTTCAGCATGATTGTTTGCTGTCATCTGCAGGTAATGAGCGGGCTTGTTACTGAAGATGCTTATCAGTATTGCAAAGATATTCAGTCCTTTTAATATCTGTATTGAACTATATATTTGTTTGCCCTAAGTTATGGTACTAAATAGTAAACAAGCTCTGATGAATCTGCTGGTCAAAATAACCCACATAAGCAATAAACATAGCTGACAGGAGACAGTCCCCAGCAATGGTGGAAATTTAGTTTTTGGAAGTTTCTCTCATTTTCCCCATTATTTATGTTCAGCAGATACATTCCTCAGAAGAGCAGCATTCTGGTTTACTTCCACTTCGGCAGCATCCTGGTGTGCTCTGATGGCATGGGCCTCTGACGTCATGGCCATGTACTCTTCCTTGTAGTGTGTGATGCTGGCTTTCAGGACCCAGATCATCTGCTCCACCTCACTGGCTTTCTGCTGTTGACCTTGGCATCATTTTCCAACTTCCATGGCTCATTACATAGGGGCTGTACTCCCTCTACGTGTCTGCAGACTTGAGCTGTGTGATTGCCCATTTCACCACAAGAACGCAAGCCAAGGAGGCCCAATTTACATCCTCATAATTGTAACTTGGATTGGAGATAAATGTTGCTTCATCTTATCCCTTACGGCATCACTAATTTCTTCTGCAGAGAAGTTTTCTTGGTTGGAATGAAGTTTTCTGTCATGATGATAGCACAGATCCGGCCATGTTTCAGTTTGTGTTACTTTCCCACAACAGCAAACAAATCGACTCCAGGGCCAGCTTCACTGTGGTGAGTGGATTGACAAGAGACTGCACCTCCACCAGGTGCTGCTTCTTGATTGATTTCACAGCTTTCTGGGTCTCAAAGACTGTGGGTTCCACCTTGTTAATATCTGTGATACTCATTTGTTTGCCTTTAATCACTTCCTGCTGTTTACACAACTGCTCCTGAGTTTTTTGGCTCATGACCTTTTTTCTTTTTAGCTTCCTATTGATCTTTAACCATCTTTTTCAGCTTATCATTAGATGGAGCATTCTTTACTTCCAGCTCTTGGCTCTTTATCTTCAAGTTATGACACAGCTCTTCTATCTGGCTGACTGTTTCTCTGACTTTTCTGAGCTAAATATTCAAGTGCATCTGCTGTTTTTCTAGTTCACTCCTCTTTTCATGGACCAGGCTGGCATAATGATCAATGAAATCTAAGTAGAGGCGAAGCATGATAGCCATCGTTCTGCCTCCTTATTTTGCTAGCCAAGCATTGGCCTGGTGAAGAGTTTGAAGAACAAATGCTATTTAAAATAGATTCCCAATGTGATGGCAGCTGTGGTAGTTTATCGTACACAACTGGCATGTAATCAGGCAGAATATAATTTGGCTTTTCCAGGTCCATCATACAAGTGAATCCTTTGCAATTTGAAATTCAACACACACAGGCTGAAAAGTGCTGGTAAAGTGGCTTGCCTGGCCCTTGAGTCCCTCCAAAGACAGATTCATGGTGATGCAAGCTATGTTTCATTAGTTGATTTTTGGCAATGTTGCCATATTAGTTTTTCATGGCTGTCATAACAAATCACCACAAATGCAGTAGACTAAAACAATGGCCATGTACTTTTGCACAGTTTTGTGAGTCAGCATTCTAGGCATAACATATTTCCCTTCCAATTCATTCCAGTTGATGGCAGAATTCAGTATCTTCTAGTTGTAGTACTGAAGTTCCAGTTTCTTGGCACACGAATTCCCCATTTTCAAGCCAAAATGGCACATCGATTTTTTTCCCTCCTGCTTCAAGTCACTGACTTGCTCTTCTGCCTCAACTTTCTGACTTTCTCATCTGGTACCAGCCTAAGAAATATCTCTGCTTTTCAAAGCTCTTCTTATTAGATTGGGCCTGCCCCGAAAATCTAAGATAATCTTAGTATTTAATGTCGGGAGACTAATTACCTTAATGACATCTGAAAATTCCCCTTTGCCATTTAATGTAGCATACTTACAGCAGTAACGGCAGGTGGCAAAGGTCATGTGGGCCAAAATTCTTCCTACCCCAGGTGCCAAAGCAGTTCGACAAATAGAATTAGAACAAATGAATATGCACAAAAATAAAATGAAGGCTTCCTCTTATACATTTATACACACAAAAATGATGTGGATAGCAATGGTCAGGCCAATGTGTCAGCTTGGCCGGGTAATTGTGCCCAGATGTTTGGCCAAGCAGGCACTGGGCTAACTGTAATACAGGACATTTATGGGCTTTAGTCATCGGCGAGTTTACTGCATGGATGGCTGATTACATCTACATCAACCTAATCAGTTGAATGCCTTAAAAGGGGAAGTGATTTCAGCATTCAGAGAGAATTTCCCAGCTCGTCTTTGGACAGCCAGCGTCTCCCAGAACTCATCAAGGACCTTCACTGGACTTTCATCAGAGCCCCTGGTTTGCAGTCTGCCTGTGGAACCTGGACTTGTGCATCCCCACGGTCATGTGAGAGACTCTTATAAAACCTCATACTATTTACAGATATCTCCTGTTGATTCTGTTTCCCTAGAGAACCCTGACTAATACATGGATCATGGAACTAAAAGCAAAAACTAAAGATTTTAGAAGCATGCATAAGCAAATATCTTCATGACAATAATAGGTAAAGTTTTCCTAGACTAGATAAAGAAAGCAGTTCACATAAAATTTTTTAAAAAGATAAATTATACTTAAAAATTTGACATTTTTTGCTTATACAAATATAGGCCATTAATGAAATAAATGGAAAAGCAACAGACTGGGATAAAATTGACAAAATATATTTCTGACAAAGTCTTTTATCCAGAAGATATTTAAAAATCCTACACCTTAAATACATGCAGAAAAATATTACAGTTAAAAATGTGCAAAGACTAAAAAAAAAAAAAAGATATATTAATCTTTTACAAAAAAGATATATTAATGGCCAATATACACTTAAAAATACTCAGCATCAGTAGTCATCAAGGAAACGGATATTAAAACTATAATGATATACCTCTACACAGCCAGTAGAATGGCAAAAGAAATGAAAAACAAATGAACAAATAAAAGTAACTAATAATGCCAAAAGGTTCACAAGGCTGTGAAGGAAGTGAAACTCTCATCTACTGCTGCAAAGAATAACAAATGTTACAAATCTTTTGCAAAAACACTTTATATTTTCATACATATGTATTTTTATATCATATATTAATGTCTATCAATAGCTGTACCTTTATAAATATTTGGTTGAACAATTCCATTTCTAAGTAATTGTCCAAGGTAAATGAAAGCAAATGTCCATAAAAATACCTGTGTGTATATATATATATATATATATATATATATATATATATGTATGTTCATAGCAGCCTTATTAACATAGCCAAAAGACTGGGAAAAATCCCTGAGGGTTTATGTTATCAAGATCGCTTCTGACATTGGCTCCTATATTTGCAATCATTCTCTCTGGTTTACCTTCTACAAACCAATATATAAAGCATATATATATTTCATCAATTCCCATAAGAAGTCGTTTAATACCAAATATCTTATGACTTTTGTGACTTAGTATATTTTATCAGACTAGAATCTTTTTTCTTCTATTCCCCAAAGGTGTCTTTTTCTTTCTACTTCTCCCCCAAATTTCCCCAGAAGCATCAAATACTTCTCCCCTTACTACTAGAAAAATTGAGTTCTTCCTGCTGCCATTCCTATTCATATATATCAATTTATCAAATGATCTGCTCTGTACCATGCCCCTATTTCTTAGAAGGGAGTAGTCTTTCTATCATTTAGGATTTGCATTTGGCTGCTAATAACAGAAATCCTGCTGTAGTGTCTTAAAAACAATTGATTTATTTTCTCATGCCAAAAATAAGAGAGAGAGACAGAGGCAGAGACAGAAACACAGAGAGAGCGCTATCTAGAAATAAGCAGCCTAGGATAGTGTTGGGGCTGGCATGAAGTCACTGGGAATCCATGCTTCTCTGTCTTCCTTCTCTGCCATGTGTGGTTTTCATATTTAGTGCTATCACATACGTGAGGTGCCTCTCAGGGCTCTAGTGAGGGACACATTCTAGACAGCACTAAGAGGAAGGAGAGTAGGGACCACTCTTAACTTCCTTTTACTGAACTTTCTAGAATTCTCTGACAATACTACTGTGCCTCATTTTCCAGAACTTAATCACTTGACTCTACTTACAAAGAAGTAATGGCTGGGAATTGTTTGTCTGCTGAACGTTGCTTAGGGATCTATCCCAACAAAGGAGGGGAGAATGGAAATTGGGAGATGTAATAGGCTGAACAATGGCTGCCTCTAAGATATCCAAGACCTAGTCTCAGAGCCCAGGAATGCTATCTTATATGGCATGCGGTTAAGGATTTTGAGATAGGGAGATTATCTTGTATTATCTGGGTGGGCCCTAAATGTAATCAGAGAAGCCCTTTTAAGAAGATGGCAAGGAAGTTAAAGGAGTTAAGAGGTTATGCGACTATGGAAGTAAGAGTTTGGAGTATGAGCCAGGAATGCAGGCAGTCACCAGTAGCTAGCGAAGGCAAGGAAGTAGATGGTCCTCTAGAGCCTTAAGAAGGAATCAACTCTTCTAACCCCTTGACTTTAGTTCAGTGAAAGTGATTTTGTACTGATGTCCTCCAGAATTTTAAGAGAACAAATGTGTGTTATTTTAAACCACTACATTTGTGGCACTTTTAAAATAGCAGTCATAGGAAACTAATAAAGGATACAATTAAGTCTCTGTCATAAGACCTACTATAGTATTTATTTTTCTTTAATAAAATAACTCCAGAGGTAGCATGAAAGATGGATTTGAGAGACAGGAATGGAAGTGACAATAAAGACTTAAGTGGATGAAGTTGTGTAGGAATGGAGAGGAAGCAGAGAGATGTCACAGTAGGTAGTGGGGAGTAGAAATCAAAGAACCAAGCCAGTCTAAGATACTTCAGATATGATCTCTGCTGTTCATAGTTTCTGCTTTCACCCACCATTGATTTCAGCATATTAGCTTCTAAAACTCAGCCCACATTGTAAAATATTTTCAACAGGAGATTCATTCAAAGGGGGAATGTAAGAAGTTCCTAGAGTTTTTCATTGAAGTAGATTTGCTTTGTGATAGGAAATCTATTTTATTTCATTTGGATTATGAATGTGCCCAATGACGAGAAATTGAAATCTCTGTGTGTCCATTGAAAACCATCTTGGCTAGTTTTACTGACAGACTGTTCTTTCAAGTTGGATATGAACTCATTGACCACAAAAATCTCTTATTTAAAACTTGGCTGGGAGGAGTTTTCTTTTTTCTGTTTTTCTTTTCCCTATAACATTCCAGGGAACTTTATAATTCTGGACACAGTTACAGAACTTATACTTCCTACAACCAGCATATTTAGTCATTTGTTTTATTTTGCTATTTTATGTTGGCTCATTATAAGACACATTTTAGGTATATTTTGGTATTCACTCTTCCAGATTGAAGCAAAATGTTATAATGTGACCACAAATCAGATTTAGTAGGAAACTCGGAAACTCTTTTGTACTTGCCATGGGATAGACTAACATTTCTTATACAAGGATAAATGGAAGAGGAGTTGATTTCATTGAGTAAGATCTATCATATACAGAATTGCTTTTGAAATGAATGCTAAATGAGATAAAGAAAGATGACCTAAAATCAGCAGAGGTGTGCTCTAAAGGTTGAAATCATTATGTCAGTAGATCAAGCATTTATAGTTCTTAGAATATAAGCATAATTTTGTGCAGATTTTATAGTTGATCCTGTGACAGTTATTATTGATAAAATCATTTTTTGATCACCAAATTAATGAGTCTTCATATTTGACAAAAGAAAACGAGGTGCTTAGTCATGGCCCTCTCACGCGTGGTGTATTCTGGTGGCTGACACAAATGTTCTGAAATTATGGTGATAAATGCACTCTCTATTTTATTTTTTATCTCCATGTCTAAAGTTTCTGCCACAAATATCTTCTTTTATCATCCTTTCCCACCATTTCATGCTTTCTGTTACTTATGGCTTCTATTTAGTCTTGTCTTCTGTTACTTCATAGATTTCAACTCACTCCTATTCAGAGTCATGACTAGCAATTTTGATCAGCCTGGAAGATGAACTAGTTGGAGGTTCATAATCATGCAGTTGGAGTGGGGGCCAAAGGAGGAAGAAGAAGTGGAGGTAGTCCTCATGTGCTTAAAATGTTCTATGGGATAACTAATCTCTACTAGTGACCACCTTTTTCTAGTCTCAGCTTTTCTGTAAGTTCCTAAAAGGTTTGGATAATAAGGATAGGGTGGGTCTTATAAGGAGATGCAATTGCTGAAAAGTTATCAAGCATAAATATGAGGGCAAGCTTTAGAGGGTCTGTGCTATACATTTCAGTGCCCCATGACAAAGCTCCAATTGTCATAGTTAGAACTTTGTTCCACTTATTTGCTTCTCTTTGTGGTTCTTGATTTATTTACCCTTTTGCATCTCAAATATTAGCCTCTCAAGAAAGAGGGTCTGAATGGTTCATTAATCATGAATTCTATCTTGTATTAAATCATATTGTATGCTACTTGCAAATATATCAATATTTTCCTGATTTGGCTATCTGTCTCTGATCTATATGCCAAGGATGATCAAGTTACAATGCTTCACGTTGTTTAAGTATTACATCATGAAATTTTATCAGTTGTGATTGTGACACAGCAATTAAGAGTAGGGTATTCATATCTAGTGACCTAAAATACCTGCTCAATGCAGAGATAATGAAATAAAGATTATCATCTGAAAGCAAGTCGATACATTCTTTACAGCCCACTTTATGCACCATCTCTTGTACTTAAGATAACAACAAACTCATATTAAGAGTCCCCAGTAGTTCTTTTAATGTATCCACATATGTATATGCAGAGCACTATTGTGCCCAAAATGTAAGTAGAAATAATTGGAAAGGATGAGTCCTTTGGTTCATTAGTAAGCAGGAAACTTGGTCAGCTGCATTGTAAAATTCTGCAGAACTTGCAGGCATGCAACGAAATATTAACTGAGCACTTACTATGATCCAGGAAATTATCATATGCTGGGAAAACAACTTTGAAGATGATTAGAGGCTAGAAGAGAAAACAAACTCTCAAAAAAAAAAAAAACAAAAAAAAACCCTCAATGAAATATAAAAAGGCCAGGCGCTATAAGACATCCAGCAGAAGTAACTGAAAGAGTCACTGTACCTTGTTTGAACTAGATACTTGGAACTGAAGATGAGAAACTGAAGTTGACTGAACACTAGAATTTATTTCTTTTTGAAACATGACTTAGAGTAACCAAAGAGGAAAAATGGTTGACTATCAGTACTTTGGAAGATTCTATTAACATGTAGTATATCCCAGTCTGTAGGAGTTAAGGTTTTTTTCACAAAGATCTTTTAAGCATAATTTCTCCTCAGGTCCCCCTCTAGCTCCATTTCCTTCAACAAAACACTCGCATGATACTGGAATAGAGAATAAGGTAATCTTTCCAGAAAGAATAGATCAATTAGCATGATTTGCAACTCCTGAACTTTGTCTAGAGAGTTTTCTGCTTTCATTTTTGTCAAATACTTGGGTTCATCCTCAGTTTTCCTAAACAGATCATGGCCAGATAAGTCTGTGTCCCATAAAAAAAAATGAAATATGCATCACTTGTGTTTTCTCCCTCTATCTCTAGGAACGTATCCCCAGACCTTCATTAAGAAACAATTGGTTGAGAATGAAAAGAACAAAAGAATGTCAGCCAGCCAATGAGCTATGAAGAAATAAGAAAACAAATTTTGAAACAAAAATAGACCCCACGAGTTCACTGATAGTATTTTAGGATTTTCCTTTTACATAAGTAATTCAACATGAACCAGCATGTCCATGGAAAATTGTCTATTAAATTTGTGATTAAAGCAAGATATGGAATCCACAATGTACATAAGTAGAAAAAAATTATTATTCATTATTAACTAAATCATTACAGTTAATTTTATTAAACAAAAAGTTATGTCATCAAACTAATGGTTGGAAAATCAGCAAAATCTCCCTTGGACAAAATTGAGTATTTCTTAGTATAATTTGATGATAGGAATGAATCAAAACAGTCTGGTAGCATTTTTTTCAGTACATTTTCCCCATTAGATGTTATGTCTATACCTCAGTCTACAAGTACTACTGTTTTGTTTTTGTTTTTTTTCATACATAGAAACTACAACTCATGGACATAATCTGTCATGCCCCAAAGTATACAGCTAGTGGTTTTCAAAGTCACTATTCAAAGTCAATATTCAAACACCACCTTATATTCTTTCAAAATTTTCTAATTACTAAGAATATTATCATGTTTATGACTATAAGCAGTGTATATGAGTTCATGAAGAGAAATAGAGTATACAAAATTTCAATTGTTTGAAGAAAGTACATTAAAAGAATCAATTCAATAGAAATCATTAAAAGTAAAAAATAAAATGTAAAGAGTATGGGATAATAAGCAAAAGCAAAAAAGAAGCTATATAGGTTTATTTTATTATTAAGAAAACACTTCAATTATAAGTACCAGGAACTTCCAGGAATATGGGTTTGGAGTAGGTTGGCAGGGCTCAACTCTTTCACAAAAAGGTAGAGGAAGGGCAGAAGCTGTCCAAAGAGCTGATTTGGGGATCTGCAGACCAGGGGAGTTCAACACACATCCTCCTGGAGGGAGTGGGGACAGAGAGATGAAGAGATGAGTTATTTGCCCCCATGACTGGGGATATAACCCATTCCCTACCATCAAGGCAAACAGCCTTAGTAATCCAAATCCAAATCCCAGGTCTGATGGCAGCTTACTGAGAGGGGAATGGACATCTTCCTCCCTGGGAAGAGGGAGGTTGTGTTTGATGGCTAAGTGTGGTTTCTTTTCAATGAGATTAAACAGCAGGGCCATGTTTTGAATTATGGCTATAACCATCCCATAAATACCAGCCACTAGAGGTTGAAAGAGCCACTTCTGTGGAAAGGTTGGCTGAAGAGCCCAAGTGTTCTGGGAAAGTGAAGAAAGTAAAAGGCTTTTTGGAGTCTCTCATGTCCCTGTACCTAGGCCTAGGCATCAGCAAAAAAATTTAAGTCATACTAAGGACAGGAAGAAAAACACATTAAAAATCCTGATGATACACAAGATTTAAAACACAACTAATCAATGATGTTCACACAGATCTCCTCGAACAATTCAAGGAGTGGAGGGAAAATATGGCTAAAGAGATAAAGGAATTAAGAAGATACTAGTTGAGCCTAAAGAAGAATTTAACTGCATGCAAAGAAAAGTGATGGATATTATGTGAATGGGAGACACAGTGGTAAGATTAAAAATAGATGAGAGGAATATAACAGTAGTTTGAAATGACAGAGGAACATATAAGTGAATTAGAGGGCAGAGCATCTGAACTTGAAATAACAGAAGAACAGAGAAAGAAATTAATGGAAAAAATTGAACAGGGTCTCAAGGAATTGAATGACAGTGTGAAACACACAAACATACACATTATGGGTATCCCAGAAACTAAAGAGAATGGAAAATGGGCAGAAAGGATATTTGTGAAAATAATGGCCCCCAAATTCCCAGCCCTTAAGGTAGACATAAATATCAATATCCAAGAAGGACAATGTACTCCAAACAGAGTAAACCTGAGTAGATCTACTCAATAAATCTACTGAATAGATTTACTTTGAGACATCTACTATTCAGAATGTCAAATGCCAGAGATAAAGAGAAAATTCTGAAACCAGCAAGAGAAAAGCAAGTCATCACATATAAGGGGTGCTCAGTAAGACTAAGTGCCAATTTCGCATTAGAAACCATGGAGGCAAGAAGGCAATGGTATGATATATTTAAGGTACTAAAAAAACTGCAGCCAATAATTCTTTATCTGGGAAAACTATCTGTATTTGTCAGCCAAAAGGGTACTGATGCAAAATGCCAGAAATCTGTTGGCTTTTATAAAGGATATTTATTTGGGGTAAAAGCTTACAGTTACAAGGCCCTAAAAAGTCCAACTCAAGGTTACCATAAGAGGTACTTTCTCACCCAGAGTCTATTGCCATGTGTTGACACAAGAAGGCGGGTGATGTCTGTGAGGGTTCAGTCTTCCTCCTCCTCCCAAGGCTCCATGGTCCCAGCTTCTTCCAATCTCAGCTGCATGTTGGGACGAGTCTTGTCTCTCTCTTGGGGCTTGTTTCTCTCTTGGGACTCTACTCTCTCCACAAGGCCAGCTGTAAACTGTCAGGTGAAAGGCTCTTCTCTCTCTTCCTAGGGCCTCTGCTATGTCTAATGGAGGCTTCTCTCTTTCCTCACACATCTGCTTCTCTGTGTGCTTACTTCCCAGGCTCCAGGATGAAGACTGTCTCCTCTGCCTTGTCATTTTCTCTGTGAGTCCCTGTCCACCAAGGGGGTGGGGACTTGATATCCTACTGACATGGCCCAATCAAATCACTAGTCATAATTTAATCAAGAAAAAGTAAAACCTCTGAATTTAATACAATCTAAGGATATCACTAGCCCAGAGGAACAGACCAATTTACCAATATAATCAGTATTTCTTTTTGGAATTCATCAATAAAATCAAACTGCCACACTGTCTTTAAAAAATCAGGGTGAGTTTAAAGTCTTTGGCGATAAATTGAGAGAGTTTATCATCAAGAGACCAAACTTACAAGAGATACTAAAGGGAGTGCTGTAGCCTGAAAGGAAAAATAATGAAGAGAGAGGCTTGGAGAAGAGTGTAGAATTGAGCATTATTTGTAAATGTGGCAGTTTGAGATTATTTACAAATCCCAAAAAGAGAAAAGTTATGTTTGTAAACTAATCTGTTTCTCTGGGTGTGATACCCTTTGATTGCATTAAATACAAAAGACTTAAGTTTACTTGATAAAATTCAATTAGAACTTTTGAATCAACCACATTAGTAAGGCATGACTCAGGTTTAGTCCTTGTCTCCTGATAATTTGTAGCTGAGACTGATATAGGAAGCCTTGAGAAATGAGCCCTAACCAGGACAGAGAGGACTGAAAGCCCAGAGGGAAAAAGAGAGACCAAAGATCAGCTACCATCTTGCTTCAACATGTGGCAACTGATTTTGGTAAGAAAGCAACCTTGAGTTGGACTCTTTCTGGCCTTGTAACTGTAAGCTTTTACCCCAAATAAATACACTTTATAAAAGCCAACAGATTTCTGGTACTTTGCATCAGCACCCGTTTGGCAGACTAATACAGTAAGAGTAACTAAAAAGGTACAAAGATAGACAATAATAAGATATGACAACAGAAAACGAAAGGATAAAATGGATGAAGTAAGTAATGTCTTTACATTAATAACGTTGAATGCTAATGCTAATCCAATCAAAAGACACAGGTTGGCCAAATGGATTAAAAAAAATATGAGCCATCTGTATGCTGTCTACAGGAGACTCACCTTACATGCAAGAACACATACAGGCTAAAAGTGAAAGGTTGAAAAAAGATATTCCATGGAAATAGTAACCAAAAAAGAGCTGGAGCAGCTACACTAATATCAGACAAAATACATTTTAAATGCAAAACTGTTATAAGAGATGAAGAAGGTCATTAATACATTGGTAAAAGGGGCAATTCTCCAAGAATAAATAGCAATCATACATATTTATAAACCTGGCTGCCCAAAATACATGAGACATACACTTCCAAAACTGAAGGCAGAAATAGATGTCCCTGCAATAATAGTTGGAGACTTCAATTCACCACTGTTATCATTGGATAGAACAAATGGACAGAGGCTAAATAAGGAAATAGAGAACTTGAATAATATGATAAATGAACTACACCTAACCAACATACGTAGAACGTTGCACCCCAAAGCAGCAGGATATACTTTCTTCTCAAGTGCTCATGGATATTTCTCCATGATAGGCCATATGTTAAGTTACAAGACTGTTCTCAATCAATTTTAAAAGATTGAAATTTTACAAAGCACTTTCTTTGATCTTAATGAAATGAAATTGGAAATTAATAATAGGCAGAACAAGGGAAAATTCACAAATATATGGAGGTTAAATAATACACTCTTAAACAATCAGTGGGTCAAAGAAGAAATTGGAAGAGAAATAAGTAAATATCTCTAGACAAATGAAAATGAGAATACAACATATCAAAAAAGCAAAGCCAGTGCTGAGAGGGAAAAGTATAGCCCTCAAGTCTTATGTTAACAAAGTATAAAGAGCTAAAATCAATGACCTAACTGCACACCTAGAGGAACTAGAAAAAGAATAGCAAATTAATCCCAAAGTAAGTAGAAGGAAAAACAAAGCAGAAATAAATGAAATGGAGAACAAACAAAAAAGCAATAAAGAGAAACAAGAAAACCAAAAGTTGGTTCTTCAAGATCAACAAAATCGATAAACCCTTAACTAGATTGACAAAGGAAAAAAAGAGATGTAAATAAATAAAATCAGAAATGGGAGTGGGGCCTTACTAATGACTCCACAGAAATAAAGAGATCAAAGGAGGGTACTATGAGCAACCGTACACCACCAAAGTAGGCAATGTAGATGAGCTGGACAAATTCCTAGCAACAAAATGAGCAACCTCCACTGACCTGTCAATTGACACGGAAAAGGTAATTGGACCTTAACAAACCAATTACAAGTAAATGGTGGTGGATGAGGATGGTGGTTAATAGTACAAATAGAAGAATATTCTTCTATTACAAGGTGTTAAGAATATGATGATGCATGGGAAAAATGCAACTAATGTGACTTTGAAAAAAGGAATGCATACATTTGTGCATCTTTGAAACAATTTGGGAAGATAAAGTTGAGAGGTATTCCTGGAAACTCCCTATGTCATGTAAAATCTTCAAGCTCAAAAGACTGTTTCTACCTTTACAATTGCATCATTTTCCCTGCCTAGAATGCTTTTCTTCCTTGCTCTGTGACCAAACAGCTTCCCTTCTCAAAGTGAAAATAAAAATTCAGGAGTACCAGGGCTGCTCTGTTGCCCGCCCATCCCCCTTTGCTCCCTGTGCTCACGGTGGAGAAGTCGGAGTTGATCCAGAAGGCGAAGCTGACATGACATGGCCACCTGCATGGAGGCTGTGACGGACCAGGGAGCTGAGCTGTCCTACGAGGAGTGCAACCTACTCTCGGTGGCTTCCAAGAGCATGGTCAGAGGCCACAGGTCCACTTGGAGGGTTGTCTCCAGCATGGAGAAGAAAATCAGCACCTCCAACAAGAATTTGCAGCTGGCTATGGACTATCGGGAGAAAGTGGAGTAGGAACTGAGTTCCACCTGTACCATGGCCCTGGAATTGTTGGATAAGTATTTAATAGCCAATGCACCTAATCCAGGGAGTAATGTCTTGTATGTGAAAATGAAGAGAGATTACTTCTGGTATCTTGCTGAAGTGGCATGCAGTGATGACCAAAAGCAAATGATAGATAATTCCCAAAGAGCTTACTTACCAAGAGGCATTTGATATAGGCAACAATGAGATGCAACCCACACATCCAGTCCTCCTGGGGCTGGCTCTCAACTTTTCTGTATTTCACTATGAGATCCTTAATAATTCAGAGCTTGCCTGTACACTGGCTGAAACTGCTTTTGATGAGGCCGTCGCCACACTTGATACACTGAATGAAGATTCATACAAAGACAGAACCTCCTCATGCAGTTGCTTAGAGACAACCTAACATGGACATCAGACAGTGCAGGAGGAGAACGTGGTGCAGCAAAAGGGGTAGTAAACGAAATGCATACAGGGTGCCATCCTTCTTTCCCCCAAGAAACCTTTTTACACATTTATCTCTTTCCACTTGGATTACCTATAGCAAAGAAACCTATTCATGTGTATGGAATTAACTGTTTATATCCTTTTCACACTGCAGCTTTGGGAAAACTCCATTCCTTGATTTGTTTTGTCTTGTCCTTCCAGGTGTGCAATGCTGCTGTAGAAAAGTATTAATTGCTTCATTTCATGTAAACATAAATAACTTCTAAACATCTATGTAGAGGACTAAAATGTATCTGGTATTTAAGTAATATGAACCAGTTCTGCAAGTGACTGTGTTTTACATTACTGTGAAGATATGAAAATGTAGTTGATTACAATTAAAGAGTATTCTACATAATTTTCTAATTTCTACATTTTTCCCTACTCCTCTTCAGAGATTTCCTTTCAATAAGCAACTTTTCCATGCTCTTAATGAATTCTTTTTTAGTAGGAACCCAGAAGTATTAGATTGAATGGAAAAGCAATTGACATTTCTGGGCTGAGGGTCACAACTTGAATGCCTCCTACATAATTGAGTATGGAGGTCATGCATATCTGTGACAACAGGGAGTTTCCTTATTCAATCTTCATATGCTGCTGTTTAGGTTGACAGCTCCACTTCCCAGTGAAAATCCACGTACACTCCTGCCTTTGTAGTTCTGGTATTCACCTTACTAAGTAATAGAAGTAGCATGTTGCTGCCAGAATGCATTCTTTTTGGCAAATTAAAGTGCGTGTCATTTCTTGATACAATAGAAAAGGGATAAAAGAAAAAAAAAATAGAAAAGGGATATAAATTAAAGTACATAGTCCAAATCTAAAACTTTAATATTTCCCATGCAGATTTGTGCACATGTGAGAGGATTTCCACTTTGTGTAGTGATTGTTGTTTAGAGGTGTTGCTAATCACTGACTGTAGTACTAAAAAAGCCTTGTGAAAATGTTATGCCCCATGTAAAAGCAAAGAAACGAAAAATAAAATTACTTTTCAGAAATTAAAAAAAAATTCACTCTTGCAACTGCAAATGACACTGATAAGGTACTTAACTTTTGTTAAACCTATACATTTTAATAAGATTTTAATTTCTTCATGGCATTTTATTAAATTTAAGACAACTATGTTACAGAATTTTAGAAGTGAAGGTCATCTCTAAATATAGTCAGCAGAATTGAATTGCATATCAACTAGGAGAAAAATATTGAATTGCTTTTAAAACTTAAAGACTAGCTGAGGATTTAATGATAACCTTCTATATATTTTTTTTTACAAAGTAAGTACACACATTAGTCCTTTTCATATTTTGCATGTGAAAATAAAGGCATATTACTACCAACAACCTACCAAAAATCAAAAACCCAAGACCATATGGCTTAATAGGTGAATCCTACCAATCATTTAAAGAAGATTTAATACCAATTCTGCTCAAACTCTTCCAA
Organism: Tolypeutes matacus; assembly: GCA_026826555.1. Classification (NCBI taxonomy): domain Eukaryota; kingdom Metazoa; phylum Chordata; class Mammalia; order Cingulata; family Chlamyphoridae; genus Tolypeutes; species Tolypeutes matacus. Next base: position 26,712,747 of record JAKSZT010054489.1, on the reverse strand, counting down.
AAAATTGAACAGGAGGGAACACTACCAAACTTATTCTATGAAGCCAACATCACGCTAATACCAAAGTCAGATGAAGATGCTACAAAAAAAAAAAAAAAAAAATTAGATAGATTTCTTTTTAATGAGTATAGATGCAAAAATCCTCAGCAAAATACTTGCTAATCAAATTCAAAAGCACATAAAAGAATTAGACATCGTGATCAAGTGGATTTTATCCCAGATATGCAAGAGTGGCTCAACAAAAGAAAATCAATCAGTCCAATATACCACATTAATAAATCAAGGAAGAAAAGCCACTTGATCATCTCAATTGACACAGAAAAGGCATTTGACAAAATACAGCATCCTCACTTGATAAAAACACCCAAGAGCTAGGAATAGAAGGAAAATTTCTCAACATCATAAAGTGTATGTCGGACAAATCCACAGCTAACATTGTAGTCATTGGTGAAAGACTGAAAGCTTTCCCACTGATATCAGAAACATGACAAAGATGCACACTGTCATTACTGTTATTCAAAATTGTGCTAGAAATTCTGGTTAGAGCAATTAGGCAAGAAAAAGAAATAAAAGGTACCCTGCAGAGAGGAGAGATGGCAGAGAGAGTACTCCAGATATCTGCAGAGGGTCTCCCTTGAATACTCAGCTGAGTGCTGATTGGCATAAGCATGTGAAGAAACTACCCAAGGGTAGGGAAAGAACCATCTGAGAATATTAGAAGGAACGGTCCCCAAAGCTCACATAGGGCTGGGAAGAATGCCTGTTCCTACCAACCAGAAACGACAAATCTCTTAATTCACAGGGTAATAGATAGGTACCCAAAGGGTCTTGCTTTACTGGTATGGAATAATTAATCCTGGACAAATCTTTGCTGTAGTTCCACCTAAAAAATCTTGAAAGCAAGACTCAAAAAGATTGAACTGTTTCCAAGCAATATAGCTTAAGGAAACTTACAAACATGGAAAAGATCAAGCACCTAATAAAGTAAAATTCATAAAATCTGCCAAAAAAGAAGAAAAAGAAAAATACCAGTTATTCAAAGATGCAAGAAAATATGAGCCATATGACAAGAAAAAAAAATCAGCCAATCAAAACTGACTCAAAAGCGATATAGATGTTATAATTATCAGAGAACACTAAAACATTTATTATAATATATTCCTGATGTTTAAAAAATACCCAAATAGAATTTCTGGGGCTGAAAACTACAATACTCAGATGAAAATTACAGTGGGTAGATTAGACATTGAAGAAGTAAAGTTTAGTGAACTTGAAGGCATAAAAATAGAATCTAATCTAACCAAACTTTAAAAAAGAGCAGAAAAGAATAAAATAATATGTGTGATAACTTCCAGGAGCACGCTATATGAGTAAAGTCACAAAGGAGAGAAGGGAGTAGCAGAAAGAAATATATCTCATGAGAACTAGTCCCTAAATTTTGTAATTTGATGAAAATTACAAATCTACAATCCAAGAAGTTCAATAATTCCTAAACACAAGCTACATGAATAAAATAGCACAAGAACAAATCATAATGAAATTACTTGAAATCAGTGATAAAAATAAAATCTTAAAAGAGCCAGAGGAAAAATTATACTTTACACAGAGATAAACAAAAATAACGATGACAGGTTTCTTCTCAGAAGCAGTGGAATAAAATCTTTAAATTACAGAAAGAAAGAGAAGAAGGGAGGGAAGAAAGGAGGGAGGGAGGGAGAGAAGAAGTAAGGGAAGGAGGGAAGAAAGGGAGGAAAGAAAAAAAACCCTGCCAATATAGTTTCTATATTCCTTTTAAAACTCTTTCAAAAACATAAGAGAAGTTAAGACTTTATCACCCATAGAAAAGCTGAAATAATTCATCACCCACAGGCCTGTGACAGAAATGTTAATGAACTTCTTCAGGCAGAAGGAAAATGATACCAGATGGAAACAGGGATCTTTATAAAGGAACAAATCACCAGAAATGGTAACTACATGGCTATGTATTTAAGATGTTTTTCTTATTATTGAAATATATTCAAAAGATAAATGACTGCTTAAGTAAAATAATAAAACTGAATTGTTTTAACATCTATGAACATATATACATATAAAACATAAAAATAAAGTGTTTGAAAACAGTAGCATACAACTGGGATGAGGGAAATGGAATTATGTTATTATAAGGTTCTTTTACTACAAGTGAAGTGGTGTAGTACCACTTGAATGCAGGCTTGCATAAACTAATGATATATATTATAACCCCAAAAGCAACCACTCAAGTAACAAAATAAGTAGTTACAAATAATAAGTCAATAAAGGAGAGAAAAAAGAATCATTCGAAAATATGCCATTAATCTAAAAAAAAAAAAAAAAAGCACATGGGAGGAAAAGCGACACAGAGCAAATGTGAAAAAATACAAAAAACATTGCAAGATGATAGGAACAAACTAACAAAGTCAATTAAGTGTAAATGGTCTAAATAGGATTATCAGATTTCAATATCGCTCTCTCAATAACTGATAGAACAAGTAGGCTAAGATCATCAAGGATATAGAAGACTTGCAAACATTTTTCAACCAACTTGACCAAATCAACATCAATAGAACACTTCACCAAACAGGATACCAACAGAACAATCACATTATTTTCAAGTACACATCAAACATTTTTCAAGGTATTCTACATGATAAAGCAAGTCTCAACTAATTTAAAATAATTTGTCATGCATGTTATGTTATATGACCAAAATGAAATTAAATTCAAAATCAATTATATAAGATATCTGAAATATCTCCCACTATTTGAAGACACTTCTAAGTAAACCGTAGGTCAGAGGAGAAATTGAAAAGGGCATTAGAAAGTTTTAGAACTGAATGAAATTGAAAATTCAAGGAATCAAAATCAGTAATGAGAGAATAGACAGTGATTTTCTCTTAGGTTAGGAAAAGGCAAGGATGTTTGCTTTTACCACATTTATGAAACATTGTCCTGTAGGTTCTTGCTTGTACAATTAGGCTAGAACATAAAAATTTATTACTCAGATTGGAAAGCAAAAGTAAAACTATGCTTATTTGTAGATGAGATAATTGTCCATGTAGAAAACCTGGTGTGAACATAAAAAATATCAAAAATCAATATCAAAAATCAATTGGGTCTCTATATACTAACAATGAACAATCAGGAACTGAAAATTTAAAATCCCATCTATAAAAATATCAAGAACATGAAATAGGGGTAAATCTAACAAAGGCCATGCAATTTTCTTAAAAATTGAAAATTTTTTATAAAAAGATTGCTGAAAGTAATTTAAGAAATTTTAATAAATTGAGAAATACACCTCCTTTATGGATCAGATAATGCAATACTTTAAGTTGCCAATTTTTCCCCAAATGATCAATAGATTCAATGTAACCCCTGTTAATAACCAAACAAGTTTTTCTTATACAATTTAACAAGCTCATTGTAAAATTCATATAGAAATTCAAAGTATCTAGAATTGAAAAAGAAGGTAAACCACTACCTAATTTTGAGCATCAGTATTTTAGAGAATCAGCAGTCAAGGCAGTATGGTATTGATATCTAGAGATAGACAAATAGAAGATAGTAGAGAATTCACAAACAGAATCTCACATATGTGAACAACTTAATTTTTGATGAAAGTGAAAATTCAATTCAGTGGAGAAAGAATAGTTTTTTAACGAATGATGTTAGAACAAATGGATATGCATATCCTAAAAATGAGCAGGTATCCATATCTACCATCATATTAAAAAATTAATGCAAAATAGATTATAGATCTAAATGTAATATCCAAATTTATAAATATTCTGGAAGGAAATTTGAGAAAATATTTGTGACTTTGTGTGAGATGAGTGTTTCTTAGATATGACACCAAAAGTATGATATATAAAAGACTGAAAAAATGTTTTCTATTTTGGATTTCATCAAAATTTAAAATCTCTGGTCTATAGCCAGTTAGAATGAAAAGAAAAGGTACAAACTAAGGGGAAAATATTTGAAAGAATATATTTGATAATGGACTTATATCTGAATTTATAAAGAACACTAAATTTCAATAAGAGGGAAACCACAAAAAAAAAAAACAATAAAAATTGTGCAAATATTTGAAGAGACACTTGATGAAAGAAAAATATTGATGAGAAACATGGCACATGAAAAGATGCTCAACATCATTATTCCTTAAGGAAATGTAAATTAAGTCTGCAATCAGATACCACTGCACAATGATTAGAATTTGTAAAATAAAAAAAGACTGGCCATACCAAATATTGATGAATATATGGAGCAATGGAAATTCTCATTCGCTACTGGTGAAAGTTTTAAATGTTACAAAAACTTTGAAAAGCAGTTTCTTAAATGTTAAGTATACACCCACCATATAAGCCAACCATTCAAATCCTGGGTATTTGTCCAACTTATAGAATACATTCATTAAAAAAACCCAAAAAACAAAACAAAACAAAAACCTGTACACAAAAATAATAGCTCCAAACTACAAACTCAAATGTCCATCCACAGGTGAATGGATAAACAAATTTTGGTCTATCCGTACAATGGAATACTGCTCAGCAAAAGCATGGATGAATCTCAAAGTTAAGAGTGCTGGGTAAAATAATCCAGACACAAAGGGGCACATACTGGTATGATTCCATTTATATAAATTTCTAGAAAATGTTCAAAAATTCATTGTCTCAGAAAACAAAGAGTTGGTTATCTGGGACAGCAGTGACCATGAGGGTCAGGTAGAGGAATAAAAAAGAGGTACATGGAAGCTTTTGGGTGTGATAGTAAGTTCAGTATCCTGTAGTGTATTGACCTATGAGTGTATAGCTATGTCAAAATTTGTATGTTTAAAATACAAACTTTATTGTATGTCAATTATACCTATATAAAGCTTTTAAAATCTAAATGAATCATGTGTCAAAGAGAAATGATTTAAGATGTGTTTATAAGTAAATAGTAAGGAAGGACTATATTAAAACCTGAGATACAACTAAATTAAAAGTTTGAGGGAAATTTATAGCACTAAAAGCATATATTAGAAAAGAAGAAGTTTAGATATTAAAGAGTAACATTCAACTTTGAAAGTAAAAAGAGACAAATGGTAAAAGCACAAAATAGAAAAAAGAAATAATAAAAGTAAGAATAAATATAAATTAGTAGCTCATAAACCCGAGATGCAAAACAAAAAGCAACAGAGTCAAAAGTTGTCTAATTATAATACAGTAATACAGAGGCTTCGTGTTCTAGAAAATAGAAGATGGTATCTGAGCAGACATCTCATTTCATGGGATTTTGCCTAATCCATCATGTTAACCTGTCAACTTGGTATACAAAGTCAGATGCTCTTTTTATTGGTTTACTTTGATCACTGGTGTCAAGCTTTCTGTATTTTTGGTTCAGTTTCTAGTTTTCCCAGAATGACTATTTTCCTAACATATTTCCTGCATCTACTCTTCTCTACCTGCCCAGGCTTTCTATCTATTTGTCTCTGTCTGTCTGTCTGTCTATCTATTATCTATCCTGGTAGAGAGATAACTGCTAAATATACAAAACTATAACAATATATATCTTTAAGAAATAGAAATCCACCCTCCTTTAACAAACATATACTGGAGGGGAAAAAAGTGAATACAATGTACCATTAGAATTTTCCAAAATTACGCTTTCCTTAAGATTATTTTACACATCCGTCTTATCTTCTAATTTTAGCTATTCTTTGGACACTTGGAAACCTCAGACTCATAGAAGTAGCTATATTAGCTGTGTGTAAGCAAGCCATGAGAGGCTGTGGAGGATGTGTGTGTTCATAATAATGAACGTCAATGAAGGACTCCATTTCTGCCACCACGGAATACTGTGTGCCTAGGAGATTCATACTGTATTCCAGTCCCATTAGAACTGTCATTTCTGCAAAAACTTATGTTTGTCTGAGAGTATGGTTCCTAGAGGAATTCTCTCTAGACAACTCTCTAATGATCAATAGCTTTGTTCTCCAACAGATGTAAGAGATGGTTAATGGTCCCCTTGTCTGTGGCATCATGTGGGTTTCATTTATCGCTGTGTTGATCCAGGAATTTCTTTTTCCTGCTCCTCTTGGTCCCAGGAGTTTGGGACATCTGCCTCTCGCAATATCCTGACATTTAATGTCCTTTTGTTCAATGTAGTACTATAACTAGCCTGGATTTCTGGGAATTTAGAGATAATTTACTCTTTTGAAAGTACATATAAATATACATGTATCTGATTAAAATAAGTTTATCTATAAATCCCAATGGCATTATTGAATCCCCCATTCCAAGATATACAATAACATGAACACATTTTTTGAGTAAAAGGCCATGTTATTCTACTGCTCATTCATTCATTCATTTATCCATATTACTTTGGTTATATGTTTACCCTGGCACAGACCCTGTCTATAAACTCACAGTGCTCAGATTTGCCCTCAGGGAACTCAGCATCTTGAGTTTAAGTGTGAGGAAATACATTTCTTTACATATGGCAGTCTGAATCCATAGGCTCCATGAATATTTGCATTTCCTAATAAGTTTACAAATAGTGTAAATTTAAATGCTTCATCCTGCTAATTGTACTTCTGAACTTTATATCTATCTATCTATCTATCTATCTATCTATCTATCTATCTATCTATCTATTATCAGCAGCAGCATCTATCATTATGTCTGTTTTCTGTCTTAAAGCAGAACTTGAGATTAGGACTTGGAATCAGGTGGTTTCTTTGAGAGATGATCAGGAAGTACAGGAGAAATGTGAAAAGGAAGACTTGGGAGGAGTAAAACCAATGAAGAGTCCATCAATGAGTGAGATACCAGTCTGAACAACTCTTACTTAAATGCGCAGGTCTTTCTGGGAAGCATTAGAACTTTCCTCCCAAAGTTGGGAAAGGATGAGGCCATTTATCCACTGATTCCCATTCCTCAAATTTAAAGCATTGATCCTGGGGGGTCTTAGCTCCACTGTACTTTTGAATTCAGCTTTCACAGCAGAGCAAGATTCTGTGGCCAGACAAATACCTCAAAGAAAGAAGTAAAGAGAAGACTCTGACCACTTGCTGTTTACCATCTACTAGAAATGCAGGTGGTGAAGAAATGTGAGTTGGATCAGACACTTCCTACTACACTATGTTTACATTGAATGACAATCCCTGGCTTTCCATACAAGTAGAGCTACTGATAGCAAGGAGAGAGAAACAGGGTTGTAGGTGGGGAACTTCATTACTTTTTGAAAAAGCAAAACCTGTGCCTCACAATGGGCAGCTTTCACTTTTCTGATTGCCTCAAAGTTTGCATTTGGATCCAAATGAGATAATAGAGTAGTCAGGACGCAGGGTTCTAACTCTAGGAGTGTAGGCTCATTCCCTTTCTAGGGCTGCAACTAAGCTACACCACTACCATTCTACATGCCATGGAGTAGGAGGTATATCTCCAGATACAATGGAGTTGTCTTTTGGTCTGGGTGTCTGATGTTTGGTTTTGTATTGGTTTGGTATGGGTTTATTATTTTTTCTGTGTACTCTTTGGTTTTTATTTTGTTTTTTACCTTGCTTATTGATGGTTTTAAACAACAGAAATTTATTCTATTATAGTTCTGGCGGATAGACTTCCAAAAACAAGTGTCAGCAGGGGTGTGCTTACTCAAAAGACTCTAGGGAAGAGGGCTTCCTTATCTCTTTCTAGATTCTAGTGGTTCCTGGAAATCCTTGGCATTCCTTGGTTTGTGTCAGCATAACTCCAATCTCTGCCTTTGTCTTCACATGGCCTTCTCCTTCCTGTAAGTCTCTATCTTCATGAGGTCTTCTTATAAGGACATTGGATTTAGGGCCCACTCTCATACAGTATAAACTCATCTTAACTATAGCTGCACATAAGGACACATTCTGAGGTTCCAAATGGACATGAATTGGGGAAGGGAGTGACTATTCAAACCAGTACAAGTGGTAAGGATAGTGGTAGCAGTAGAGATGGAGAGAGGAGGCAAAATTCTCCTTGTGAGCTTCTAGTACTCTGTAATAGCTTTAGTACCTTCCCTAGGCACACATTAAAAGATAATTATGCTAATAATAACAAGAGCTCTGATCAATAACTGTGTGCCAGCCACTGTGCTATATAGGTCATTTTCATATGCAATCTCCATCATCTTCTCAACAAATTGCAGGAGGAACATAATAGCGTTAAGTTATGTTTAGGACATGGATGTCAGAGCTAGATTTGCTGAATTAAAATCCTGGCTTCACACTTATTTGCCTATCTACTTTCGCGGCTTGTTTTTAAAATTTTATTGTGGTGACATATATATATATATATAAAACATAAAATTTGCCATTGTGAACTTGCATAACTGTACAATTAGGTGGCATTAATCTCATTGGGTTTTAAATGAGATTTAGGTAGCAGCGGCATCAGCTGCTGCTGGTGGAGGGGATATTAAACCAGAAGCCCATCTTGTGGTCTCTGTCTGCTGAGGAGTGTCTGTGCACTGAGTTTTTATTTCTAAGAGGACAGGGGCATATTGTGCCGTTGTTGTGGTGGTGGTTGTTTGCGTTTACATATCCTCAATGCCCGTCCTACTGTTAACTGTAGTTGAACTAATGTGTTTCTTCAGTCTTGATTAGACTTTAGAAACAATACATGAGGGTAAAGTTAGTTCAGGGCTTCAACAGGTAATTTGATAAGCTTAGTAGTGCCCAAGAGTTCTCTTTCCTATCCCCTGTGTTGAGCTCCTCAAAGAGGGTTTCTATATGCAACATATTCTCCAGAATTTCTCATTTCCTTGAGAAACATCCAGCCTTTTTAAGTGTATCAAACTGAGCCACATGTCCTACAACATGTTATCTTATTCTGTGAATTGCTACCTCTTGACCAAGCCAGGACATCAGAGTCGTCTCTGCAGTCATCACAAAATGGCAATGCCAGAGCTGAAAGATCCGTGGAAGAGAGTCAGATTCTCTTGCCTTAGAATTTGGGACTTTCAATTTACTTGCTTTCCTTGTCACTGTCATGTTTATATATGCCTCACAGAAAACCTCCATCACTCTTGCTGCTAATGCCCTTCTCAAGGACACATGGTTTCCTCAAATTTTTAATTTTTAAATTATTTTTAGTATTCATGAGATCATTCCAATGTTTTCATCACTTACCCTTGGTTTTTTTTTTTTCCCCCACTCTTTGTTTAATTTTCTTTTTTTACTTCATTTAGCCTAATTAGGTTGCTACTACTTTCAATAAAAACCTTCAACTATTATTCATGTTCGTTTTTATTTCCTGTCACTTTTGTAGGTGGCAATCTTTATCTCTCGATCTATGCTCCATTAAATTAACATTATACAGGTCTCCATAAATTCAGGGGTAAATTATTGCTTTAAAATTGTAGATGTGGACCTAAAAAGGGCTGGAGAAGGAAAAAAAGTTTCATTTTAATGGAACAAATCTATATCCAGCAAATTAATATCTTGTTCTGAAACTCTCAGGAAGAATGGAACACAATTTTAATAGATTGAAGGAGTAATCAACAAAATTGCTTTTCCTTTTTATGTCTTTTATTTGAACGTGTACTAAATATTAGAAACAATCCAAGTGGTTCTAATCCAAAAACTTTAAATGGACACATAATTTTAAAAAAAGGCATCCATATTCAGTGTAGTTGATCACATATCAGAAACTCTTAGCTTACTGTTAGCTCTTTTCAGAGGATAAAATATGTGTTAATGGATGTTTTGTGGACACTTTTTCAGCTCCTTCTCCCTCTAAACTTCCTTTGCAATAAGACCACAGCCAGGGCAGGAGATGAGTAGAGCTTGGTGTTTGCATCTGAGAACATGATTCTACTTGAATAATCAGGAGTAAAAACAGGTGTTAGACTTCATTTTCCTTAGTGACCGATGAGGGCACAGGTGTCAATGGCAGGGGAATGTCTCCCCTATTTTTTTCTCCCAGCTAACACTTACTCCTACCCTTCATGTACAAAGTAAGTGAGAATATAACAGAAAAAATTTCAGAAAAAGATAGATGTTCCATTTTAGAATGTAGGACACCTTCCAATATGACAAGGCACCCAGACATCACAAGGGAAAAGACGTGCGTTTTACTAGAACAATATCCTCACACATAAAAACATACAGCTCCTCATACCTTAGTATACAGCCAAAAGAAAAGTGATAGATTGAAAAATATTTGCCTCTCATATAACAGAAAAATCTGAATATCACTAATACAATACTTTTCATATTGATGTGAAGGAGTCAAACAAAAGATAAATGGAAATAAGATACATGAGAGAAACACAAAAAGGCAATCCAGGGTGTACATAATAGGAAAAGCTGCGGAGCCTCAGCAGTAGTTTGGGGAAATGCAAACTAAAACACCAATTATGATTTCCCACTGTCTTTTCTTATTCAGAATAAACATTTCAGTCGATTCACACTCCATCACATGACATGATTTATTATATATTCTTAATATACTCTTATGCCTCATATAAATGTGCCCTGGTTTACCCCAAAGTCCAGCAATGTTTGGAACCTATAGAATAAATTAAGGTCTTCATTTTCCCACAAGACCTGAACTATGATTTTCTGTTCGACCTCAATTTGATCTAATCTCTACACTGCTCTTTCTGCAACTGTCTTACTAAATTTTTCTTAAGCCTGCCACATGACCTTGGAGCATACTCTTGCCCAGTGCTTGGAATTGATTTCCATTGCTTTTCTCCAGCTAATTCCTATACATACCCTCAAATATAACTTCCTGGTCCTGGTACAGAACCCCTATTTGGAGTTCCAAGCACCTGGCATTTCTTCTCCATAGCAAAGTATACACTTTTAATTAACTAATAATTTAATCCATTTTCCAATCCATAAGGAGATGTTTGCCCCTTGGCAAGGATATATCAATGGATGGGATAGCAAATTTGTTATTATTTGAATCTTTTCAATGAAAATATATTTATCAGTTAGAATTAGCTTTTTTTTTCAAGTAGCTTGTTTTGCAGCACTTTGAAAATGCCACTAAAGAACAGCCTCATGGGGTCTCAGATTGTTATCAATTGTTTAACTTTGTATTCCTGGGAATTAGCGTAGGGCCTGGCCTCATTAAATGCTCAATAACTATTTGTTACTGGATGACCAATAGATGCCAGTTGTGCTATTACAATACGTTTTGGAGTGGGATAATTATCTCATTCTGCGCCCCATTGTTTTTTTTTTTAATTGGAATTTAACATGAGCTCTATTTTATGAAGGCTAGACTCTATTGCTGATTTAACTGAGCTTCCATTTTAATAGACTCCTAAGACGTTGTCATCACATGTCTATACTAGCTTTTGTTGGCACAGTTAGGATGCTTGAACCCATAGAAGACTTCATTTACTTAGTAAATATTTATGGAATACCTCCAATATGCCAGGTTCTGTACCAGATGTTGGGAATGTAAAATAATTAAAACAATCTTTCTTCATGTAGGAAACTTTCATTTTGTTGGAGGATCTGTAGACTGAAAGAGAACTTCAAAATTTTTGTTCAGTTTTGACTCTTTGAATATTGTGATTTTTTTTTTTTTTTGGTAATTGATCAAGGAGGGGCTGTAATCCATTTGGATTAGAAAGTATGAATGAGAAATGAAAATGTGCTGGGATTTCCGTGACTCATGTTGCATTGGGTCTTCCTCATTGGTGTGACCTTGGGACAATCCTCTCACATCTGTGAGTACTGAGAATGAACTTATTTCTAATATGCTATACTTTTTCATGACTATGAAAATTAATCTGAAGACAAGATTTAGAGATCTGCATCTATGGGTAATTCCATGCAAGGCAACCAGCAGGTTACAACTGTATATGTTTTTCTTTTTATTTCTATAATTTATCTTTACACTAAAGACAGAAGAACTGAATAAAAGGCTATGGGGAGTGGATGTGGTTCAAGCCATTGAGTGTCTGCCTCCCACATAGGAGGTCCTGGGTTCAGTTCCCAGAACCTCCTGGAAAAAACAAAAACAAAAACAAACAATCAAAAGAAAGGAAAAAACCACCTCAGGGAAGCTGATGTGATGCAGTGGTTCAGTGCCACCTTCCCACACATGAAGTCCTAGATTCAATCCCTGGTCTCTAGTACCTCAAAAAAAAAAAAAAAAAAAAGGCTAAAGAAATTTTCCATAAAAGGTATAACCTTGATTCACACAAGCAAATGGGGAAGGCAGAGCTTCTGATCCTCCATTTGACTATTTTACTGCAAATTCCCCCTATGGTGGAAGATATTCCCTAACTTCAATAGAATGATGAATGTATCTGCCAATCTGACTGCTGGGGAGTGTGGATAAAAGAAGAAGAAGAAGGAAAAAAAAAACTCTTTCCAGAGCCCTAGAACTCAACCTAGTGGGAAATCTCAAGGGGGCAGGGGAGAAAGTCAAGATTCCTGGAGCTGGTTAGGCTACTTCTAGCTGGTGCATGATACATGGATAAACTGAAGTGGCAAATGGAGAATAGAGAAAATATGTAAAGAACAAAATCTACTGGAAGTGGATAAAACCAGGTATGAATTTACTATGACAGACTACCAGGTTTGGTTTGAGCATATGGAATAAAGATTCCCCTGGATGCTGTAGTTTAAAGCACCAAGAAGACACATTGGTCTTGACTATTTCATCCCAGGGCTCCATGTTCTCTCATGAAGAATGGAAAGGCAAATGGATGAACATTTGGCTTTTTGTGTCCTCTTATTTTTTCAATAACTCTTTCACACTTCCAAATGATACTTTCCACGTCTCTGACTAATAAAGTCGTTCCTGTCCATCAGAGCCCAAATCCTGATCTAATTGTCCCCAAAGGGTAACTTTTTTCTCCTTTTCATGAAGCCCATAGGGATTTTTTCCATCTCTAGCCACACCATTTTTTTTTTTTTTTTTTTTTTTTGGTAATAAACCATTGTGGTAGTTTGATTCTTTTGTGGACTCCAGAAAATTGTTCTTAAATTGGTCCATTCCAGATGGTGTGGGACCCTTTGTTTGGATTGGATTCAGCTGAGGGCCATTTGGTTGGATTGCTTCAGTGGGGCATAGCCCAGGGTGGGTCTTGGTTATCTTGCTGGATCTTTTATAAACAGGAGAGAGGAGGACGCACAAACAGAGAGAAACCCCTAGAAGCGAAAAGAGAAGTCCCTGGAAGTCAGAAGCTAAGTTCAACAGAATACAGTTGCTGTAACTAGGTCACTGAGCTACAAGTTGAAAGAAACAAGGCCCAGAAGAGAGGGGAGAAACAAGTGGACACCGCCATGTGACTGATTGCCTATAGCTATAGCTCGGAGAGAAATAATCTGCTGATGATGCTTTGATTTGGACCCTTACGTGGCCTCAGAACTGTAAGCTTAAAGTTAATATATCTCCATTATAAAAGCCAACCCATTTCTGGTATATTGCCTTGGCGGCCTTTAGCAAACTAAAACAGCTGTGTATGTATAAGTACACAGAAATAGATTCATATCTCTTATGACACTACTGAAGATGAATTTGTATTAAACTATTCTCCTGCTTTTTAAAAAATCTACCTTGCTTGGTTTTATATTTATTGAGCCAGGGGCAATATCTTTAAAAAATCTTTTTGTTATGCTCAAATCTTAAAACATTATTTCATGTATTTATGGTGTTCAACATATATTTTGCAGTAGATAAGAGGAGAAAGAAAGGAAAAGAAGGAGAGAAGAACAAGGAAAGAAAGAAAAGAAGGGAGGGAGGGAGGGAGTAAGACTAACTCTCATGGGCCCTGATTGGAACCTAAATATTCTGAGATGATTTATGCTTGAGCACGTGTGGAGCATCTGTGTGGTAAGTTCAGAGGAGACCATTGACATTAGATATTGTGTATTTCCCTGGAAAATATATCATTTCAAGAGAGTAAGATCATTGTGGGTTAAGTGGCAGTACATTGCAGGTAGAAAATGATTGCACTAGTAATCAGAAGACAATGTTTTCATCTGAAATGAATTCAGTAACAATGATGTTTCATTGCACATGCCTTGTAAAGATTAATTTCATGTTTCAACTTGGCTAGGTTTTTATGTGCAGTCTTTTGGTCAAGCAATCACTGGCCTGATTATTACTCAGAGGTTATTTGTAGATGGATTTAAATCATTGGTCAGTTGATTGCATCTACAGCTGATTACATCTGTAATCAACGAAGGAGATTACCCTTCACAAAGAGGGGGATCTCTTCATGCATTTAGTTTGAGGTCTGAAAGCCAGAACTGAGGATTTCAGAAGTCAGAAAGAATTCTTGTGTCTGCTTCAGCCAGCCATCTTCTCCTGGGGAATTCAACATCACCTTCATTGAGTTGTCAACTTGTGACAACTGCAAAATTTGGACTTTCTAATGCCCGTGGTCATGTGAGCCAATTCGTATAATAAATCTCTTCACATTTACATGTATACATATATACATATACAAACATGTTTACTTATGCATATGGTTGCTTCTGTTTCTCTGGAGAACTCTGACTAATGCGTGCCCATTATATAGTTATTACTTAATTTGACACTATGAATTAGATAGAGAAGAGAATGCAACTCCATTGAAAAAATGAGGAAATTTGTTCAAGTGTAGTAGGGTGAACTACTCACAAGCAGTCAAGTAAACAAAGCAAAAATGCAATACAGCGAATGTTATCTTGTAGTAAGAAAGCTGGCCCTTGAAGAGTAAGGAAAGTTCACCAGGGTGTGGAATGAGGGAAGGGCGTTCCAGGCAGGGAAAGACATAGAATTGGAAAATAGAGTATAAAGTATTCAGATAATAACTCCAAATTTGTGGCTAGAATGAAAGAATGTACAGAGAGTGGGGAGGTAGCAAAGGGCCAAAAATGTAAGTGAAACCCTAATGGCAAATGGCCCTGTACTTTGACTCAAGACAAAGGGGCAGTCACTGGTCATTTTATATTTACTTCTTACACGATATTGAAGAGTTAATATTACTTTTAAGACAGTTACCTCAAATACACAGCTCAGTCCTCTGGGGGACAGTTCCCTGGAGGATAGGTATATAAATGCAAAATATGGACACTATTGGCAAGAACAACACAGTATATAACCATTGTACCTTTTAACCAAAGCCCCTACACTTGGATTAAGTTGAATAGTTACTATTAATAAAAAGGAAAACTAAAACCTTGACCCTCTCCAAGGAAGTGTGTAATGTGAATGCACAATAATATTAGTAGAGAAAGAAAATTCAGTCACCAAATTTAATAACCAGTGTCCTAATGGGCATTTTCATTTTTCTCTCCTCTTTAGCTCCCACATTGATAAGTGGTCATATAAATTTAACATATGATTAACAAACCTATTCCCTTTGTGCTCTTCCTTGTGGATTCTTTCAGTCCTAGCATCACCCACTGCTTGGCATATGTCAGATACTGAAAGCAGCCTCGCACCCACCTCACACAATAAATTGTCACATCTGCCCAATAGTGACCCATAAATAAAATGAACCTTAGAGGGACGGAGTATAAAAAACCCTGGGTCTGGGTTTGAATGCCAATTCTAACAGATCAGGGAATATTAGCCTCCCCATGTCCCTATCCAATCTCAGGCTTCTTTTTTTTTTTTAATTTTTACAATTAATTTAGCATTTCCTTCCTTATCTACCTCCTAGAACTAAACTAAATAATGTAAGAAAAAATTTGCCCACATAATGAATTCTCATTGTTATGAGCTCATTTACAGGTAAGTCAGCAAGAACTAGTCCAATATGCAGGTAAGGGAAAGCATCAGGCTTAACCTGGGTCGTCGGCAATGCTAGTCTTTCCCTAGTGTACTGCTTCTCACACCTTTGCCCCATAGCTTGTCCAGTCCAGCTTCCAAGGGATAGATCAGCCTGTTGGCTTTTCTCCTAAGTATTTTTCCCCCTTCATGTGTGTTCATAATGGTCACTGGAATATAATTTCACCAGAGTAAGTGGAAGAATTACTGAGGAACAGTTTGCCTTGTATGGACTAGATTTAGTGTTGATTCCCTTTTCCTGGACCTCTTTGATGGATCTGGTGAGGCACTGTGGCCAAGCATTTGGGAAAATCAGATTAAGTAAAAAAAACAAATGCCCTAAAGCAGGTTTCAGTCAGGTAATCTGACAAAAAGCAGGCGGTAGGAAAGGGAAGAGCCCAAGGGGTAAAATCAGCAGTGGCACGCCTTTCTCTCCTTGGCTTAGAATATCTTTCCTACCTTTATCTTCCTCACAAATTCTGCTCATTCATAAGCTGAACAAAAGCATCCTACCTATGTGCAGCTGGCTGATTAATGGTCCCCTTGACAGCCATAGATATTGGATCTATCTAGATATGCAATCTGTGGCTCTATCTAACCTAGGTAGTCCACAGTCTAATCACCTAACCTATTAATGTTTCCTTATGTGGCAAAAGGTACTCTGTGTGTATGATTAAGTTCAGGTCTTGAGAGGGAGAGGTTATCCTGGATTATCAGAGGAGCACAGGAAGAGTCAGAGGAAAAGGTGATGTGATGACAGAAGCAGAGAGTGGGGTGATATTAGAAAGGAGCCAAGAACCACAGAATGCAGGCAGCTCCCGGAAGCTGAAGAAGAAAAGGAAATGGATTCTCCCTTTAGAGTCTCCAGAAGGAACCAGCCTTGCTAATTATTTTGACCTTAGCAGAGTGAAACTGATTTCAGACCTCTGACCTCCAGAACTGTAAGAAAATAAACATTTGCTGCTTTAAGCCACTAAGCTTGTGGTAATCTGTTATAGCAGCATCAGGAAACTAATACAATCAGAAAGCCAGAAGACCTGGGGCTTGAACCCACCACTGCCGGCATCTGTGACTTGGCCTGAGTATCCCACTTCTCCAGGCCTCCTGTTCTTATGTGAAGAGTGGGCGTCATAACAATGCCACATACTTCATCAGGTTGTGTTGAGGACTCAGAGGTTACGTTTGTGCCTTGTAAGCCTGCAGTAAGTGGTAGCTGTTGTTAGTATTACCCTGACATTACTCTACCAGCACACCTAATCTAAAACTCCTACTCACTTTCTGCTGGGTTGCCATGCTGGAGAAAAGGTGAATGAGGCAACATCCCATCCACCGATACACACAAACCCACCTGGAATTCCTAGGGTGAAGACAGAGCCTTCTCATCACTGGGGGAGCCATAATGGAGGGCCAGTGCTGCCAGGGCAAGAGGCCAAGTAGTCAGAACCAATGTATGAATTCACCTTTCTCTGAATCATTCAGTCAACAAATATTTACTGCACTATGGCAGCTCCTGTGCTAAGTGCTGTCATCGTTACAGTGAGTACAGGCATTCCTGCCCCTGAGTCAAAACCAACCATTGTAAAGAGTTCCCACCAGGATAAGCAGCTGGGGCTGCTTATTGCCTGGTTCCAGTTTAAGGTACAGTCAGGCTGTTCAACTAGACCTAACATCTCCTCTAGCTGTGGAATGGAAACATATTGAATCATCTGCACACAATTAAGAAAGAGGGAAAGCAGGAGTAAATCAGGGCTGGGAGATGGCTACTGAGCATACCCATGACTTCCTCAACAGGTATCTTAGTTTTTTGTTTTTCTCTGGGAAACAAACAAAAGTGCAAATTTGCATGCAGAAAATTTATTGAGAATTGCTCTCTGGATTAATAACTATTAAGGAGTAAAGGAACCAGAAATAAACAGAAAGAAAAATGAAATGAATTGGAGGGTTATGGTAGCAAACTTAAGTGAACTAAGAGTTGTCTTATGTAAGAAGAATTGTTTTTTGTTTTTTGTTTTTTAAATCCTGGTCCAATAAGTTAGGCCTAGTTAACAGTGAGTAGAAAATTCAGAAAAATATATTTTGGGCAACAGTTCAGAATTTTCTCTTACTCTGAGTTTTCCCTAAGAAAGCATGGGCTGCACAAGGACATAGTGAGATGATGTATTCGTTTGCTCTGTGCTGCTGGGAGCAATATACCAGACATGGGTTGGCTTTCATAATGGGGATTTATTAGGCTAAAGGCTTATAGTTCGGAGGCCATGAAAGTGGCCAAATCAAGGCATCAGACAAAACTTTCTCCCCAAGGTTTAGGTGCTGGCAATCCTGGACTCCTCTCACAGGCAGGGCACAATGGCAGCTCTGCCAGTCTCTGTCTTCTCATCCAGACTCACTTTCCTCCTGAGCTTGGCTCTGGGGCAATCAGGCACATGGCAGGGTCCATTCATCTCTCCCTTCTCCTCTGGGCCTCATTGCTTTCAGCTTTGGGCTGCTCCATCTGTGGCTTTTTCCTCTTCCATTTTCAGTGATTTCACCTTCTGGAGGTTTCTCTCTGTCTCTGCAGCCTTCATTTGTATGTCTCTGAGGCTTTTTTTTCTGTGTTCATGGCTTTTTATTCCTCTGTTTATAAAGGACTCCAGGTAAGAGGGTTAAGAACTCACACTGGCCTAGGCCTCACTGGAGCAATCTAATCAAATGGCCCTTAACTGACCTAATCTAATCAAAGTTTCACAATAGGTTCAATTTAAGAACATAATATCCTGGGGTTCACAAGAGACTTAACCAACACAGATAGCAATGGATATTTTAATCGCAGACCTAGTCAGCCACATGTTAGAGAGATCACACAAATAGGCAACAAATGCATGAAATATGAATTTGCACTTAACACACTTTGAAATGCCTGGAAGTCCCTGAATCTTAAGACCGGTTTTGTAAGTAATAGAGACATGGGTTCTTTGAGAAGCAGAGGTCCTAGTGGGAGAAACATTTAAAGTAGAACCAGAGTGAGATCCCAAAATGATTTAAACAGTTGGCCCAACGAACGACTGTTGTTCTGATTAGAACCTGGAGATGACTTCAGTGCTCCACTTGGGGGTAAGTTAGGCTTTCCTAATTTTCCATCCTAAATTAATCATTTTAAGTCATATGGAGACTAGGGCTCATCCTTGAACTCCTGAACTAGCTTTATGACTTCAGGAGCTGGCATTTTAAGAGGCACTGAAAAGGACAGAGGAATTGTGAAAGTTTGTTAGTGTGAAAGGAAAGCATAGTTTGTGTCAGAAAGGACTGGGACACTCATTTTAGATGGATGGGATGGAACCACATTGTGAGGTACCCTCAGGAGATGGAAACCATAAACCGATGGATTCTCAGTTAGCCAAGTGAGCAGGTTCTTTTTTTGGAGATAAGGAAACTTCAGGTTACAATTTACAATTTTGTCCAGCCTTTAGGTTTATTCATAAAGGGATCCAGGCTGTTCCCATTTTCAGGCCTAGTATAAATTAGTGTCCAAGATAATAAGAGTACAGGTCCAAAATCCATTATCCCAAACTCTTGAGGCCAAAGAGGTCTTGGAATGAAAAATTTTTTTTTAGGTTTCAGATGATACATAAAGCATCTCTTAGGTAACTTACCACTGTGGCCTAGAGCATCACTGTAAAATTGAACATATTAATATTTCTGCAGCCCAATATATGGATATTCACATTGAATGGGAAAGTAAAGGCTACACACAGCCTCTATGCCAGTTATCTATTGCTTCATAATAAACTCCCATAAAACTCCAGAGCTCAGAACAACAAGAATTTATTATTTTTATTATAACTTTTGCATGTGGCATACGTAGAGGTCACTCAGTGGCAAATGGCAAATAGGCTGGTTTAAATGATCCAAGACAGCTTTGTTCACAAGCCTGGCTTTTTGACAAATATGTCTAGAAGACCGACCTCAGCTATCAACCAGAGGACCTATATGCAGCGTCTTCTGCAGAAGTCTCACAGTAGGCAGACTTCTTACATGATAGCTCAGGGACCTCAGAAAAACTATTCCAAGCAGGCTAGACAGAGGCAACAAGATTTCTTATGGACTAGCCTTGGAAATGTCAGACGACATTTGATCTGCACTGGTAGTCAAGCAGGTTACCAAGGCCAGGACTGTGTTAATGGTAGGGGAATTTTGTGCCCAGCTTCAATCCACCAGATTTCACCCCCTGGTCACAAACACTTTACTTTCCTCCCATATGAAAAATACAGTCATCCCCACCAGAGGTTACAAAATCCCTAATTCCATTATGCCATGAGCTCAAAGTGGCAGAGACATGTCATTTAAATCTGGTCCAGGCTGGGATGAGGCTTTCCAGGTGCAGTATCCGTTTTGATTTGAAGACTTGTAAATAAAGAGAAAAGGTATCTGCACCTCATACAACCAAGGTACAATGGTGACACGAGGATGGGATAACTGTAATAGACCATCCTATTTAAAATATGAGAAACTGTGGAGCACAGAGCAGTCCTTGCGCCACAGCAGTTCTGAAATCCTGCATGCCTACATTGCCAGTCCCTTCAGTAAAGCCCCATCCTGTTCCTTGAAACTGATTCTCTGTTCAGTTCTCTAGGCTCTTGATTCTACCCACTGTGAAATCTTTGCATTCCCATAACAAATGACCTATGTTTGCAATTGAGTAATCATAACTTCTTCCTGCCAGAAGAAGTTTGTGTTTTTTTTTTTGAGGCTTTTTTTCTCTTAAGTTTTGTTCGTTTGTGAATTGTTTCAATCCTTTTTTAGTACAAGCTGTCAGTGTTTGCACCAATATAATTTCCCTAAAATCCTTGTAGACTTTTTCTAAATCTTGCTGAGATTCGTTTCATTAGACAAAACCCATAGCCAGAATTGTTTTTGTCATAGACCCCTCTGTGGCTTAAGATGAAGATCAGGACTGTGGAACAATGCTTTCAAAAGGTTCGGAAGCCTATTTGCCCAAATGTCAGGGTCTCTTTGGCACACTTTTAAATCATCTGCAGTCTTGGTAAAAAGTCTTACAGCCATACTTAGGTCAAGGGCTGACAAAACAGTCTGCTGGCTGCTCTGGACAGCCACCTGTTTTTGTAAATAACGTTTTATTAGAATACAGGCATATACATTAATTTGTCTATTGTCTATAATTGCCTTTGTTTTATAATCATAGTTAAGTAGTTTCAAAAAGACTATATTATAGTTAATAGTACAATTATAAAATGTGCTTTCATCAATTGTAACAAATGTACCACACTAATCAAGGGGCTTCTAATAGGGTGATATGTATTTTATGCATGATTGTTCTATAAACCCAAACTTATCTAATAAAGTAAGAATATATGGCCTAAAAGATTAAAATATTCTCTAGCGCTTTTTACAGAAGTTTTCCAACTTTGCTTTATATCATCTTTATCCTGAAACAATTTCTTACTTTGAGAGTCTTTGTCAAACTGAAGAGTCTTGGTATGAAATGAGATTTATTTTATAATCCAACAAATAGTTTTATATTTTTTTCCGAATTTGCCTGAAATCTGAACAGTTCTTTTTTTAAGCCTATACCTCTCTATCCATATCTTATTATATGTGTTTCAAAACAAACAAGACAAACAAAACCATTTTGCACTTTCAAGATTCTACTAGGAAATCTCTTTCACTAGACCTGCCTGTTCATCAGTGTTTCTTCTCGTCTTCTCATTATCCCAGGTGGCTTGGCAGCCACATGCCTACACACTGAGGACAGTTGCCTTACCAGACCCCAACAACACGTGCTCTCCTGCCCTGTCAGTCTTACCAACAGTCTCTCTGAGACTCTTTCATTAACACTCTCGGAAAAGGTACTATCACATTTTAATGTAGAGGAGATGATTCGTCTCAGGCCACACAGAAGCTTGTGGGTGATCATGGACTAGAAATGAGAACTACTGGTCTCAAGCTCTTTCTACACAATAATGATGTATCTATTTTGTTACAACTACTACTAGCTGTTACAACCAGTACTACCATTGCTATCTCAACTACCACCAGGCTCGTTTGTCCATCCACCCACAATAACCCTTTTCCCATCTGGACTCAAAAATTGGAAAAGACAGCCATGCAGTGCTTTATAAATTAGATGGTAATGAAGGAAAATCAAGGAGATTGGAGTGGAAGTTGCAGAAAGGGAAATAGAGAGAAACAGCTGTCTACCATGAAAACAAGACAAAAAGAACAGTTAAAAATATTAGTTAAAATACTTCCCTCCTTTCTGATGGCCATTCCTCTCAGATGCATTCACATTAAGCCTGGATTCTTGACATTCAGACTCAGCAAAGATTTGAAATGCTCCTCAGAGAAACCGACTACTCTGCACCCCCATTAGATCAATGATCCGAAAAGACAGAGGTCTGTGGTTTTGACATTTGATTGATAAAAATTATATGCTCAGTATTTTTAGCTGTACTGATATGTTGATATTTGACTTTGTCAGAAAAAATACAAGAGGATTTTTCTTTTCCTAAAGGGAAAACCAACCAGCTGTTTTCCGATCTGCTAAAAGAAATTACAGTATTTCCCATTACCACCAGATACCTTTATGGTTCTGGGTTATTTATTGACCCACGAAATCTCAGTTCAGATGCAGCATCTGGCTGCTCAATGAAGTCTTACATTTTACACAATTTTCCACCTGGGCTCACCAGAAAATATAAATCTAAACTTGATATAAATGCCATCTACTCCTTTATGTCAGATTAATTTATTTCCAAACTTTTATAAGACTGTCGACTAACAAGATCCGTAGATTAGTTTACCACCCCCACATTTTCCTCACCATAGCCTCATCCCAATATGGATGAACTTACAGTACTAAATGAGGACAAAGTGGAAAACATGTGACTGGGAAGAAGTGTTATGCAGAAATGGGGATCTTGCCAGCATTCTGTCCTTGCCTCTCCTCTAGCTTTCACCCTTAAGCTCACTTGTACTAGCCTGTGTGTGCCATGTTGCCTGGATCCTTTTCAGCCTCTCTGTTAAATGATCTTCATTCCAAATAGTTTTCCTTCATCTAGGAATATCTTGATCTGTTGTATGTAGTGTTCTGGGTTGATAATTCTATTCTTTCAATATTTATAAAAGGTTGTGCCCCTTCCTTTTGGCCTCCTAGGTTTCTGATGAGAAATCTACTTACCTTTCCTATAGGTAAGGTGTCACTGCTTTCACAACTTACCTGTGTCTTTAGCATGCAAGTCTTCAAAGATGATGATCTTCATGTGGATTTCTTTAGATTTATCCTGTTTGTAGTTTCCTTCATGAATGTATAGGTGTATAGTTTTGCTAGATTTGGGGAGTTTTCACCCACTGAGTACTTTATTCTGTCTCTTCAGTTTCTCTCATTCTGTGACTCTGGTAGTATAATGTAGGATATTTTGTTCATTATTTTGCCCCTCTGTTACTCGAATTGAGTGATTTCTATTGCTTTATCTTCAGATTCATTGATATTTCCTCTGTCCATACCATTCTGCTTTTGAGTTCATCTGTTAAGTTTTTTTTATCCTGGTTATTGTGATTTTCAATTCTAAAACTTACATTTGGTTCTTATATATCTCTCCTATTTCATTGCTGAAACTTTATATCTTTTCCTTTGTTTCAAGCTTATTTGATATTGCTTCTTGAAGCATTTACATGACAACTGCTTTGAAATTTTTGTTACACAATTTAAATCTCCCTCAGTGTTGCTCTCTGTCAATAATCTTCTTCATTGAAGTTGAGATTTTCCTGACACCACCCCAGCAGGGAAAGTAGTGGGTGCTACCTTGTTCCTGTCAGATGGGGATAAATACCCAGGTTCCCCACTTCACCTGCATTAGCATCTGAAGGGGGAAGAGATTCCTCATTACTGTTGTGTGGGAGTTGGAGCTATAACTCCCCACTAGACTTCAACTGATACTGCTGGGGCTTGGAAGGGGTGCTCCTGTGGCCCAGGAGTTGTGTTGTCTCAGGCGTATTAGTCAGGGTTCTCTAGGGAACAGAATCAACAGGCGATATCTGTAAATAGTATGAGGTTTTATAAGAGTCTCTCACACGACCATGGGGATGCACAAGTCCAGGTTCCATAGGCAGGCTGCAAACCTGGGGCTCCTATGAAAGTCCAATGAAGGTCCTTGATGAGTTTCTGGGAGACATTGGCTGTCCAGCGATGAGCTGGGAAATTCTCTCTGAATGCTGAAATCACTTCCCCTTTTAAGGCATTCAACTGATTGGATAAAATGTCACTCATTGCTGACAGCAATCTCCCTGGTTGATCATAGATGTAATCAGCCATCTATGCAGTAAGCTCACTGATGACTAAATCCCATAAATGTCCTTGTGTTACAATGAGCCCAGTGTTTGCTTGACCAAACAACTGGGCACCATTACCTGGCTGAGTTGACCCATTAGCCATCACTCCAGGTAGAGATGGAAGCCTAGACTCCCCACTCAGCATTTGCTGCTATAGGTGTGAGTGGAGCCACCGTTTTTCTTCTGTGGTGTTTGCCTAGAGTAAAGTGCTTATGATCTAATAGTTTTCTGTCTTGTCAGGCTGCTCCTTTCCTGGTCTGTTGATTAGAAAGGGCAGGCTCTTTGGGATGATTGTTTTGTCTGCATCCCTTGAAGTTTCCAGATTGCTGACTTCTTTACCTTTAAGTCTGGGATATATGAGGAAAAATGGAAAATCTAAAGAACTTCCCACCATGCTGTTTCTTGGACTCCAAAGCCCATAGCCAATCCACCTTCTGCTTTCCTACTTTCAGAGCTTATTTTATATTTAATGTTGAGGTTTTTAGTTGTACTGAGCAGATGGAAAAGAGAAAGAATGTCTACCCTCCTTTCCTGAAACAGAAGTGGGAGCACAATTTCTAAGACAATAAAAATAGCTAGACAAATATAAATTATTTCTTCAAGCTTTCCTCAAAGGACATGAACAGTATTATGTTACCCAGTCAATAGTAGCCAGGATTTGAATGTACAATATGCATAATGTATTGTCCAATAAATTAGATGCATTCACTCTACACCTTGGAGAAACACTTAAAAGGAAGTATCATCCTTTCTATTTTACACATGAATACCTTGAGGCTTAAAGAGAGGCAGTAATGTGTTAAAAGGTAAAACTGATATTTAGAACTGCCTCCTTAAAGATTTTCCATAAGTATACATTTCTCAGAAGAAAAAATTAAAACTCCTTAGTGTGGCATTCAATACCCTTTACATTCTGATTCAAGTTTTAACTTTCCAGTCTCTTGTCTCATCAATTATGAGTCATAGAACCATCAACACAGAGTTAGTTGCTTTTCCCAAACATGAAGATAAATTTTGCACTTATTCTGTATTCTAATTATTTGCTTTTATATCTATCACTTGTTTTTTCCATATAATCTCCTCTATCCCCAGATTCAAAATCAAAGACTATGATTTATTCAACATGTAAAAACAAATGTTTGCCAGGTTAAACAGAATATTGCTAAATGAATTAATGGATTACATAAGATGGAGGAAGAATGTTGTAATAATAATAAGAAAAAAGTTAGGGATTCTCAGTAAAATCATAGTAATAATGTTAATAATACAAATGATATTAATGGCAAGGATAGCATTAAATCACATGGTTGTTCAACTTTGTAAAGTATTTTCACATAAATCCCCTCATCTGATTATCATATTACACCTTAAGGTATGTAGGAAATTGTTATCATTTCCTGGTCACAAGAAACAACCTTAGCTTTTTGAGATGTCTCCTTGTCCTGGCCCACTAGCTCCTAAGTGGCAAAACCAGAACTTTAATTCCATATCTTGGGCTCTTTGTTCTCCATTGGACTGCCTTTCTAAGGCAATACTCAGTGGTTAAGATGTGGCTTCTATAAGACAGCTGCCTGGGGTTTGAATCCCAGCTTTGTCATATTCTAGTTCTGTGCCTTTGCAGGATTAACTTTTCTTCTCCTAGCTGTGTCATAAGTACAATATGGTAAGGATAGCATCTATCTCATAGAGATTTATAGGAATGAAAATCCTAAGGGTATAATAACTGGCATATAATAAGTTGATTATTACTATAGGTAAACTGATCTTTATAAATAAGAACAGAAGAACAGAACTGAGTTGGCAAGTCAGTGTGACAATAGGGAGACAAGCTTGATGGGAGTAGAAGGTGCTGGCTAGAGAAGAATCACTAGAGGTATGTTTGGATAGCTAAAGCTGAGTTATGAGTAGCTTACTGTAGCTTCAAATAGGAAGAATAGAGGGACTAGCTAATAGAATTGTATGATAAAAGCAGTGTTTTAAAAAGATTAACCTTGAAAAAGTGCATGTGGAAAATGAATCTGAGGGAGAGAACCCTCTCTGACTTTCCAAGCCAATCAAAATCTACAGTTTGACATGACTACCTCCTCAGCTCATCTGTCCTAAGAGCTACTGTATTGATCAGTTTGATAAAATCAAGCTAAATTTTCAAATAGCATATCAGGGTTTAAGGATTCTTTGTTCATTACAAAGAGTCCCAGCAATAGGAAGATTAATTTTCAACAACTCAGTGTGTATGATTGTAATGTGCTCCCCTGAAATACAATTTTATATCATGCCACTGGAGGGGAACAGATTGAACTCAATTATTTCATTTTCTCCCTTATTATTGGAATATTGAAGCACAACAAAGACAACTTTTTCCCCTAATTGCATGTTCTTTAGCTGCTGGCACATTTTTGATCCCCAAAGTTTCAAATATTGATGTTGAAGTGACAATATGTATTTCTGCACCTCAAGCAAATGTCAGAAATATAAAAATTGCAAGGGAAAGCATATGGCAAGTCAAGAAATCTCTTGCCACTGCAGTTCCTTACCAGGAACAAATATTGGTCAAGCAAAGAGAAATAGAAATGCTTGACTCTTTGAAATGAACTTGGAGGGTTTGATATGGATTCATCTATCACCACTGGCAATTAGGGCTTTCTGGGTGGCTGCAAGGAACCAGTGATTTGCAGACTGCCATCTCGCTTGCGTGGAAATCCTGACATCAGCAGAACCTTCCTCCATAATATATTTCACAATGCTTAAGTAGAAATTGGAGATGAGAGGCGGTGGGGGGTGGGGAACTGCCTGTGTATATTCTCAGACCTATTTTTTCCTAATGGTGTGTATTTCATGGTGTCATACTGTCCAGGAATATCTATAAAGGTGGATAGGTAAGAGATGGAAAGTAAGAAGAGAAAAAGAGGGAGAGAGAGAGCAAGAATAAGAATGCAACAAAATTCTGTATTACCCTCTGCTGGTCTCTCCTGGGTTTTCAGATGACTGTAAATATTTATTCATGGACTAATGCTTCATTTATACCTATTTAGTTTGATGCTTGTGTTCCTTCTTAATAAAACTTTATGTTTGTGTAGTGTGAGTATGTCAAACTTTCATATCCATAATCTCATTTAAACCAGTCAACAATGCTAAGGCAAATAAAACAAGTGATTGAATAGAGAGAAGGGATCTGTGCTCAAGAAAGATATATATCCAAGGTAAAATTATGAAGCCAATAATTTGCAAAACTCTCCCTTGAACCATGGTCTTCTTGTTTAAATTCAATAGTTTTCTGCTACTCATATCTTTTGGAAAATCAATTTTCTGGAATGGAAGAGCATGTATAAGCAACAGTATGGTCATGAATAATCAAGATGGGGTGATTTTCCAATTCTGTGATTCTGTCTCCCTTTATAAGCTTTCATTCCTCTAAAAAGATGTGATTTCCCTTCTCCTCCCAGCACCTCAACTCATTGTTTTGTTATTTCTCTAGATTTTTGGATTTTTAAAATTCAATGTGTTATAACATTATTTTTATAATGGTTGTTAGTATGATTATATTACTAATTTTCAAATTGTTCTAAATATGGCTAATCTTTACTCTTAGCACTAGTTCCTATCTACTTCACGTGATCTCATCATTCCTTAGCAGTTTCCGTACTTTCTGGTACAAGATATCCTAAGTTAACTTTATGCTCTTCCTTCCATTGACCTGAAATCACTCATTTCTTCCAGGAACCCTGAGAAATAATAATAGCTTTAACCCATTACTTTTTGAGGGTCTTTCTGCATACAACGCGATGGCTTTTTAATGCACCAACTTGGCTAGGCTGAACTACATTTCCCAGAATACCCTTTCATGCATGAATCCGTGTTAGGATGGGCCACAAGGGGACTCTTTGCAAGATTAGAAAGGCAGAAGAAAGAAATTGGCCATTTTATAGCTGACACACATTGCTGCTGATCTGCTGACTCACTTTGTTGGTGTGAAGCAGCATCTCGACCTGCGAGTGCTCTACCTTCTCTATTTACCCCTCAGATTTTAAGACTACTGGGTCAGGTGTGTGTGTTTAGCTTGGTTACAAAGGGCGCCCGCTTTTTGTGGTGCCCATGTCACCAAGTTCAGAGACAACAAGAACATCCATGAAGTTTCAGGCTTTCCTGCTGGGATTCCAGCTCATGCTTGCAGGTTTCTGGCTGCTCATGATCTTCCTTTTTGGATTTCCTGCCCCATGGACTTCCAGCTCCGTCATCAGACATGGAGGCAGGGCTTTACAGAGGCTGTCTAAACAGCTCCACAAGGGTGTAAGCCCGTTCTTTGTAACAAATCCATTTTTATTTATCTCGCTATTTTTGCTTCTCTGGTTGACCCCTGACTGATGAATTCAGCAAAGATACTTAATACAAAAGGCCTAGAGAGAATACAGGGTTCATGTGAAACTTGGATTTTATAGAAAATTCAAGATAAAAAAAAAAAAGGATAAATTTGAGTGAATTTCTCCAGAAGTGAATGCCCATGTATTCTAAAAGCTGGGGACAAATCCCAGATATATGCAAACCATGTCATTGGCACTGCACATACCAGTGGTGGAGAGGGGCTCAAGAATCCACTTCCTTACAGATTGGGTAAGACAGGGAGGGAGTGGAATTTATTATTCTCCATTCCACCATGAAACTGTAGAGGTCTTCCTTTTTTGCATAGCTACAAGCAAGAACTTTATCTGGCCTTTATCTGCTAGGGAATTGAGGTGATGAAATTTGTAATAGAATCTATAGACACTACACTTTCTAGGATCAGGTTGTCAATCACTTGTAAATAGGTTGAATTTTCAATATCAACAGTAGCTTGGTTAAATTGTGTCAGACCCCAGGTGCAGTTAACTTCAGGTAACAATATCACGTATTTTATAATGACACATTCATCTTTCTTTATTATTTTATTATCATTATTATTACTTTGTGCTGGCAAATTATGAAGAAGGATTGTCAGAAGAAGGAAAACATCAGAGATTTGGGGATGCAAAGAAATACTCAGACCAAATGTGCCATCCTTAATTAGAGCTAAGCGCTTTTTATCTTTGATAGATGGTTTACAATTTATGTCTTTAATTTGTTCATCTTTAAAACCCAACCAAATCAACTTTTTATATCAGAATACAGCTGTGAAATAAACACAGAGACTACTTATCCTGAAAGATCATATAGAATATACTACCAGGTCATTAACTGGAGTCTGAATTTTTGACAATATAAAATGGAATCAAGTGAGTTGAAAAGCCACATATGAATGATAAACAGATTCTTCATGCTTGGCAATTTCTTATAGGCAGCATATCAGCAAATTCCCACAATTGCTCATGGAAATCCAAACGGGCACCTTTCAAATTCTGCTGCAATCACATTCAGTGACAAACTCGTTATTTGGTTATCACTCATGTGGTTGAAGCCCTATGTCAAGAGTTGGAAATGACTTTCCCCCAGTCTCTTTCAGCTCTGGACTTTTAAGTATTTTCAGTAAGCCAGGTCAGGACACCTTTCCTGAGACCAAGGTAGGACATATAGAAGTAGAAATAAGATTCCCTGGGGATGATTCTAGAATAAGTGTAATTCTGAATACACCTGACAGGTAAGCCAGTGGATGGAACCTGGGCACAAACATGCCCACTGAGTAGAGGGTTCTCCCCAAGGACCTTGCCAAGTAAGGTGTTGTTGAGGGGTTGTGTTGCTCTATTACAAGCAGGACTCTGGTGTCCTTGTTTACCCCTAGCTGCACCACTGCTAGAAGTGTAGCCAAGGTCATGTTTCTTAAACACTTTAAGCTAGGGATACTGTGGCAGACTGAGTTATGTCCCCTAGAGAAAACATGTTCTTAGTCTTGGCCCACATCCCTATGGATGTTATTTTAATTGGGGTATGGCTCACCTGAATAGGGCCTGGTCCTGGTCCTGATTATGTGTATTTTTCAAAAGCAGAAGAAATTTTGACACATAAAGTCAAAGGGAGGGGCCAGAAGTCAGCAGACACCCAGAAGAGAAAGGAGAGAACATTATGTGACAGGAAAGCCAAAGAACCTAAGGATTGCCAACCAACCAGAACTCTACCAAGCATGGGAGGAAGCAAGCTTTCTAGAATCTGAAACTGTGAACCAATAAATTCCTGTTGTTTAAGCAAGCTCATCGTATGGCATTTTCCATAGCAGCCTGGAAAACTAAGACAGATGCCTCAGGAAAATAATATGGAATCTATGGGCTTGTTATCAAGACAATATGCCATAATATATGCAAAGCCCTTAGGCCATTGCTGGCACGTATTAGACACAATAAATGGCAGCAATGTTTCTGCCTCTTATTTTGTGGTCATACTCAGCCCCTACAGGTTTTCATGCCCTCTCTTCTTCTCATGTCATTCAGTAATATTACATCCTGTGAGTGAAAGGACTTTTTGGTTATGATTTCGATTTTATGTCTTTCTTGATCGTGGCTGACTCTTAATGCCTGATGGTCTTTCATACAATACCCTGTGGCCTGTGTTTCTTCTTGGTTTGCAGCAACCTTACAAATGGAAACTAAAAAGGGTTCTGATGCAACTGGAGACTTAGATTAAATATCAAATATCAGGTGGTGGCCTCCATGTCTTCCTTAATCCCTGATAATACCTCCTTCTCTGCATTGAAGCCTTTTACCTATTTCACAGCTACTTTGTCAGTAGGTTTTGGCTTCACATTCTATCAGGTTTCTGGTTCTTACCTGACTTTAAGCATTGTGGGTAAACACTGCCAGGCATCATTTGTTTATTCTACCAATATCCATTGAAAGCCCATTCTCTGTTAGGTAGACAAAGTAGTAGCATCTTGGATATAACTATCATGTATCCAAATACATGAGTGTGTTGCATGACAGGATATAGGAACTATGCAAATGACTGAGAGAAGAGAGCAGTACAAACTATTCTTTGTCTAAGGTATCAAGGCAGAAGTTTGGTAAGAAGGAGAGACAAGAAACCTGGCTAAATGGGGAATGTAGGGTGAGTACTTCAGGCAGCATGTGGGAAGATTCAGATGCAAAATAAATCATGGGGCATTTAAATAAATTCTATAAATGGAATATGGCTAGAGCACAGGGAATGAGAGGTAGGAACAGATAAGATAACAATTACAGTGGCAGATCAGACTTATCATGCAGGAAGTATTTATTACTTCCTCACAGAAATCTCCATCAGAGAATAGAACTCCCACCCCATGACCATGAACTTGCTTTGGTCAATGAGATTGGGTGAAATGTCTCAATATTGATCCTAGAACATAGAGGCAGTGTAACTTCCTACCCAAGGCAAGAGAACAACATGCCAAGGTGACAACTGCTGCTTGGGTTCTAGAGTGAGCACATAGAGTGTACTTGCCACCTGGACCCAATCTCCCTCAGTGACCCTCAACCAAACTAAGCCACATAGCCAATCTTTAGACATGGGAATGAATAATAAAAGCCTATTATTAATAAATGTCATTTGCCATTGAGATCCTATATTTGTTTATTATTAAGAAATAACTGACTAGCTAAATAGCTTACAAAGATACAGTGCTCAATATTTTAAATGTTTCACATATATTAGATCCATACAAGAGCCCTGTAAAGAATATCTTATTATTATTTCCATTTTACCAAGGTGGAAACTAGGCACAAAATGGTTAAGTTACTTACTTGAATCACATAGCAAAAGAGCCTAGTTTGTAACCCACCAAGGCCAAAAAAAAAAAAAAAAAAAAAGAGACTGAAAATGTTCAGGTCTGGATAATGCTGGTTTTTTAAACAATTTATAAAGTTTGGAATTCATCTTCTGAGTTTGTAAGACTGAATAAATTTTCAAAGGTATGTGATGTGATCAGATTTTATTTTATAATGGCCCTCTAACATCTCTATAAATCATGAATTGAAGGAGGAAAGAAGATTAACAGAAATAAAAAAGACTATGTTTATGCTTAACCCAGGGAGATGGAAATAGACATGGACATATGTAGACATCTAAAGATTATTTTATGGTATTAGCAACTGGATAGGGTGGAATCAAAAATTCTCAAATTTCTAGCATGAGAAACTGAAAGACTTGGGTACCATTTCCTGTGAAAGGTCATCCTTGGAAGGGAATGATCAGTCAGAGTTGAACAACTTGAGGAATTGGGAGAAATATCTACTGGGCAGTCTTGGTTTTTCAGTGTGAAGTCTGAGCTGGATATCTTGTTTTGCTCATAATGGAAATCATAGGAGTGAATGAGATTGCTGGCAGTAGAGTGGAGAGATAAGAATGCCTAGACTAGAACCTTAGGATAGAACAGATAAGAAGAAAAAGAATGTTCAATAAAGACCTTCCAGAACGGTAGAGTGGGAAAACAGGAGAGTGTGGTCTCATAGAAGGTAGGGAAAATCTTTCAAAGAGAAAACAATAAAATTTTTCAAATGCTGATACAATCCAAATCATTTTCAGGGCTAAAAATTGTCCACTTTGGCATCATAGATGTCATTAATGACTTGGTGACATGTCTTAAAATGTTCTTGACCTCACATCTCATAATCCTCTCCTAAATGGCATTCTCTAGTTATCTTAAATAAAGCGAAGTTTCCCAAAGTGCTTTGCTCTTGCCTACCTCTTGGTAAGTTAGGCTCTATGGATGTGTGATCTCTGCAGTCCCAATGGGTCTTATAGAAAGAAGGAGCCCACATTTGGTTTAATTCTCTGCTGTTGTATCTTGAAATCTTTAGTAACTTTTTTTCTTGGAACTTGTGTTTTGTCATTGAGTTTGGATGGGACACTGGAGCATGCATATGAGCAGAGGATATATGTGAACTACGAGTGTCTGCTCTTCCTTGCTGCCCCATCTGCAAACAACATTCTTTATGCCTCGTGGACTCAGAATTTTGGTGAAGGGATGAGTGGGAGTTCAGTGAGACTCAAAGCAAAAAGGGTAATCTCATCTGTGACTAAGTGGGGAGACCTGGCAGCCTCAAGAGACCACACTTCCCATTTGAACCAGGACTTGATGAAAATGATGAAGTAGAAGGAAAGGGAAAGATAGGGCACCCCATAGTTCCTTTTGTTTTCAATCTATCCTTATTCATCGTTTAAGTTGAAAGTGGAGAGTGTTGGTAGAATGTATGTGTTCCAAGAAGTGAAATAAAAGCAGTTAAGATATTTTTAGTGTTTTTTTTCCACTATTTTGGTAAAAATGAAAAACACAAGATACAAAATACCAATTTTCTGATTTTGATGCTCTGTATATGAGTTAAATGCTCTCATATTTGCAATTAAACCTGGTGTTGTACAATATAAGGATAAATGGTAAAACTAATACCAATAATTTAAAAATTTGTTTTTTTTTTTTCTTAGAATGACATTAAATAGCAATAAAAAATAAAATGACAGCTTGGTAGAGAAGCCAAAGGTGAAAAGAAAGAACTTTATATTTCAGTACCTTTATCAGCACTTATTTCCTGATTTTTCGAACAAGGGGCCTGAAATTTCATTTTGAAGTGGGCCCTGCAAATTATGTAGCCAGACTGCCTCCAGATCTACGCATCCTTCAAATATCACTTCCTCAAGGAAGCCTTTCTTAGACACTCAAACCTATTTTGTTTTCTCTTCCTGTTCGGTGTCCTGTGTGTGTTCCTTTCCTTGCAGTCATTTCTGATGTATATACCTCTCTTCTTTTCTAGACTATAAGCTCTTCCAGGGAAGGAGTCATGTCTTCTTCACTCTTATATCCCCAGTTCGAAATAGTATATGAAGCTCACATGCTTTGTAAAATAGAGTGAATTAAACAAAATATATGCTCAATAAAGAAGGGCTGGATTTGCTTTTCATAAAAACACAACTTCGAAGAAATGTGAATGGTCATTAGGATTTGGGAGGAATATGAAAGGACCCAAACTGAGATAAGAACAGCAAATTAGTGGGGGTCCATATTTGGAAGCATCTTGACATGGAGTGTACCTGCCACATGGACCCAAGTCCCCTCATTGACCCTCAACCAAATTAAGCCACCGAATCAACCTTTAGACATGGGAGTGAACAATAAATGCTTCATTGTTCACTCTTTATCCTATAGCAAAGAGGAGTTTTAAGGTAGGAGATTTATTTACTTGTTCATCAAATGTTTTCTGAGGTCCTGCCACATGTTAGGTGCTGTTACTGGTGCATGGGATATATCAGTGAATGAAAAAGGCAAAACACCTGCCCTGCAAAGCTTACATTTTATGGGATGGCATGATTGGATCTGTATTTAGGAAGGCCATCATACAGGTATTTTCATCAAAATATGAGTGCATTTTCACGCTCAGTGGTATCTCATCTGCTTCTTTGGAAATCTAGCAAGCTTCTTACAATCAGCCCCTCCCTAGCCCTGAAAGATTCTCAAAATTGAACTAGAGCTTCAACTATCTTTTTCACCAAGTTAATTACTTATAGGCACATATTCCCTTTTGTCTAACTAAATCTAACCTTATGTGGGTGCTTCAAATATCATGTTGACCTCTGATTTTGTTTCC
Source organism: Tolypeutes matacus (assembly GCA_026826555.1). Lineage (NCBI taxonomy): Eukaryota > Metazoa > Chordata > Mammalia > Cingulata > Chlamyphoridae > Tolypeutes > Tolypeutes matacus. The sequence goes on along the minus strand of JAKSZT010054489.1, from coordinate 26,678,141 downwards.
AAACATAGATGGAGATTGCCACATGTTTGAGATAAAAGAAATGCAAGATTTAAAAATATATATTGAATATATTGAAGTGTCTACTGGCCAAAAACCTCTGTACCTTTAGATGAGACCTCAGGATTGCTCACCATGAGTCTATTTGACTATCTTGATTTTTCAATTCTCAAACCATCAGCCACAAGAGTGACTGTTGTCATTCAGTAAAGAGAAGGTACTGTAATAAAAGCCAGGCCAGGCTCAGAACCATGGAGAATGTCTACATCTAATGAAGGAGCTGAAACTAGTGTCAGCAGAAGAGTTAGAGAGAATATTCTCAGTAATGTGAGAGGAAGAGCAAACACATCTGGAGATTAAGGAGGAGAAAGAGTGCCAACTATGTCCTGTTTTTGTTGCATATTTGAAATGTGATTTTCTGGGTGTGTTTGCTAGGCCAGTAATACATTTATTTTTACAATTTCTCTGGATTCTGATGCACAACTCTCAATATGGTAAGATAACCATCTTTCATTTTATTTCTGAAGAAATATAATTTAGGGGTGGTCACAAAGTAGCATGGCCCAATCCTTGGGCAACTCAGAGTTGACAGATAACACAAAGAATTATGCCAAAACATATCTAGAAAAAGAATGGATTTCCTAATTAAGCCAAGTCACCACATACGAAAATAAAAATGATCTGAAGAGTGTAGGAAAAATAGACCTAGGCAATGAAGAGAAATGTTTTCGTAACTGCATAAGCAGTGATTACAACAGAGTCTTCAGAGCATAATGCATGGAGAATTAGGGTATCAGACTGTATTATATGAGATGAATGTAATGGGTAATTATGTGTTTTGATTTTAGAATTTTATTAGCAGAGTGCCTCTCCATTCTCTCTGAAATTCTCTAGAAAACAAGTGACAGACTGGATTCAGGTATAGGACCCATTTGTTTGCTAACTTGACAATGCAATGTTTCCATCAGGGGATGTACTTGGCATGAGATGGGATAAGGCAGAATCTAACTTTCGTAGAATCAGGCAGGATTTTCAGTTTGTAGTATAAAAGAAGGGCCATAGAGGAAAGTGAGTCCAGCAGTAGGTGGCCATCAGGGAATGCTATGCCATATGCAGTCCTTGATGAATCTGGAATCATTGTCTTCAACTCAAGACCCTCTCCTCAGCTGTGGATGTGGCATTTTTTACTATATTCAAGAAATCACCGTGTGGCTTCAGCTCCACTATTGGGAACCCAGTGCAGATACATCCTCAGCCACACCAGTGACCCTCCCCCCCATCCATACTTCTTGTCATCTCCATCTAACAGAGGAGAGGTGCCAACCAATCAGACGCTGATGTCAGAAACCTGAGTCATATTATCCACCAACCCCTCCTCAACCTCCAATGACCCTTCCCATTCTACTTCCTAAACTTCACTTAAACTTTCCTTCCATCTTTGTTCTTACTGCAACCGACTTTGTCCTGGATCCTGTACATTGCCATGTGCTTAAAATACAAGAACCTCTTCTCTGGGATCCTTGTGGTTAATCTTTCTCCACTCAAAATATACTCTACTGAGAAAATGTAGAAATGTAAGCAGCTTTAAATTTCTTAGAATTTTGCTACCGAGTTTGAGACTCAAGACCTATTGATCTCACATCTGATTTGAGCCACACTTGCCTTCCTCTCTGAACTGATGAGCACAATAAGGTAAAAGCACAAGGCTTAAGTAAACGTTGTAGAGCCAAGGATTGTAGATTTCTATACTGGAAGTCCTCGTTAAGTTCTTGCTTAAACTTGCTGTCACACAAATTCATTTGTGACATGAAGATGATGATGATAATAGTATATACTTCATAAGGTTCTAGCTAGTGTTAGTGAATGCTTCAAAGGACAGAATAGTGGCCAAAGACTGTAAACATTATTATTACATCTTACTCTTCTGCAATGTCTTTCTTCATGGCCTTGAAGTTTCCCTTCTTTGTTATATCTTTATAGATTTGAATATGCACTTTCCTTTACCAAAACAAACAAACAAGTAAACAAAAAAACTTAACCTCAATATCAGTCCCAGTTCAAATGACACTTCACTGGAAAGACTTTTCCGGTTCATTAACTCTATCCCCACCTTTTGTTTTAGGAGACTCAAGTCTGAGTTCTGTTTCAGTAGTACTATACTTAGCATTGGGTATTGCAGTAAATTACTTACTTATCTACCTCTGTCTGATGTGTGTTCTTTGGGGGAGTGGGGGGAGGCATGCCATCTTAATGCCCTCACTGTTCGATGACTGGTTCTCAATGTGTTTTCTATAAAAGTAAACAAATAAAAAGAAAATTGTCAAATAGCCAGGATGAAGAGTACACACAAAAAATTAAAATCTGGGGAAGCTCTACCATGCCTCTTAGTTTGCCAGGACTGCTACAAAAATGTACCACAGACTAGTCCACAGAAAGTTATTGTCTCACAGTTGTAGAGGCTAGAAGTTTGAAATCAAAGTGTAGACAGAGCCGCACTCCCTCTGAGCTCTGCAGGGTCTTGGCAGTGGCTTGTGGCAAATCTATAACTAGATCTCTCCTCCACCAGGTGGTCATCTCTTTTTCCCTATTTCCATATCAGTCTTTTTTCTCTCTTTTCAAATTTCCTTTTCTTATAAAGACAATAGTCATATTGGACTAAAGCCCACCCTAATCAGGTTTGACTTCATCTTAACTAATAACATCTTCAAATATTCTACTTAAAAAATGTTCATATTCACAGGCCTGGGGTTAGGATTTGAACATGTCATTTCTGAGACACAATTCAATCCATAATACCACATCAAAGAGGTTACAGTAGTATATGGAAGAATGGTTAAAACTTGATCGCTGTCTTCTAGCTGAGAGATCAAGATCTAATATGACTGAAGGCTTTTCATTTGATCTAGTGAGGGGAGACAGTCTTCCCAGATAACAAATTGTACCATAACTGAGGGACTATGAAATGCAAAGATGGAGGAGGAGTATGAGAAGTTGGTAACACAGATGAGAATGTCTAGATGGGAGGCAAAAAGGTAGTGGAGAACTGAGGCAGATTACCCAAATCAGAATGAATCCAGAACCTTAATGTGTCAGGAAGACACAAGAAGCTTTTGAATTGCAAGTCTACCTGGCAAGTAGGAGACTTGGTCTATGTAGTCTACACCATAAACTGAAAGTTGGGTGTCTACATATTTTAGTTCAAGGAAAGAGATGACAAATAAAATTCTCTAGTCTAGTTTTTATGTTTCTTTCTTTACTTGAACTTAAGATCTTCTAAATCCTGATACATGCATTGCTCAAGGCCATGCAAATTCTACTAATGAGGATACAACTGCTACCATTGTAAATATCCCTCCCTTCAACTTTCTTCTTATTGGAATGAGAAGAGGCTTTGGTGATATATTTGTAATGCATCCACTTGGCCAGGCTGAACTGAATTCCCTGTAATCCTATTTCTTGTGTTTCCAGTTTAGATAGACTACAAGGAAGATTCTTGGGAGATTTGGAGAGGAGAAAGGAAGCAACAGCCTTCTTTGGTCCTTGTGTTTCATTGTTGATCTAGTGACATACCTTATTGGAATGATGTAGTAACTTCTCTACCTTTTCCTGGGTTCTCCTTCAGCTTCTCCAACTCCTGAGCCAGGTGTGTATTTAGTTCTCTGACAAAGGTCATCAGATATACAGAATACCCATGCTACTGAAGACAGAGGCAAAGGAGCTATAAGGATTCAATTCATCCTCATGGACTTCCAGCTCATGCTGTGTATTTCAACGTGCCCTGCTCTCTCCCATTTTCCATCCATCTTCTCTTATTGTTGGCCCTGTGGGCTTCACCCTCCAGCCTCATATGCAGAGACACAGACTTATAGAATCTGCCCAACCAGCTCCACATATTGTGGAAACCCAAATCCCAGTAACAAATCTATATACCTAATCTAATCTATATTTGTATTTCTCTGTCTCTCTCTGTTTCTCTCTCTCCCTCTCTCTCTCTCCACACACACACACACACAGACACACACACACACAGTGGTTCTGCTCCCTTGGTTGAACTATGACTGATACAGCTTTATTATTCGATTTGTTTATTCAAGTTATATCTTTCCATGAAGAATAAAAGTCTTAAGTGTCTTAATTACTGTTTAGTCACACTTCCATGATCACAATTTCCCTCAGCACTCATTATCTCCTACAGAGCCTCCTGTCATTTCGTTCAGTTGTAACGGTGGTACAACAAAAACAGCAACAATAGAAATTAGAAATCGCACTTTGCTAAGTTCACGGGTATTAAAAGATGAATACCTATGGCCTCTTCCAGGAACAACAGGGATTGAGAAAGCTAATAGTCTATGAAAGCCCACCAATTTTGTGACTTTATTAATGACAAATTTCCCTTTTTATTGCTCAAAAAAAGTCATGTCTGACAACTTGCACCTAATGATTTCGGTACTTCTCTCAGGAATAACAAAGAATAAGTTTTTGCCCTTTTCACACGTTATTCCTTCAGAAATCTCAAGACAGTCATTGTGTTCCCATAAGTCGTCTATTCCCCTTGCTTAATAGCTCCAGTATTTCTGGACCCTTATAGAGTGCTTCAGAGCAGTCCCAAGCATTTCTTCAAGACAAATTATTTCCCCCCCTTCTAGGATCTGTTGCTTGAGGAATTCGAAAGACTTCTGGACTTGCCACTTAGAGAGCAGAATCTTAGCACTCTGCAGTTTCCTAATGCATTACTATAAAGCCTTATATTCAAAGTGAAGTTCTCAATATCTCTGACTTTACAGTAGTTTATCTGTTGTGTACTTTGAAATTAAGTCAGGAAGTCAATATGATCATGTAAACTCCCAGGATGGTCATAAAGAAGTGTGGCAGCTAGTTACTGGAGAAGCACCGAGTTCATTTGTGCCCAACTTCTTGAGTTGCTTAGTTGTGATTATAAATAATAAGCTCCCCAAACATAATGAAGTAGTAACTGACAATAGAAAATCAATAATGCATGAAAATGTCCCTGTGATTTACTGATATTTAAGCCATCCCCACTCTGCAGGTTTCAAAGCTTGCTTAAAAGCCACTTTCAAGGACCAAACAATGATTGTGTTTAAGATACTGATGTGGGGGATGAGGGCATTAACTAAGTTCATATTCATGGTTTAATAATTACCAAGTAGATTCAATCCCCATGGGATGGGGAGTTAATAGAAATGGGGCAGCTAATTTATACTATAGCTTTTTAATTGCACAAACATTCTTCTTCTTCTTTAAATAGCTCTTTTGTTTATGGGAAATTACAAATTAAGTAAGTGCCTAGGATTTTGTCTAGGAGAACAAGAATCTCACAAGTTATCTCAAGAACATGTGGCTTATAGGGACTAGAAGAATGACTGGCATCCACTTGCTGAGGGAACAGGTTACTAAGCGAGGTCCTCAAGAAAGACCAAAATGTCATCCTAGATAGTGAGGCATGGAAAGAATTCATAAAATGATTAAGGGCATAAAAGAGTTTGAAGAGAAATGTGGATTCCAGGGGACAATGAAGAAATATATTGTAGGGAGAACAGCAATGAGAAAGAACCTCAGATCAGAATTGGGATGAGATTCTCTCAGACCTCAAATACAAAGTTGTTCAAGTTCCTTAGTCCTTTGATCCATTTCTAATCTTTTCTACCTATTTGCAAGCCCTTCTTGTCTTCACTTCTAGCTTAGCTCCCATGTCCCCTCCCTTTACCTTTCTTTGAGCACGCTCCCAACCTCCTGCTTCATTGTTCTTTTCCACCTGCTTTCCATACACCAGCCTTGCCTTTTGGCTTCTCTGGGATCCACTGCCACCTCCAGACCACACAGCTCTGCCCTCTTTACTTCGCTAAATATAACTGAACACTGAGCGTGGCCTGTGAATCCTGGAGAGTTTCCTTAACGGGTGTTTTCCTCTCCTTGTCCACAAAGGATGTTGTTTCTAACACTCTCATCACTCCTCAGACTTCTCATTCCTCTGTTCCACCCTGGTCCCAGCTGATGATTTGGCTCCACTTCACAATGAAAACAACACCTCAGCTAATTTACCACATAGCTCTTATTGCGAAATGGTTTGTGCTTGGGATACTGTTTTAACTTCTTGAGTCCAAACATAAAAGTCCATCAGGTTCCAGACTCTGCATTATCATTTCCACTAGAGATGAGGGGAAAGACCCCTCATCCTTTCATTGTTTCCTTCCTTGAAGTTCCAGATCACATCCCGTTCTACACATTCTGTGCCCTCGCTGGCTCACAGCTCCCCCACATCTCCAGGCTTTTTAAAGTGGTGTCTTTCCATTAGCATCAAGGAATGAAACACACACACACACACACAAATAACCAAATTCCCATCTTAACCCCAGCTTCCTTCCCTGGATATCAGCCATTTCTTGCTGCTTGGTCATGGCCATACTTCTTAAAAGAATTGTCTAAACTTTTCTCGATTTCAATTTTCCTATTCCCCACAAATCCCTCAAGTCAACAACTAGGAATCAGTGGTGAATAAATAAAATTTTAATGTTGGCATTATTTATACAGACGAAACATGTTCATAATTTAAAACTTCTACAACAGGATATATGAATATCTAAAGTATTAGGCACAATGGTTGACTTTGCAGCCTAAAAGTGTTTAATATAATATGTAATGCTATCAGAAATAGTTCTTCATAAAACAGGATACAGAGTTGTATATTTGACCTCAGCTATGTAATAAAGTGTGCTTAGAACACCTGGAGGCCAATGTACTAATGTGTAGATCTAACAGGCTACAGAGTCCTGGCCGATAGACCCCGTCCTGGGGTCCCAAGCAGCCCTCATCTCCCCAACCCTAGTCAAATTCTCAGTTACAGGGACTCCATTTCTCACATCAGTCCTTTCAAATGTCAATTGTACTCTCTAAGAGGCAGTTTAGGGACAATCACTTTTGGGGCCTGTGGATAAGCTTGGATTTGCTGTCTGGATTAAATGGATTTGAGCACCTGCTAGATAGAGAGCCCCCTGTGGAATGTGGAGAAGGAGGATGGGCTGCACATGGGAAGCTGAGGCAGAACCTCTCCTTACAGGGCCAGATGAGAAACCCCAAGACCCCTGATAGTTCAGTATTTGAACTTGAGCTTCCAGGTTGTTATTTAGATCAATTTGTCAAGATAGGAGGAAAACACATGCATCGTCAAATCATTTGTTTGGTTTATGGCTTTTAGATAATTAGATATACTTAAATGGACTTCCTTTTGTGCTTTTGGGTCCAGCCTCGCAAATAATGAAATAATGGGAACGAGTCCACTAAGGTCTTAGTAGCCTTTTCCTCTCTATAAAAATAAGGTGAACTATTTCTTCTTCACTCTTTCTCTCTTCCTTTCTTTCTTCCTTCCTTCTTTCCTTCCTTCAATTCTTATAGCTTTATAATCTGAAGCTCCAACATTTTCTTATTATATTTATGGTTAGAAAAAAGCAACATAGTGTACAGTCATCAATAGATGAGACAGAAAATAAATGTTAAGTTTGTTTACCCATGAGAAATTCCATAATATTTTGATATCTGACTCCAGGAATGTAGGAAAAATAGACTGGGAAATAAAATTTAGAAGAAAAAAAAAAGAAATGCTAAGATGACAGGTGGTAAGTATTGGCATTGAAAAACAGTCACTCTGCAGTGTTTGGTGACTTACCACTTTAAACTAAAAATACAAATCCCACAGCAACAAAGGACAAGAGAAAAATGAATTAAGTCAGCATATACACAAAAATTGCTGTGAAGCCTGATAGAAAGCCTTGTCAAGTTTCCTTCCCAAATAAGTATGCTTGATGGGGAAGGGTTCATCATAGTAATGAGCATAAGAAAGCAAGGACACCCCCAATTTTCGAGGTCAGGGATTTATTAATGCTAGGATGATGCTAAGGAAATAGGAACTATAATAGCTTCAGTTTACTTATCCCAACAGTGCATTTTATCATGCATCATCTTTTCTCTTTCAGCCAAATGAATTCCTCCAATAAAGGGGTCCTAAGAAATTCACACAGGCATGGAGTTAGACACGAAAGCGCATTCCATTTTCTTAAAATTGCTGGGTTGATCCTGATTAAGGCAGGTGAGATTTTGTCTGAAGCAAACAAGGCAACTTTTAAGCACTGTCGACAGGGTAGCACAGGAGAAGTGGATGAAGGTATAGGCTCAGTCACTGTCGACTGGCCAAGACCATGCAAGGTCTCAGAGGGATGCCAGATGATAATGCTGCATTTATGCATTCTGGTTTCCTTGGCTCAAAATACAGGGATGCCTCAGTCACTTTTCTCTATTTCCTATTTTTAAAACTTTATCTATTTAGGTGCTGGTAAACCTTTTTTTACTCCACAGGTCTTACTTATGTCTTTCCATAATGCCCTGCCCAGGAGCCTCCTTTTATTCTTTCTCAAGCCACCCTTCCATGTTGTCATCAGATTTTCCTTTTAAAAATGCAAATGTGATTGTGTCATTTTTGAACTCAAAATTCCTGAGTGGGCTTTCACTGCCTGCGTGATCAAGGGTAAGCTTATCGCAGGGTCCGCATGAATGAATGTCGCATTCTAAGTCCTGGTGCCGTCTCTAGAAGCTTCCTCCTCCAGGTCCCGTATCCTCCCCTTGCAGCCTGCTATCCACTCTAGAGGCACTGCTGGTACTCACAAGTAATAGCCAGTGCCCTCCCTCCTTTGGCCGATTACTGAACTACCACCCTTAGCCCCTTGCATCTAGCGAGAGCACAGGAGGTATGTGTACTGAGGCCAGGAGAGCGGAAGAGGTATGTTGTTTGAATGAGATGGAGAGTGAAAGAGTGTTGGGGAAAAGGGAGAAGTGGAGATTTGTGCATTGTCAAATTGAAAGCTACTTAATATCCCTGCAATATCCTGATGGAATACACTGGGCAAAATAGACTCTTTATCACATAAGACTTTGCATTAAACAGATTCTACCTGCCTGGGCTAAGCCACATGTGAGGTACAAGCCCTTCTTTTGCCTAAAGGAATCCTGGGCACCATTTTGACTCCACCTTGGCTGTCTTGTTATAGGAAAGTCCTGTAGAGAGGCCCAGCTTAGGAACATATTAATCAAGAGCACAGAGATTCAGAAGACAATGATTCTGAAACCAGAGGCGAGATAGTCACAAGTCCTAACTGAAAATAAAGATTCAGGCCAAAATCTGCTGCTTATCAGAATTTCTTCCTCTCCTATTACTAAAATTCTTTCCTGAGTTTGTCTGACAGGCAGTCAAACTTAGTCGCAAACTCAGCTGCCAAAGAAGCATGCATAGACACAGATATATTGCACCCTTCCCCTTGAATGACCTCTCTGACACTAGGAAAAAATCCTCTTCCTAGAAACCAAGATTGAGGGGATGATGTGTCACCAGGAACAAATAAAATGCAAGAGGCCCCTCAAAAGGAAGATAAACTATGGCCTGCTGGCATATTTCTACCTTATATAGATAGTCCTATAAACAGCCAATCAGAATATGCCAATCTGAGTCCCCATTACTATGCCTACCTCCCTTTCTTTGCATCCTATAAATCTCCCTTAGTTCTTGGATCAGGCAGACAGATTTGAACTTGCCTCTTGTCTTCTTGCTGGTCAACCTCAAAAAACTCTTACTTTTCTCAAAATCCTGGTATCATGGCACTGGACTCTGCATATTGGGTAGCAAGCCCATTTCTTGGTATCAATCAATTCCAAACTAAAAACCAAAGAACAGAGTATCAAAAAATTCGGTGTCAAAAAAAGTCCCTTAAAAACAAAAAACAAACAACAAACAAAAAACTTCCCTTCCCCAAACTGGACGCTAGAAACTTTAAACTCTATTCTTCAAACTCAGATCATATAGGCCAGTCATGTCCTTGGCCTGTTATTGAAAATCTCTGCTCTTTGGGAGACAAGTGAAAGGACTGACTGATATCCCTTAATTCTCCACTGAGTCCACAGAGCACTACATTCATACGCAACCAGATAAATGTTCTCCATCTGTTTGTGTGTAGGAATAAGTCTGCGGGTGTGTATGTACATATATGAGTCAGAGCTTTCCAGAGAAACAGAACCAACAGGATATAAGTATAAATGTAAATATTAAGAGATTTATTTTAAGAATTGGTTCACATGACCATGGGGATTGGCAAGTCCTAATTCCACAGGGAAGGCTGCAAGTTTGAAACTTTGATGAAGGTGAATTCCTCAAGAGAAGTTGGCTGACTGAATTAGACCAAGAAATTCTTCTTTCTGACTTCTGAAACCCTCAGTTCTGGCTTTAGACGTCAATCTAATTGCATGAAGATATCTTCCCTCATTGTGGTAAGCAATCTTCTTTGCTGATTATAAATGTAATCAGTTGTAAATGCAATAAACCCACTACAGATGCAAACCCATCTATGAAATACCCTCACAGTAACCATCAGACTAGTGCTTGTTTACCAAACAACTAGACAGTATAACATAGCCAAGTTGACACATGAACTTACCCATCACAGTACACAAACGACTCCAAGTGCTTTGTGTGTAATGAACGTGTGCTGTAATTTTTATTAGAGAATTTCATGGGTGACAGAATCCCTTCCTTAAAAATTGTTGGATATTGGGCTCCCAGGGAAGATTCTATAATAGTGACAGGCAAAGTGGTACCCAAACATATCTCAGAGGTGAACATTTGTGACTAAGATTTATGTAGTCCACAAGAAACTTTTTCTTCCAGGATGGCATTGTTAGTCTTCAGATCTCATCCCCTGGCAGAAACAATTTGGTAATAATGTAAGATGAATTACAACAAGATGGAGGAACTACTAGTAAGAGAAACTAGACCCACCAAGTCCCAACTGACATCGCTTATTTTCTTAGAAAATTCCTTCCCTTACGCCCCGTGTGGTTTTGGTATTGTGAGCCCCTTTATCCATATGAAAGTAAATAACCAGGCATCAATAATATAAATATCAAGAATTAATTAGACGATGTCTAAGATGGAAAGTAGTTTTAAGATAATAAAAGTGAGTAGGTTAATCCCCATTTAATAGAATAGAAACTCTCTACTTCCAAGACCTTCTTTTAGGTTTTAATCATCTCTAATCCGCATTGATTCAATGGCCATCAAACTGGTTCCTTTCTTCTACTACCTGGATCACCTCCAGATCATTCTCCATTGTATTGTAAAAGTGACCTCAGCCAATGCAAATCTGCTTATTGTACTTCCCTTCAATGTCTTTCAATCACCTTTAAGAAGAAAATTCAGCTCCTTATCTTAACACAAAAGCACTTGGATTCAATTCAGGGCACTTCATTTTCAAAAGGACATTGACAACCAAAAGTGCATCCAGAGGACAGTGACAAGGTTGATAGAAGATCTGGAAATTATAAAGGATTGAAAACCTGCAGGTGCAGGTGAGAAAGTTACAGAAAGAAAGTTATCAGTGTCCTGCCAAGGAGTGCAGTAGAAGCAGCTTAGTAGAGGATACAGTCTCTAGGAGAAGACTGTGCTAGCTGTTTGTTCTCAGGATGCTTTTGTAATTTGTCTGCCCCAGTTAATATTTATGCTTCAACTGGGGCAATATTAGTCTCTGTCATAGGGTTGTTGTGAAGATCAAATGATCTGAAGCAGTTAGTACAATTTCTGGCCCATTAGCGAGTAAGTGCTGGTAATGATGATTACTTTTCTGTTTTTTTTTTAAGAAGAGCATTTCAAAAATGAAATTAACTGCCATAGAAGGTAATAAGTTGTCTGCTGTGGGAAATACAACTTCTTTGGATTTCTCAGTTCTCTGTAAAAAGCCCTGGCCTCCTGAGACATGGAAATATATATGATAAAAAAAATCAGAGAATGATTGCTTTCACATCCCCTAGTACCATTTTACTCTTCAAAAACCATGAGAATTAGACCTGTAGCCATTTTTCTTCTTAATTGCCATGATGCCAGAGGGCTAAAGCGTTACCTAACTAGGTCCCTAGGTTAAGCCCTGAGGTGCCAGGAAGGCTAGTGCACCATCTCCCTCTCAAAAGGTATAAAACCCAGTCCTTGGAGACATCTATAAGTTTTCAGAGTCAGATGTCTGGGGCTGCCTGCCTTAGAGAAGACAGATTTATATTTCAAAGCATTAGTATAAGATTTTAGGATCCCTTCCAGTCATTATATCTCAATGTTGTAACCTCTCTCTCTCTCTCTCTCTCTCTCTCTCTCTCTCTCTTTTTCCCCTTCCTAGAGGGAAGGAGGACAGCTGTCTTTCTCCTGCATTTAAAGAGCAAAAATCGGTTTTTCCCCATCCTTCCCTAGACCAGCTGAGCTGTACATTCAGGGGATGTCTCTAGCTGGCGTTCATGTCACGTCCCCGGAGTGCAGGTCTGAGACCAGGGGAGCCCACGTGCTTATGACTCCCTTTAAGTCAATCAGTTAGAAATCTGTCTGTGATCCAGAACATCTCTGTGGGCATTCAGAATATAATTAATAAAGATGAATAGTAAAAGCCTGAGTGCTGAGGAGGGGGATTAGCTATTACTATTCATGGGTATGTAGCAAAGGACTTGTTTTATGGAAGATAGTGTGTGGTGGGAGACACAGGTGGCCTGAGGCCTTACCCTGTGACCACAAATAAACCCTGGGCTCAGGACCAGATGTGTTGCGTTGGCTTCTTGGATGGATGGGAATGTGGGCTGTCTACCTTCTTGGGCCATCTTGACATAAACACATCCCACAGCACACACTTGTCTAGTCATGCATTCCTTCCCCTTTTTCCATGAGTACATGTAAATATTCCTAGGAACTGTTTAGCTAAGTATGTGCATTTTATGGTACCTGGCAAACCCCACTGCTGTTTCTCTTCTTGATGGGGAAGGAACAGGCTCCTTTACCTATAGCACAAGAGGGATACATATAGATTATCTTCCTGTGTTAGCCACAGAGTAGCATGTACTGTCCATGGGGGATCGATACCCACTAGTGAAACTGATCTTGCTCTGTCTCTTCTTCATGTGAGTAAACATTGTTCTATCCAGTGCCTATGTGAGTCATGTTTTTGGGGACTCCATCACCTAAAAACCATGGAGTGGTTTTGAGACCCTGGGCAGGCACTGTTACGTTTTTTGCTGCTTCCCTCCATGTGGCGAGTCTCCTTCCTTGGAGGTGGTATTAGGTGTCTCTTTCCTCCAACATGATTTATGCAGAAAATGAATATAGTTCAGTTCCACACACCTTCTGGAGGGAAGGGGTGATTTACTCCTGATGGAATCAGTATTAGTTAATGTCATAAAATGGCAATACAAATGGACTGGCAGAAGATGAAAAAATAGTATCATGCCTCTAGAGCTTGGTCTGGATATTGTACTGTTATTAATGTAGTGGTAGCTGTTGGGCACTTTGATGTAATTATGAATTCCAAAAATATAATTGGATCATGCTTGTAAACCTGTCTGCTAATCTGGGCATGATTAAGTTATGATTAGGGTGTTAACTGGGCCACGTCAGTAGGGTGTTGAGCTCCACCCCTTGGTGGGTGGGGGAATCGAATATAAAAGGCAAGGCAAAGGACAGAGGGAGCAGTTTTTTGAGTTGCAGTTCTGAAGTTGGAATTTTGATGTTGGAGTTTTGATGTTGGAGAGAAGGCCCCAGGAGAAGAGAAGTGAGCCATTTGCCTGATAGTCTACAACTGACCTTGTGGAGGAGGAACCAGAGTAGCTAAGCCTGGAGAGAAACGCAGCCCCAGGAAGAGAGGAACCCAAGAAGCCTGAACCCTGGCAAATGTCGGCAGCTGTCTTGCTCCAACACGTGGCAATGGACTGTGGTGAGAGAAGAAACTTAACGCTTTATGGCCTGGTATCTGTGGACTTCTACCCCAAATAAATACCCTTTATAAAGACCAACCCATTTTTGGTATTTCACATTAGCACCCCTTTGGCTGATTAATACAGTAGCCTATGGTCATTTTTAAATTTTGGAAACCACATCACACCCCTTGGACATTCTGGTTCTGTGAATGTCTCCATGAGGTAAGTAGAACAAGAATCTGGTCAAGAGAAAGAGACTAGAAATAAAAATACTATAGGAGCTGGTTTTTACCCTATGTGCGATAGGCTGACTTGCCAAACTTTTTCCCATCTTGGGAACTATCAGTTTCTTGCTTCTCCCATTTGGAGAGCTTTTTCTTTTCTTTTCTTTTTTTCTTTCATATCCAATTGTCTTTTCATTAGTCAGGTCATATCTGTGCATTGCTTCCTTTGGAAGCTTTTCCTTCAATCCTATCTAAATAGCTAATAATCTATCTTATAATCTTCAGAGGACTTACCAGGCCCCAAACATACACATATATTTTTTATATATGTATCCTGTCTTCCTCTACTAGAATTTAAGCTATTCAGCATTAGAGACTTGTCTATCTTGTTTGCTATTTTATGCCTAGAGCACAGAATAGTTCCTGGAACATAGAAGATGTTCAGTAGATATTTGAGAACAGACACATTGACTCTGCCTCTCATTGGCTAAGGTACTTTGTCCTCAACCTGTATGATTTTTAAAGCAATTGCTTGGCATTATGTTATAGATGCTTAATGATACTGTAGAAGTTTGATATTAAGAATTCCAAAAAAGAAATGTAGGTTATGTGTGTAAACTGGTTGATTTCTCTGGCATGATAACCCTTTGATTGTAATAGATTCCACTGAGAAATCTGATTACATTATGTTAAGATTAGGGCTCTGATTCAACCACATCATTAGAGTGTGACTCAGTGTCGAGTCCCAGCCCTCTTGGGTTGATAAAACAGACTTCTCGTGTGGAAGTAGATGCACAGAAGCAGATATGCAGGAAGAGACAGTGCTGCATAGACACAACCCTGGTAAGAGAGATGAGCCTGGTAGTCTACAGGAAGAGAAGAGAGCAGTTGAGCCCGGAAAGGAAGGAGCTCTGGGGAGAGTGATGAGCCTTAAGCTGGCCTACAGCCGAGATCATAAGAACCTGGAACCACAGAGCCTTAGGAGGAAGGAGGAAGGCTGAGCCCTCGCAGACATCACCTGCCATCTTGCGTCAACACGTGGCAACAGACTTTGGATGAGAAAGTGCATCTTCTGGTACCTTGAGTTGGACTCTTTAGGGCTTGGTAACTGTTGGCTTCTACCCCAAATAAATACCCTTTATAAAAAACACCAGAGTTCTGGTACTTTGCATCAGCACTCCTTTGGCTGACTAATACAGATGCCCTTTCTTTCCTGCCCAGAAAAGGTATTTCATAAGTTTATACCATATCCTTGGTTTTCTGATTGGATCCTCATTGGGAAGTGACTCTTCCTTCTCGAGATGACTTTAAACCTCACACCTTACATTTCCTAGTATCAGAAAATATTTCAAGTAATATTTACTCTTCCTTCTTCCTTTATTTCCCTTCACCTATCTCATGCTTCCTCCCATTACAACTTAAGTATAGTTTTTCTATATAAAGGTAACCATCTTGTTATTCTTTGGATTTCATTCCCTCTTATTTACTTCCTGGGTTTGTTTCTGATATAATTTCTTCTACTCCACATCATTCACTGTTCCCTCCCTACTGGATCAGCATGCCAACATGAGGCAATTTATTCTATCTGATAAAAGCCATCCTCCATTGGTGCCCATGTCATGTTAGCTCTCTCTCTTTTTCTATCGCATCCCTTTATGCAAAGACTCCACAAGAAGTTATCCAATCCTCTGTTTTCACTGCACACTCCCTCCTCAAACTTATTCAGTCATATATTGTTCTCTTTTGCCCTTAAACCATTCTTGTCAAATGTACCAATTAATTCCCAAGATGAAAGAGACAAATTTCCCTTCATTATAACTACAACACAGATCTAAAGATCAGCCAATCAAATATGAGAGGTTAGATGGCTCTGGAAATCATGTCTCCAGAGGATAATAATTAAAGTTCAAATTATCTAACAGTTTAGATTGTGTATAAAATGTATTGGAGAGATACTTTACAGATCTTTTGTAAGTGTAAAATACTTAGCTGCCAAATACATTTAAGAAAAAATATAAAGCCAATTCTATCGCCAAGGATAATGCAAAGTTTTACAAGAAGAGATATGCAATGAGTACAATATTTGACTCAGCAATGAATATTTTTGTAGTCAGAATAATGAAATAAGCAAACATGTATTTAAGGAAATTGAAATATATTTATATTGAGGGGTGTTGGGAGAGTGCAAGGGATAGTACAAATGGACTAAGATTCTAAAATTATATATAGTATCTAAACTGAAACAAAAAAAATGCAGAATAAGCAAAATATAACAAAGGAGGTTGATGCAATTTGCAGCTGGGAACAAGATGGAAGTGAGAGTGAAGGAAAAGGAAGGTTTCTTTTGTGATTGTTAAAGACGTGAACAATGTTTGGCATGTTTACTATTGCATATAATAGTTTGATAATAAATAAAATTAAATGTTGAATTGAAAGAATCCCAGGTTTATCTCAGCCCAAACTGATATCAGACTGTTTTCCTTTCCTCCTGGATCTCAGTCTGTTTTCTCTTTGTCTTCAAGTATTCAGGGCCCCTCCCTGGCAGATCTTCATCCGCATTCCTCTGGGTCGAGCCCATTTGTAAAGAGGACCTTTTCAGTGTGCAACTATTAGTTGAGGTGTGGCCAAATTGAATGAGGGCGGGTCTTAATCCGGATGACTGGAGGCCTCAAAAAGAGAAGAAATTCAGACAAGTCAGTCAGCAGAAGCCAGAAGAAGCCAGAGAGGACAGAGAGATTTCCGTGTGACAGAAAACTGTCCTCACCAGAACAGTGCCAAGTCCAGGAGAGAACAGAGCATGGCTAAAATCTTGATATTTGACTCCTAGCCTTCAAAACAGTGAGACAACACATTCTTTTTGTTTGAGCCAACCTATTGTGTGGTATTTGTTGTAGTAGCCTTAGCAAACTAAGACAGCCCTTAAGCTGCTGGGAAGAGAGGAGCATACTCCAGGTATGTGACCCTGTGACAGTCTCTAGACTTGTCTTCCCAGGTCCTACAAAAACCATGGGCACACAATTCTAGAGGTGCCTCTGCTTTGCTCTTGATGCATATGCAGTCCTCCCAGGGAGCCCAAGGGGCTATTGCTGAGAATGTGCCCACAACACTCCCTGCTTTAATGAAAACTGGGATTTTTTTTTCCCTTGGAGGATGGAACAACCTTTATAAAATAGACTTCTAGAGACTGCAGTTCCCATTCCTACCTTTTTGTGAAAAATCTATGTTAGTATAGAGTCAGTAATTGAATTTTATAACTCTAGATTCTATCATACTAATAGTTTATTATATAATTGAATTAATAATTTAGTAAATAAATGATCTAATGAATGCCTAAATGAATGAACTTTCTGCACCAAGGGAGTGAAACAAGAATTTGGTGCTTAGTTCACATGGACCCAAAAGATGATGAGGCAGAAGATCCTTCTTCAATCATTTCTTCATGCTAAAGGTCTGACTAGGCAGAAGAACAAATACTCCATAGAGTCCAAATTATTCCTGGACAAGATGGAGTTTTTTTGTTAATTTAGTTTCTAAGTGAAACTGCCATTCAAAATTTCATTAGTGTGAAGAAAATCTAATAGGTCAAACATTGCAACCTCACATTCATAAGCGCAATAGGGCAACCCATACTGTCCGTCGTCCTGTGCATTTTTATGGGGTCTATCTCTGCAAGCTCTGATAAGAAATTATAGATCCTTCCCATGGGGAGAGGACATCTTAACCGTTCTAATGTTAACTTGAAGTATTTCAGGCTGAAAGGAAATATGGGAATAGAGAGTTTTTGTTTTGTTTTGTTTTGTTTTGTTTATACTAAAGTAAACACAAATAGTTCTTTAGGACAATAGGTACCCAGAAGTAATAGAGAGAATGATGGACATGGAGTCTGCCTTAATCTGCCATGGCTGCTATGGAAAATACCATCCAATGAGTTGGCTTAAACAATAAACATTTATTTCTCAGGGGATTGTTGCCAGGTTTTCTATATTATGTTATTCAGAATCCTCATAGATTGAAGGAAAGGATTCTATTGGGGGCAGTTAGGAGAAGAGGAAAAAGGATAAAGAGAGGAAATTGAGAGAGTTGACCTGGTGTGATGAGTCCAGCACTCTAAATTTTAGCCATCTCCACTTAGAAGCCAATCTGGAAAGAAAGAAACATGGATAAAGAAGGAAGGAAACACACAAGATGTTGTGAACAGCAATTTTCAGTCTTGGGTTTGCCTTGACTAAAAATGGCAAATAGCTGCTATTTACCAAGGTATTCACTCAAAACCCCACTCAAGTTTGACCTGTAGTTCCTCAGTCCCTTGCGTCCTATACGTTTGTGCAGAAACACTCCAGATCTTTCTTTCACTGTTTAAGATGCATCCACCCTTTTTATCTATGACCTTTGGATCCTGCTTGCTGACATCAAGTGGGTTCTTTATTAAATATTTGTATTTTTAAGTGGCTTTCAAAGCCTGAGGAGTGACTGTTGGCAGGAATCTTGTCCCTAGATGGTGGGAAGTTGGGAAGATATGTTTGATCTGGTTAATGATTCCTAAAATGTGAAGTTATAAATTAATTATAGCCTACTCAGCACATTTATAATTTTGGTCAAAGTTTGTATACTTTAAAGATTAATTTATTCTTCCTGAGAGCTCTATGAGTAAGGAGATCCTGGAGTATAGTTGACATCAGTGTTGTTTGAACTCAAGTCCTGTAGTTAGAAGACCAGTATTTCAATTCCAGTTCTTACATTTACCAGCTCTGGAACCTCTCTCATCAGAGCTTAACTATCCTTCTATATAAAATGGGGCTCCTCATCCTAAGCTCATAGACTTATTGGAGAAATTAAATGTGATAATGCACAAAAAGTGCCTGGCATCGGTAAAATTTCAATAACGGGAACTATTTTTATTTGTGTTACCCAAGGTTTGCATTTACAGTATTATTTTTCACCTTAAGGAAGAGGGGTTCCTGCACTGGGCCCCAGGTTTAGGAACTCCCACATACAACAAACCCCAAAAGATATATACATATATATATACATAACAAGAACATATAGCCACCCCTGTTACTCAGGTGCGGGAACTCAGCACTGGAACCTGATCTATAACCCATCACCTAAATATGTTCTTGTAACTAACATTATTCAGTTCTCAGGGAAACAAGGTTCTGAATCTCTTGCCTCAAAAGGGAAAACAAACTATGAATCTTGTCATCCAATGAGTGAAGCCAAGAGGTCGCCATGGGCCCCAGGGGGAGAGGGAGGGAGGAAAAGAATAGATCGAATAGTGGGTATTTAGTGGGCAGTGGAAGTGTTCTGCATGACCTTACAGTGATGGACACAGGACATGGTAAATATCATCAAAATTTATAAAAGTATATGGTCTAAAATGTAAACCATCGCATAAACCATTGACCATGGTTAAAAGCTATGTTTCACTATTTGTATATCAGTTATAACAAAAGTACCATCCACATATAAAAAGGTACTAATATGGGGAGGAGGAAAGAGGGGGATGTTGGGTGTTGGATATATGAGAGTATTCTGTGTATGACTTTGCTATGATCTAAAACTTCTTTGAAAACAAAGTGAAAAATAGTGAGACACTGGAGAATGAGTGGGGGAAGGGGCCATGGTACAGACAGGACATCAGATATTGCGGTGATGAAAGGCAAAATGTCAAAAAAAAAATTTTTTTTAATATATATTTTTTAAAAATCCCAATCTTTTAATTTTAGTTTTAGTTTTTTTAAAAATTTATATATTTTATATCTTATATTTAAACTTATCAATATTGTTTCATTTTCCTATTAATTGTATTTGGCTATTGTAATGGCTTCATTTCTGAAGAAGCTTTAGATCACAGAAGGGTTACAACTGGGACAGGGGAGGATCGTTTGTGTGGGGTGTCAGGGATGGGGGGTACATGGGAGGAAGTTCACCTGAGCATACATATAAGGTATGTAAAAATGTTCAAATGTTCTTGGGACATTGTCATAGTGGGTGGAGACTCACACAAAACCGAGAGAACACTGAATTTCCATCCTGGAGGACTCTGCCACATTCTCTAAGGGAGCAGCAACAGTCCCCCAAGTGCAGGGGCAGTGGCTGGCGAAGGAGGATGATTCACTGATGGGCCCTTGATATTGACAACTAGGCTTATGGGCCTTTGCTCTTGAAATTGAAACTTAGCCTACTGTTATGGGGTGCCTAAGGGTTACCTCCTGATAACCTCCTTGTTGCTCAGATGTGGCCTCTCTCTAAGCTAAACTCAGCATATGAATGCATCTCCTTCCCCCCAGCATGGGACATGACTCCCGGGGATGAGCTTCCCTGGCACTGAGGATTGCTACCAAGCACCAACTAGCAATGCATCTGGAAAAAGATCTCAAATAAAAGGGGGAAAAGGTAAAGACAAATGAGTGTATATGGCTAAGAGACTTCAAAGTGAGTTGGGAGATCATCCCAGAGGTAACAATTATGCACATCTCAGCAGGATCTCATAGACTGTCAAAGTGGATGCTACCCCAAATAGTGGGGCTCCTGAGAGCTCTGAAGACACCCAGGTCCTATGGTCAGGGTGGATAGCTCTAGAGTTTGGTGCCTTGCCCGTGAGCCCTACTTTGGAGTTTGTGCTCCTGAGAGTGACAGAGTTGGACTCAATTATGTCTTCCCTGCACATGGCTCATCTGTTCCTTCTGTTTAAACCTATACTTGGTGCTGGAGTTTGTAGGTGTATGTCCAGAGAGTCTTTGGGCTGTCTATGTGCTCCCTGGGCCTGGAACCTCATCGGAGTTGCAAAACCTACTCTACAGCTCATTGGACTCACCAGGACAACTGACAGGAAGATGATGATGGACAACAGCTGTCCCAGGGAATGGAGAGAGTCTGCAGCTGCAGGCAGGATAGTCCCATCCATCTTCCCCATGGGATATAAGCCCCCTCTCAATTGGAGGTGGAGTGGACATCACCATCCCAGAATCCTCAGGAATGGAGAAAGAACCATGGACTAGAGTGGACTTACTGGTATTCTACTATAGACATATTGTGATTCTAGCAATGGAAGACATTACAACATTAATGTGGAGCCATTGACCACTGGAGGCTCTGGGGGCAGGGAGAGGGAAAACAGTTGTAATTTGGGGGCTTTTTCAGGACTTGGGAATTGTCCTGAGTGATGTTGCAATGATAGATATAGGCCATTTTATATCATCACACAATATGCAGAACTGTGTGGGAGAGAGTGTAGACTACATTGTGAACTATGGTCCATGCTTAATGGCAAGGCCCCAGGATGTATTTATAAATTGCAATGAACGTGCCACCCTAATGAAGGATATTCATGTGGGAGGGTGTGGGGAGTGGGGCATATGGGAATCCCTATATCTTTTGTGTAACATTTATGTAATATAAGTATCTTTTAAAAAATAAAAAAAAAGAAAAGATGACTGCATCCAAACACCATGGAGGTCCGTGGTTGGTGCCAGTTGCAACAATGGACACAGGTCTGCTTTGGACACCAGGGAGCATCAAGAAGCAGGAAAGCTTAGATAAGAAGAGCAAACAAAACAGTAATCAGATAGCCATGGATGCAAAAGTTGATGTATACATCAACCCATCTCTTTACAAACAGGCCAAACATCCATTTTCCTCTTCATTTTGCATAAGACTCAGGATTCAGAATACTATTTGCATAAGTTGCAACCTGAACCTAGGAGAGTTTTCTGTCCTTCAAACAATTCATAGTACGCTTGAATATGTGTGTGTAGAAACAGACATAAATTGAGATATTGATTATTTTTATTGCTAGACATTGAGCACTAGAACTATGAATAGATTTTTGACAAAAATATTTACTAAGATATAATAACATTTTTTAAAGTGTCCATTTGATCATTTTTATTCAAAATAGTGTGTTTGCTCTTCCTTTTCTTCACTTCCTTCCCTTCCTTTCAGCTTTCCTCATCTCCTCTCTCCTCCCTCCTGCCTCTCCTTAGCCCTAATGCCATTACCCAGAGCTGAGCATGGTGGACACCTTTGAAAGGGGGCCAAGTGGTCCAGGGCAGAGGGTAGGAGCTTGAGCAAGAAAGGTGGGTACCATGCAGGGAGTGTCTTGAATCTAAATGTTGAAACCCAAATTGGATGAGGAGGGCATCCACAATACGGGGCTTCCCAGCATGGAATGAGAGATCACAAGCAGCGTGAGGGGGGCATCTGCACATGAGGGCTCTTCAACTAGGGGTGAGGAATGAATGGCTGGCTCAGAGAGTTGGAGCCAGAATCTGGAGGACATCTCCATATAGAGGTGATCTGCCACTGGCTGCAAGAATCTTAGCAGGATGAGACGGTCTTTCACATGGGAAGTCTGCCCAGTGCAAGGGGCCGAGCCCAAGGAGGGGATGAGGAGAACTTCTATTCTAGGAGGTCCCAGTCCAAGAGGGCTTGGCCAACATAGCGTGTCAGAGCAGAGAGGGCATGAGGAAGAGCTTCCATTGACCAAATGTGGGCAATTGAAGCCTAAAAAGTAGTAATGACAATGATGTAACCCACTGGATAAAACAGGAAGCCAGGGGTCTACCTAATGTGAATAAGAAAATGACTAAATTACAAGTTGGATGAATAAAGTAGTATTTCACAGTATTAACTTACCTCCCCATACAATATTTAACTACAAAGGGAAAAAGAGTAATTTTGCAGTGGTGAAGGAGGCCAGACATCATGCTGGCCAAGTGATGGATGTGAACATCATTTGTAATGGGAAAATTAAAAATTTGGTGCCCCATGAGACGATGCATTCAGCAGAACATGCCTTATCTCAGTGAAATTCCTACCAAAAGATTGGAAACCTGAATCTAAACATGAAGAAATCCCAAATATAAGTAGAGGGTCATTCCGCCAACTAAATGGCCTCTGATCTTCAGAAATATCAAGGTATGAAAGTCAAAGACAGCTTGAGAAAGTGTTCCATATTGAAGGAATTAAAGAGACATGGAAACTAAATGCCACGTGTGATTCTGAACTACAATGTTTCACTTAAAGGGCATTATTTGGATGATTGGCAAAACGTGAATGGTGTCTGAGAATTGGAGAGTAGAAATTTATTAGTTTTAAGTTCCTGATTATGATGGTTGTATTGTGGGTGTGTAGGAGAATGTCTTTGTGTGTAGGAGTTACACACTAAAAAATTTGAGAGTGCTGAAACATTAGCTCAGTCTCTCACTCTGAAATGACTTAGGGGAAAAGTGCTATTGTATTGTACTTGTAAATTTTCTGAAAGTTTGTGATTGTGTCAAAACTTAAAAAATACATTGAAAATATTAGATTTAATTTTCAGTTTGTGTAGTTTGCTTTTTTTCTTGCAATTTTAGTAGACAAACTTGAACATTTTAGAAATAAAGGACATTTTGAAAATATTTATTTAAAATTTATATTTTGATTTATTTTATTTGAATATTTAATGGAAAGGTATTCAAGCTATATTATTAGTATAATTACTTTTTATTTTTTAAATTCATAGATAATTGAGGATGAGTAAGTTTGGATCATGATAGAAACAGAAACTGTACAAAAGTGTTTCTCAGAAAAGGAAAAATAATGCTTAAAGTAAAAAGAATAGGAAAATCTTCAGAAAATTCTGATTTAATTTTTAAGAAATTTGAAACAATGAAACCAAACAGACTTCTATTAAGTATCAGCCACATAAAATCCATGTATAGGATATTGAGGCTTCCTTTTCAATAAAGATTCAATTAATGATCAAAACAATGGGGCTGTAAAAGAGAATTATTCATATTATAACTCTGGCCTTCTCATTAGAAGATGAAAAAGTTATGGTCAAATTGGATGAGAAAAACCAAACAACTTCAGCTTTGCTATTTTCATGGATGATGGTCCTGGAAAATGGATGTCAGATCCTTCTGACAGTTAGCAGAAGTTTCTAGCAAAACACAGTCTGATTCTGATTTAAATTAGTGGCAGAGGATTTTCATTTGAAGACCGTGCCAAAAATACCACATTTAATTTCACAACACATTTCTTTGAAAAGGAGAAAGTGGCTTTTGGAACTCTGAATATAAAGAAAACTATTTTGTTGCTACTCTCACATATTTCATAATACGTCTTCAAAACTGACTTTCATTGATAAAGATTCTGTGACCTGAAACCCTTAGACACTTATGCAGACTAAAGCACATATGAAATTACTACAACAGAAAAAAAAAACTCTGAATACGCAACATACGATTAATATTATTCAACTAAGATAAGTAAACGCTGATCCAGACATTGACTAATTCAAATAATAATACTTAGCAGGGGCTAGTAAGGCTTTGCATGGTACTGACAGCCCAACTTTTATAGAAAACAATGGGAAATACCCAGGTTCAGCACAAGTGATTTTTAATCTAACGCCAAAATGGCCAAGCATGTAAGGTGGAAAAGAGGAAGATAGAAACAATTGTTCTCTACCAAAAATAGAAAAATTCAAAGTAGAAGGAATAGTTTGATGAGTACTTATGTGAGACAAGAAATCACAGCTAAAATCTTAAAAGTAAACAATTTTCACTTCAAGTATGGTTGAAGAAAAAAACGAGTGCAGCTCAGAAGTTTGACCACAATTCCAGAGCATGCTTTGATATTTGTACAGGTACATTGTTATTTCTTGTTAAATTTCTTATTGGGAGACATAGTCTCAACTATGCTGATGGCAATAATATACTTTGGAACAATCCAATGTTTACTGATGATATTTTCTGGATCTCCACAAACACTTTGGAAGAAGCAGTTTCTCCTGGATACACATTGAAAATGACAACTTAAAGCTACTAAAGAAATGAGACTTAGGAGAGATGAGTCATGAGAAATACTCGAGGAATTGAGCTGGGCATAGAAACTCCTAAAACAGAATTGTCTCCCTGCAAAGAGGCAGATGTGTCTGGGGTGGGTGGGCACAGGTGGGGCAGAGAGGGGGAGGCCCAAGGGGCAGCAGGTGCCACATGGGCCACGGAGGAAAGCCATGGAGGGGCCACTAGCGATTCCTGCCACCCGTGGGGACTTTTTAGCAGGAGGCTGCCTGGTCTAACATACCTCTCAAAGGAATCATGTGGAAGGATTTGGGGTGCAGGATGACGTTGAGGCTTTTTGGCACCAACCCATATAGTTTGTCCGAGAATTCCTTGTGACAAGAGAGGAAAAAAAAGACAAAAATAGCAACTTCAAAAACCCTACTTATTTAATCCATATTTTTTCAGCTAAACATCATTCTATCTCTGGAGAGATTAGAAAAAAATCTTTCTAAAGGAGGGGGCATTTGATAATTTGAGGTGAGATTTGAAAATGGAGCAGTTGCACTTTTTCCATACTCCTCCATGATCAACACAGTACACATTTGGCATAGATGCATGAAATGTACATGATGGTTTTGTAAGTTCACAACTTATGTAATAAAAATATGTTTAAAAAATAAAAATAGGGTGTGTTGGGGGAAAAATACACCAAATGTAAGATATGGACTATGTTTAGGAGTAAGATTTTAATGATATTCTTTTATAATTTGTAACAAATGTTTCACAGCAATGCATGGTGTTAGGGTGAGTTGATGTATGGGACCCCTGTATGACGTTATGCATGTTTGTTTTGTAAGTTCACAACTTTTACTGTACACTTGTTGTTTATGTATGTCCATGTATGAGTGATATATTTCAATAAAATAAAATAAAAAAACCCATTCTGCCCAATTCCCAACAGTTTAAAAAAAATGGAGCAAGTCAATAGCAAGAGAAAATGGGGAGCAGGACGGATAGTGTCGGTAAAGGAAACCTGAGCACAGAGGTGGGAAATCTTAGAACAAATTCATGGTAACTTGACCAGGGTGCTAGGAAGGAAGTGATGAGGAAATGAAGGGGGTCACGTTTGTTTGTGAAAGCAGATTATCACACCAAGGAATCCCTCTCCACAAGCCCCATCCACAAGCCAGCAATGCCAAGGCATTTGATCATCTGGAGAAGGTATTTGATAGGATTTGAACTGCTTTCTTGAAGAGGGAACTGGCGCTGGCACAGAGAACAGACTGTTGGAGGTCAAGGCTGTAGTAGGGTGGGGCTCAAGGCTGTGGGAAGGGCAGGGGCTGTGCCCTTGAAGCCACTCACCATCCTTGCACAGGGCACCAGGCACTGGTTCCACCTGCACTGACCCCGTGAGGGCCCTGCTCACCCAGGGTCTGTGTTTGAACCTGAGGAAGCCCAAACCTGCTGACCTGGCTTTCTTGCAGCAAAACTGATAAACTATGGAAGAGCCTGAATAGAATATGGACAAAGGACCTGGGTATGGGAATCATCTGGAGCTGGATTGGAACCCCAGCTCCATGACTGACATGCTGTGTGACTTTGGACAAGTTACTTACACCATCTGTATCTCACCTGGGGATAATAATGCCAAATGGTTGTTTGTGAAAACTGGACATTGAGTGACACAGCGTAAAATGGAATGCACGAGGGTCTTCGCAGCCTCAAGGAGAGGGGTGCTCACTGGTCCTGCAGACGGTATTTCAGTGTCTCCTGTACTGGGAAGCTTCCCCTGACTCTGCTCGCTCAGGGAAAGGACTCGCTCCCTTCTCTGAGCCCTCCAGGGCCATGAGTGGTCCCCATGCATTGTGCTCATTTCTCTTCTGTCGGGTCTCGGCCTTTCTCCAGGGATACAACCACAGCCCTGGCAGAACTTCCTCCACAGAGCGGCACTCGTTGTGGGGTGACTGCCTGAGTGAATTGTCACCAAACGTCTCCAGATTCATGCAGGGCACCTCGGACTTCTTCCCGTCCTTTCACATTTATTTTCTTTCCTTTGGCCTCCCCAACTCTTCCTCTCCATCCCTCCCCCACCTCTCTTCCTCTTCAACCTCCTCATCTCCTTCTCTCTTTATCTTTCTCTCCTTCCCCCACTCCCAAGAGCATAAAATAATAAAATGATGCCATGTGTCAAAATGATCTTAAATAATGGGTAGTGATCTGTATGAAATTGCTCTACCCCACACGCTGCCGGCCCATTAAGTGAGATTAATCAACAGTATATAACTGTTGGAGGAAAGCAGCTCCCTGCCAAATTTTCTTTAATTTAGCTGAAATATAAACAAACAGAAAAGTCCACAGTGCTCATTTTCATAATAAAGAGCTATGTTGGGGTGAGTTAAAAAATGCATCTATCAAAGAACGCTGTCACGAGGCTCCAGTTGATCAGACACTGGCTTGATGCTAATGAAGGCAAGAAAAGGGCTTACCTGCTGCCTGGCAGCCCTCTCCTTTTGCTGGCGTGGGGTTTCCTGCTGCCAGCTCCAGCAGCCTGGAGGCCTGGGAAGTCCCACATGGGAGCACATAGGATTCCGTCCCAGCAGGGGAATCCAAGTTCTTTCTAGCTGCGGTACCCCAATAAGAAGAGAAACTGAGAGCTTCCACAGAAAAACTTCCTGAGCTACTTTAAGGGGCTGAACTTTTTATTGCAGAGCAATTATGCAAAAGGTCAGCATGGAGCACGGAGGCTGAGGTATGCTCTTCATGCTAGAGGAGAAAAGAAAATGTAAAATAGTGTTTCTACAAGAGATTTCACTGCCTACCCTTACCGTTCTGGGGTCATTGGAAAGGAGGGTGGTTTCAGACATTAAATTTACTTCAGTCAGTGTGGCGTGGAGGCTGTGCCATTTCACATGGGACCCGGATGGAGCCTTACAGTTTTCCTGATACCAGCACCTTGATTTTATGTCGATTGTACTCCAAGGCCCAGAGAAGTGATATTTCTTGAACAGGTGCTTGCTCGGCACATCCTGTGTGTCAGGCTCTGTGCTATGAGCTGGGGAGACAGCTATGAAAAGCCCATCCTCAAGGAAATTACAGTTTGGCTGGTCATGCATAATTAGAGCAAAGTGGGAAGAATGCCTCTGTCAGGACAGAAGGGACTATGGGAACAGACAAATCAAGGAACCTGATTTCTAAACCTTGAGCCCTGCCTTCAGGCCTGCATGCCTTTGGGAGTTCCTGTGGAACCAGGCCCCGGTGTCCCATGAGGACCCTGAGCTCGGGGTGCCCCGGGCATTAGGTCG
Organism: Tolypeutes matacus; assembly: GCA_026826555.1. NCBI lineage: Eukaryota > Metazoa > Chordata > Mammalia > Cingulata > Chlamyphoridae > Tolypeutes > Tolypeutes matacus. The sequence goes on along the minus strand of JAKSZT010054489.1, from coordinate 26,650,070 downwards.
CTACCTGCAGGTGCCACGTGGCCAAGGCTGTATGCTGCTTTGCTTCTAGTCCCTCTGTTGCTGTTCTGAGTGAGGGATTGGACCTCTAGCCCAAATCCCAGTCTGTCGACTGGGGTCATTTTACACTCAGGCAGTTTCGTGGAGGTTTTATATCTGCCAAATGGACAAGAATGGAAAGCAGCTCCTGGATGCCTCCTCCTGTGCTCTTCCCAGCTGATCAAAACCCCTCTGCCTCCTCATAGGTTTCCTGAAACCCATGCATAATCCCCATCATTGAGTGTGTGTGTGTGTAAGGAAGACAGAGACTGAGACAGAAAGCACCACAGACACAGCGAGAGGGGAGCAGGCTGCACCTTCTGAGACACTGAGCCTAATTTCCCATCCACGTCCCATCCAGCCATCTACTGTCCTGCCAGCTGAGTCCATCCCATATAGAAGAGTCTCTGTACGGTCACTCTCCTCAACTACTGTCTGTAAACAAAATGAGCTCTCTTGCTTCTAACCAGAGCATGAGAAATCATAGGTCTAAACCTGCACTCTTGATTCCCTTAGCCCCCCCATTTTTTTCTACCTGTATTCTCCAACTCAGGAAATGGCCCTTCTTTATTTATCCTTGATCTTCCTCCTTTGTTATCTCCTACATTTAATCTATTAGAACATACTCTTGGGGAGCAAATGTAGCTCATGTGGTTGAAGGCCTGCTTCCCATGTATGAGGTCCTGGGTTCAATCCCCAGGTCCTCCTAAAAAAAACCCAAACCAAACAAAAAAGAAACTGTTAGTTTCATCTCAAAAATGCATTTCAAGTCCATCCACTTATTTCTATATTCTCTACCATAATCCTAGTGTAAGCCATCATGTCATTTCTCCTGGGCTTAATAGGAGAAACAATATTAACTTAATATTCTCCTAACCTTTCTCCAACTTCCAAGTTTGTCTTTCTATGACAGCTTCACTACACTGCAATCAGAGCTATCTTCTTAAAAATAAATAAAATTATGCCATTCTGGTTAAAACACTCCACCAACATTGCCATACTATCTGTCTGATCTTGAAGAAGTTACTTCATGCTGCTGTGCCTCAGTGTACATACCTGTATAATGGAGGCTATAATGGTACTCATCCATAAGATAGTTGTGAGAAATTAAGGAGCTAGCAAAAGTAAAGTATTCCAAGTACAAAGGAAGGCTCAACAAATATTATTTACTCTTCTTTTCTCCTCCTCCTCCTTCTTCTCCTTCTCCTTCTCCTGCTCCTTCTTCTCCTTCTCCTTCTCCTTCTCCTCCTCCTCCTCCTCCTTCTTCTTCTTCTTCTTCTTCTCTCCTCCTCTTCCTCCTCCTCCTCCTTCTGTTTAGAATAAAATCAAACCTAAAATCATAGCGCCCCCGAACTGTCTCCTACCTCTGCTTCTTCTCTGGCATTTCATACTCTCCCTCACTAATCTCCAGTCACCAGCTTTTTAAACTTCATCTCTACCTCAGGTCCTCAGGACCTTTGGACATGCTGTATCTTCTCTCAGTTATCCTCATGAGTGACTCATTCTCTTCATAGATCATTGGTCAACTATTACCCCCTCCAAAGCATCATCCCCACTGGATCCTACCTTAGCACTAGTTATTTCCTTCATATAACCAGCCATATTTTGTTTATTTATTTTGTTTACTGAATAGTTTATTGGTAGGGATATTGTTTCTTCTCCTCCCCCAGTCTACAAACTCCATGAACTCAGGGATTGTTTTTATCTTATTCATCATTAGATCTCTAGCAATGAACTCAGCATCTGGTTCTTAGGTAATGCTCAAATTTGATGTAATGTCCCCAAACTCTGTTTCCAATAAATCCTCACATCACTTCCCACTTGGCAACATTGTATTCTTCAGCTATGTGCTTCTCTGACCACTTCCTGAACATACCATTCCCATTTGCTCCATGCTGTCCACTCTGCCAAGGAATCCTTTCTTCTACCTTTCTGTCTGACAAAATCCTGCCCTTTCCTCCATGCCTTTCTCCCCATAATCTGAGCTCCAGAATCTATCAATCCCCAGTTCTGCTGGCTTCATGACAATACATATCACATTGACATTTCCCATTTCATATCTGGTTTCCCCTTTTTCCCATTCATCTTTGAGACACAAGAGTAGTTATTGGGTAGAATATATAGAAGTATTGTTTAAAGAATTTTTATTAAGATTATATCATCTTTGGAAAAAAGGAAATGAGGGCAGCTTTATTATTCATCTCAGCACTTTTAAGAGTGTCTGACACAGAATATTCAATAAATATTTATAGAATTAATAAAATGAATGTGTAAATACTGAAAATCTTTACTTATAGAATGCATGAGGGGCAGGGTCTTGGCAGGAAATAGATGCCAACTTCAATTAAGTTAATTGAGAAAAGTTGAATAAAGGGGCCATTGAAAAGGGTGTGTTAAAGTTTGGAGGAAACCAAGAAGAGATGGTCAAAATGCGGCACAGAGTAACAGCAGGCACCTCTTATCATTCCTAGGCCAGAAGCAGCCATATGAGAGTCCCAAGAACCTGTAAGAAAGGAATGTATGAGAAGAGCTTGTTAGGAAAACATAGCAAACTGAAGGCTTGCCCAGGAGGAAGGGAAGGAGACAAGAGAATAAATACCCAAGCTCCCTCTGATTACATTATGTCCTCCCTTCCTGTTTCTGCATCTGACTAGGAATTAACGGGCAAAGAAACCCATGGATGCATTCATATAAACATTTACAGAACAGGATGGAGAGTTGATATGGAGGGGTAGGTAAAAATATAGGGTGCAATGCAAGATAATAAGAAATATAAACACTGCCTACTCTCTTTAAATTTATTATCAACCCCAGACCAAAAAAACAAAACAAAAACAAAAAACCCTAGTCAGCAAACATTATTATTATTCTCATTTTGCAGATGGGGCAACTGAGGCACAGGAAAACAAAGTAACTGGCTCAACAGCCCACTGTTAGTAATTAGAGGGCTACTTAATCTGACAACGGACATCACACAGATAATTCTCAATACTCATTAGTCGATGGTTTCTGGCTTACTGTTGTTCTTTGTTTCTAAATCTTTCTTTAATCAACAAGATAGGGCACCTGAACCAATTTGCAGTAGACCTGGTCCTATACCCATGTTTCTAACAAACTAGGTGTGAATATGTCAGACAGGGATGGATTAATGGCCAATGGAGAACAGTCAATGAGATAGATCAATTATATATAAAAATGCATCTCTATTTCTGATGAGTTGTAGGAGAAAGACAGTGAATTGTCTGGCAATTTCTGCTCATTGGTTTTTCCCAGAACACAGCACATGGAGCCTGTGGCCAGAGGCCCAGAAAAAGCCAAGCTCATATCCAAGAGGGGTCACAGCCATGGTCAGCTTCTACCTCCCTGAGAGAGGGCACCTATGCTGCGGGGACATCCTGTTGGGAAAAAAAGCCTAGCAGAAGGGCAGCATTTTGTCTTCTTCCCTAGATCACTAAAATCCCAGGTGCTCCTTGAAGACCCTATTGGCCTCCTACTAGGTCTGGGATGAGACGCTGGTGTAAAGCCTTGCAGGTCCGTGTTAGAGGTCCTTGAGAGCACACAGAAGCAAGAGACTCCAGGGCACCACAGGACCTGGGTACTGCCATTAATGCAGACACCTTGCGGGAATGAGCTCCATCTACAGATGCTGGGAAGACCTCCTGAGCATCTTGTGAGGCTTGTCCTCACTGTCAGCAAAGAAGCTGCTGACACATCACTAAATCTTGTCTCTCTCTCTCTCTCTCATGTTTGTAACTTTTCATGTCTGGTATAATTGTAAACTTATAGAGAAGTAGCAAGAACCGAACAAAAAAACTCCTGTATATCTTTTTAAAAAATTCACTGTATATATTTTGTCTCATTTGTGTTCCCTTTTTCTCTTTCTGTTTATATATATATATAAAATATATATAATATATAACATATATGTGTGTATATGTATACACATACAATTACAAATTAATTTTGTATATGCATCCAATAATATATACAATCACATGTAAAAGTATAATTATCATAATTAGAAAATTTAACAATTTAATATTAACGTAATATATTGTCTAACCCATAGTCCAAGTGAAATGTTCAACATTTGTCCTAATAATGTAATTTATAGCTATGTTTACATACATATAAATTGCTTTCCAAATTTTTGAGAGTAATTTAAAGAAGTGCTTATTTAATACTACATAAATTAGTCTGTATTTTCTAAAACCAAGAACCTTCTCTTAACCAATGTACAATGATCAAAATCAGGAAAGTTAATATTGATACAATACTATTATCTAATCCACAACCCAAATAAAATTTTCCTCAATTGTTTTAATTATATCCTTTATATATATTTTTTCCTTGTCCAGGAGCCAATCCAGCATCATGCTATACATTTAGTTGTCAAGTCCATTTATTCTTCTTGAATCTAGAACAGTTCCTCTGCTTTATTTTCCCTTTCTTGATCTTGCTGAATTTTGTGAATTACCTACACATATCCAGAGGCACATGATGTAGTCTTGTCCCAATGTTGGTGATGGTAGCTTAGGTCAGTTGTTTAAGGTGATGTCACTCAGCTTTCTCCATTATAGAGAAACTCATTCTCCACTTTGCAATTCCTGAGTTATAGGGCAATATACTTTGAGAGTATGTAGAAATGTCCAGTTGGTTTGGAACCCTATCTATTAATTCTGCAGTCCATGTTGGTTCTGAGAAGTGGAAGCCCAATGGTTATTGGAGAAAGGAGAGAGGAAAGGGAGGGAAGAGGGAGGATCATGGGCACTGTGAAGCCCCCAACTTGTATGATGCCCTGAGGACGTGGGTGCAGGCAGGGCTGGGGCAGGGCTATTGCAGTGATGTCACAAAGCACTGAAATGGTCTGATATTCACTTTCCCGTCACTCAGAGACCACTCCGGGGTTGGCATTCAGAAACTTATGGCTGCTTTGGTTTGCCTGGTTGATTCACATTTCAAAGGCTGGAAGCCTGTTTTATACCTAATGGCAGCCTCTGGCACTGGCTTACTGCTCCCACATTTCCTACTTGTAAAAGGAGTCCAGTGTGCTGTCCCTGGGGTGAAAAAACTCACTTCCCCTCTGCTGAGAGTTTATGGATTAATGCAAGGAAGTGCTTAGAGTGATGATCTCCTGAGACTTGAAGAGAGACTAGAAACCACAGAGCCCAAACTCTTATTTTACTGGCAAGAACTGAGATTCCTAGAGGGTCTCTGCCAGGGCCATGATCTAGCAGTCTTAAGACCTGGTCCAGGGTTCTTTCCCAAACCCCAGGTTACAAAAGTCCTTATACCTAAGTAGACATATATAGAAAGATACAAGCCCATCAGAACCTCATGCAAAGATGTCAGATAAATGAGAGAATTTTTATACCATGCACGCACTAAGACTATGTGTAAAAGAAGCACTTTCATTTTTGTATCAGCCTTCAAAAACTGGGATCACTCCATCAGCTTTGCTTTTTCAGTTTTATAAAGTTGAAAGGGAATCCAATTCACAGCACTCTCTTTATTTTTTCTAATCCATCCGCTTCTCAGACACAAATGTGATTTAGAAAAAGTTTAGAACTGGAAATGCTATCTACAAATAACTAACCCCCTCCTACTGCCCCAAGATCATCACTGATTCAGACAGGCTTCTTCAACTGGAAACAGAGAACTTGCGGGATGTGCAGTTGGAAAAGGACGAGGTGCTCATAGACTCATAGATCTCATAGACTGGTAAAGTGGATACTACCCCAAATAGTGGGGCTCCTGAGGACTCTGGAGACATTCAGGTCCTATGGTCAGGGCAGATAGCTCCGGAGTTTGGTGCCTTGCCAGTGTGCCCTACTTTGGAGTTTGTGCTTCTGAGAGTGACAGAGTTGGACTCAACTATGACTTCCCAACACATGGCTCATCTGTCCCTTCTATTTAAACCTGTACTTGGTGCTGGAGTTTGTAGGTGTATGTAAAAGAGACTGGAATCTTTGGGCTATCCATGTGCCAGCTGGGCCCAGAGCCTCAGGGGAGTTGCAATACCTACTCTCCAGTTCATTGGACTCACCCAGAACAACTAACAAGGAGGTGAGGATTGATAACCACCATACCAAGGAAATGAGAGAGCCTACAACTGCAAGCAAGAGAGTCCCATCTATTGGCTGTATGGGATCGAAGCCCCCTCTCAATTAGAGGTGGAGTGGACATCACCATCCCAGAATCCTCAGGATTGGGGAATGAACTATGGACTAGAGTGGACTTACTGGTATTCTCCTGCAGACATATGGTGATTCTAGCAATGGAAGACATTACAGCATTGATGTGGAAGCAGTGGCCACTGGAGGTTCTGGGGGCAGGGAGAGGGAAAAACAGTTGTAATATGGGGGCTTTTTCTGGACTTGGGAATCGTCCTGAATGACATTACAATGACAGATATAGGCCATTTTATATCGTCCCATAATATGCAGAACTGTGTGGGAGAGAGTGTAGACTACAGTGTGAACTATGGTCTATGCTCAGTGGCAATGCCCAGGATGCGTTTATCAATTGGAAAGAATGTGCCACACTAATAAAGGATGTTGTTTATGTGGGAGGGTGTGGGAGGTGTGGGGAGTGGGGCATATGGGAATCCCTATATTTTTTGTGTAACCTCTGTGTAATCTAAGTATCTTTTAAAAAATAAAAATAAAAAAATTTAATAAAATTAAATTAAATAAAAAAAAAAAAGAAATTCAGAGAAGGCACACTATGGATGCCTTTTCAAAAGCATCATTTGAAACATCATTTGAAGACTCATTCGCTCACATTTGTGGTAGTTCTTGGTGGTTTTAAGCTTGTAAAGACCTGGACAAGCGGATTTAAAAATTTGTCTTAGCCAAGAATAGACAATGTACTCATGAAAAATAAAAGCTGAGATAACTTTACCTATTGAAAATAAATAAATAAATAAATAAATAAATAAATAAATAAATAAAACATCATACAATTGAAGGTAAGTAATTGAACAGGTTTTAAAAAGTCACAACTATATACATATACATATACATATACATATACATATACATATACATATACATATACATATACATATACATATACATATACATATACACATTTACATACACATACACATATACTTATTATATGTAATGCAAATATTATATATATAATACAGAAGTCCAATGAATTTTTAAGATGAAACTTATTTCAAAACATAACAAAAACAAAAATGGTCACTACTTGCCATATGCTGCTCCAGGATACATGAGAGCCCCAGGAACCTAGAAATCTCCCTTGAGTATTAGAGGGGAAACACCAGGTAAACACTGTTTGGATTACCATAAAGGTCCTCAAGAACAATGTTTAAACCTCATTTTCCAGTCTCTCTCCAAGTTCAGTTTCCATCCTTTCTTGCTACCTTCCTCTCTCCTCTCACTCATTTATTTGCCCAACATTTATTGAGCATCTCATCTATTCTTTGTGAGGCACAGGGCTTAGCATAGAGGATACAAAAGTTAACACAACTGTTGATTTCCCTGCCCTCACAGAGCTTTCAATTGGTTGAGAAGAGAAGGAATAAACAAACAAAAATATACATATATTTAGTCAAAAGTAATTGAGCAGTAATATAGGCTAAGATTTAAAATGTTAATGAGTACTGAGAAAGAGAGTGATTTATGGTGGTATTGGGGTTGGATAGAATGGTTAGGGAGGGTCTCTGAGGAGATAATTAAACAAGGATATAAAGGTAAATAACTCTTAAAGGTCTGGGGAAAGACCAATCCTTTCAGGTGGCGTGGTGAGTGAACTTGGTGCAGATGCAAGGCCAGTGTGGCTGAAGAGAGGGAAGGGGGAGAGAGGTAGAGGAGGAGGCAAAGAGGTGGGGGAGGGGCACACATCATGCAGTGCATGGAAGACCGCTGGAAGACCACTAGACAGCGCTGTCATCTGCAGAGTCCTGTTCCCCACAGGGTCCCAGTTTGTCTGCACAACAGACAACATTAGTAACAATCTTTGCAACATTAGTAAAATAAGAAAATCTCATTATTTGTATTTCTTATATTATTCCAGTATAAATGTACACTGAACAAATGACTGCTTTAGTGGACAAAAACTAGACAGATGAAATAATTTTTGCAGTATCAAAAGGCACATGGATACCAAAATCTGGGCCTCCTGGCTAGAGGTTCAATGTTATTTCCTCTATGTTTGAAATAGTTGGCCTATTTTTATATCATATCTGTATCCTTTTATCAAGTGTTTCTTCATGTAAATATTTAGTACAGTTTGTGTAAGTCACATTCACAAGTACAATTTTTTATCTTTAACACAGTCTTGATTAATTGCAGTGCTGATTAGTTTCAAGCCAGTAAAGACCAAAGGTTATTGTCCAATTAGGTTTTTTCCTATGCATAATAGACCAAATTATACCACGTTACTGGCAATGTCTGCTATTTTGTTGATGTGCATGTAAACCCTATTAAAATAATGGGTTCTCTACAACCTATTGGCCTCATTAAAACTTTGTTTATTTGTCAGTTTCTCATATGTTGAATAATCTTTCTGTTCTTTGGTGTGAAAACTATATTCAGAAGAACATTTATTATGTACTCAGTCTGTTCCAGGCACAATGCTAGGGTTTGGGAACACAGAGATGACAAGGATGCGGTCTCTGGCCTTAAAGAGACTTCTGTGCTAAGAGACATGCAATGAGAGAAGTGGCATGTAAATACCAAGGGCAATAAAGCATTGCAAGTGCAGTTGTAGAACCCATTACACTAGAGTACATGCTAAGAAACATCATATGCCAGGCGCCATGCCTGCGGTTGGCCCATCTTTGGTGGAGAGGTGGCCAGAGAAAGATTTCTGATATGAAATTTTTTTAGTCCAGTTTTGTAGGATATAGAGCAGAGAGATAGTTAAAGTCTAAGGGGAAATCCTCAGAGATTCCAGGCTAAACATGAGCCTAACTTCAGAAAGGATGAACCATATGGACACCCTGGTAGTGTACCGTTACCGGAGAATAACACGAGACAGGAGTGGCAGAGGGGGCTGGAGCCCAGAAGAGAAAAAAATACTTGTGTTCCACGAGGAGAAAACTGGATTTTATCCTGGGAAAAGAGAGAAATGCTGAAGGATTTTAAGCGGGGGATTGGAATAAATGATATGTTTGTTAATACTATGAATATAGCAATTCCTTTTCAATAAATATGTTAAACATTTATTCCTCCCAATTCAAAATATGAAAGTTTTACATGTAAGTAAGGTCTGAATCCTCTCCAAACGAATGCATTGCTGTTCAGTCAGCAGTGTGTACATTGTTATGAAGGAGGATTAACACAGCCAAGTGTAGAGAACAAGAAGTTATGTCTTAACTTTTTGGCTTTTAATTTTATATTTTGCAGTTGGGATATTTTCCAATGTTGCAGTTTTCCAGCATAACCAATTGGTTGAGAAGAATGCTACAGTTTTCTGTGGCACAAGGAGAGGAGAAAAAATAATTGCCTAGGTGAGAGCATCAGTAGGAAATGTTTAGAGAACAGCAAGATATTCAGACGTAGTATCAGGACCTCCATGTATCAGAATAATCTAAAGTAGAGACAAATTCCGTATGGACTTTCCTCACATTACACTGAAGTGGTAATGATGTATGCCGGTCATGACCTGCTCAGGCAAGAGAGGCTGGCACCAGCCTCCAGGTTCTCTCCCAGCCAGGTGGAGGAGAGTACCCAAGCACTCTGCTGCCTGGAGGGTTGGGTGGCTACTCTCAGAAATTCATTGAGAGAGCGAGCGAGCTGGAAGGAAGGCAAAATATAAATGGCCAGGAAAAGCGAGACCATGGCAGAGAAATCAGTATCAACCATTCATCCAGGGACTGGATGCTAGTGTGGTCTCATGTCACTAGAAGCGAGTGAGGACCTGGTGGAACTTTCTTCTCTGATTCTTGGTGATGGATGGGAGATAAAGCCTGCCTCAGAACTTAGAATCAGCACCAGAGATGGGAAAGGCCTCTGCAGTGCTGCAAAAATTACTAAATTTGACTGAATGTGCTTGGAACTGCCTAGGTTAAATTCTCTGCTATCAGGTAGAAATGAGATTCAAGATAGAAAGTCCAGGAATACAAAGAAACTTCCAGAAATAGCAAGAAAGTCACTTGTAATAAATTTCTTGTAATTAGATCGGTAACCAATCAAATGAGGTTTGTAACATGTATAAATTTACTTGGCCCAGTCCTAAAGCTATGTTCTCTGATAAGATTCTATCCCTAATAGAGCTATTATTTTCATCTCTATCCAACTACTTGCTGCTCTCAATCGTTAGCTCTCAATTGTTTTAGGAATTGCTTGGGAAACAGGCTATTATTAAACTGAGGTTTTCAAATTCCCATTTCCAGTGTTGGGAATGTAGACTTATAATCACTTAAATGTGAGTCAGGGCTCTAGTGTTTTGAAAAATAAATGCAAAGCAAACCCAGAGGCACCAATGAAGAGGTCAGTTTGTTCTGGGTGGGAGAAGAATATCTGCAGAATGAAGATGGTACTTGAGCTTAGTCTCAGAAGATGTACATGTACAACATGAAGAGAACATTCTTGGGGGAAGGAGCTTACTTTTGTGGACATTAGTCCTAGCCTCAATGCCTGGAGTGCACTGTGAGTAAGGGGGTCACCATGCGCTTAATGATGTACAAGTGCACACATTTTGAGGGCGAATGCTAGATGCTTTCCTAAGAGTTCTAACCGCACGACTAGAGAAACAATCAAACTAAGCATGATAGGGTGATCTTTGGAGAAGGTCCAGGTTCATTAGGTTTTACAAATACAGTCACAGTAAATTTTTTTTGTTGTTTTAATCCCAGCAAGGAGTTTTATAATCCATTAATGAGAATTAGCATCAAGTGGACTCTCCAAGTTGTGGAAATGAAGTCTTCTCAGCTTCAGGGGTAATTATGACAGATCTTTGCGAAAGGGCAGCCTCTAAAATAGAGAGCACCAGTCAACCCTGAGGAGCTAAGAGGACTTATCTTAGAACTAACTGCAGTTGAGATGGGGGAAGTCAAACTGGCCAGGAAAAATATGCAAGGAGCAAATATTTTTAAGAAATATAATTTAAATCTGAAAGAGATTATGGTGGTAAATGTCTGCTTCTTCAGAGACGCAGGATATAGGCCCTGGTCAACCTCGGGACTCAACTCATAGCCACCTCCTCTGTGAAAGCTTCGCCTCTGCTGAATTTTCCTCACCGAGGCCTTGAAGTCCTTGCAGCTTTGCACCCATATGGCTAGGATAACCCTGTCACATTTCTGCAGCCAGTGATAGAATCACCTTTGGTACCTGGATCCCATAAAAGTTTCACACACGTAGTAAGAACTCAGAAATATTGAATGGTAAAGGTTGTATATTTCATCAAATATGCAACTTTTTAGTGGAATGTCACATTATTTTCTTCTATTTATTTATTTTTGATTGAAACTCAGAGTCAGATTAATCGATTCCCTGGTTCCTGACACACCATAGGTCCAATCATAGACCTGTTTTCTATCTTTTATTCATAAAATCTTGCTCCCTTCTTATTTTAAATTATATAATATTATATGGTTATTTATTTTATGCTTATCTATGTGTGTTTCAATACATATGTAGGATTTATATAAAGAAGAGAATTACCTCTACATGCTGAAACTAAGAATTACAATATGACCACTTATTTAAATCTATCTTTAAGCTACACCTCTGTCCCATCCCTTATCTCCCCACCATTTTATGAAGTTATAAATTCAGTTTAACTTTGCATTCATTTACTTCCTACTTTCACTGCCATTCATTTAGTTAGCTATTCATTTATCAAATATTTATAGAGCACTATATCCTGGTGTCACAATAGCAAAAATAGGCTTAGACCAGACTGTCATGTGAGTTATAATCTAGAAATGAAAACATATTAAACAGATAAGTACACAGATAGCTATTAGAGGGAACATATAGCTCCTGTCTCCATCTCTCTCTCTTTATACACCTGTTGTTCACCATGCTAGAAAACATCCTCTCTTCTCACCTCTGGAAATCATATTCATTGTGTATATGCTGGGCAAGAAGCCACCTTTCTCATCCATCTGTTCAGCAAGTCTTTTATTCCCCTCAACAACAGGGTGGAGGGGAGTCACCATTTTCCCCATTTTACAGATGAAGTTGCTGGGCAGAGAGATCAAGGAACTAGTAAAAAGTCACTTGGCTAGTAATAGGGAGGACCTGGGTCGGAGCAGGGTCTTGCTCCAGAGTTGGGCTTTGGAATGCATATACTAAGGTATCATTTTCTGGACTCTGAAGGACTCAACTGCTAATTATCCTTGGGCCATTGAGAGGACTCCTTCCTCTGTGAAGCTTACTTCCTCTTCCTCCTCCCCACCACTAGCTAAACAGAGGTAACAATTAGCTCAATTAAATTGTCTACTATCTATACTTGGAGAGAGTGTCCTGAGCAAGCTGAAATGACTTGAGAGGCATAGCTGATAGGAAATATGTGGACACTCAGGTAGGAGTCACTCTTCATACCAAATACAGGCCTGAGAGTCCCACCTGAAATCCAGTCCTGTGCAGGGAGGAGCCAACCAGGTGAAGAAGGATATGATGGGGATACACTGTTTGAATTGGTTCTAAAACCATTATTTTAACAGTAGTGACATAAATGATATTGTGAATGTGAATTTCACTTTCCTATGAAGTATAGTCATAGGACCACGAGTTCCTCCTATGTACTACAAAGAAAAAAAAATGCATGCCCTATCTGTGTTCCTAACAGACAAAGAACAGACTATTCCAGCAGCTAATATTTTAACATGCCTAATACCTACTTTCTAGTTACCGTCCAAAATTAGTTGTTAAAGATGACTAATACTCGGTATTTTTAAACTAAAACAACTGCATTACTAGAATTTCCCACAGACTCTTATTTAGTATTCCAACAAAAATTTGGTTGCCATGCAGCTCTTTGTCAGCAATATTCCAAACTTCCTACTGTGCGTACATAATCAGAGATAACTGGAATCCTCGTAGTGTTGTTACGAAGTATGTCATCTGTGCTGCCTTGTGTTGGCTGGTAATTTTGATTGCTGCTATTTTGGTAGTTATTAATGTATAAGAAGGATTATATTTAGGTTTAAAGTTGCTGATATTTGTTCTTGTGTAATTACTGTGTTTGGAAGGGTTTTATTCCTATATGTTTTTCTCCATGTCTTTGTGATCATTTTGTTATTTTTTTCCTACACCAATATTGGAAAAGAGTACGGGAGTTGGGCTATAAGATCTTTAGTAGCCCCAGTTTGTCATAGTAAAAAAAGTTTGATATCCTGCATTAAAGAAAGGGGAATTCAGAGTAGGGGGATCATTGTCAGCCAATTTATTAACAATTTACAATATATTGGGATATAGAGATGGAGATTCAGCAGAAAGAAAAGAATGGAGTCCAGATGATTTTTGGTTTATGAAAGATACTGAGTTTTTTTTCCTGATTCTAGATTGCTCTTCTATTTAATGCAATGAGTGCACATTGGTAGGGAGCTCGGCTTGATTTCTAGCACTAAAGCACATTGGCTCTGTGACTTTGTAAAATACTTCCCTATTCTTCAGCTCAATTACGTTTCAATTGTGGATAGTAGTAAGACTTGCTTCAGAGGGTTAGTATCAGGATAAAATGATTCCATACCTGTAAATCATTTACATCTGGCCCGTATTAGATGTTCAATAAATGCCAGCCACAATGACCTCCTTCTTTTGACCTCATTTTCCCCCTTCAAGCACTTTCTCCTTTCCTAATCTATGTGCACACATTCACGCATTTTCAGATTTAAAAAGCATTTCCCTTGTGCATAGCAAATCATGAATTGAGTCATTAGGGATGAGAATGGGGTAAATTGGTGAAAGGAGGGCAAAGGAATGGCATTCCTGGAAAAGTTTGATGTATACATGCCTGTATAACAATGCTTAAACATGAATAATTCCTTATTGTAGGATCACAAGCTGTGGAGAAATTCCAGGTAGGAGAGGCATGGGGTGCTTTGTTAAGTAGTGTGCTCTTTATCCTGTAGGTGATGGGGAAGTATTGGAGAGTCGTTAGCAGAAGAGTGATCTGAATTTTACGTACAACTCTCTGATAATGGTGTGCAGAGCAGTTTCTGGCTAATGCATTAGCCTCTGGGGAAAAAAATTAAAAGCTATTGAAAGGAAGTTAGTGGAAGTGTCTCAGGGATATAGGAAGAGAGAAGCTGGATGACTTTGATAACTTGGTGGATGCTGGTACCTCAAAGATAGAGAATCAAGATGGTGGGGAGGAACCCATGGAGGCCAGGCTCTAAAAGAAGATAGCAAGATATAAAAAAGTCCCCCAATATATAAGAGGTATTTGGGAACCATTTGGAGTCAAGGAATCTGTACAGCAATTTTAAAGATACTTGGGAAAAAAAGAAAGAAGTAGGCTCTCATTATCGTACCACACTAACAATTACATTTTTGTCATGATTCAACTAATATCATGTCTTGCAATTTTTTAAGTAGCCTGCAAATGACACAATTATAACTTTTAATGACCACAAAATATATTGCATTACAGAAAGATTATATTTTACTCAAAAGCTCCTTTTAAGGGAATTTAAAATTTATTTTTCCCATTATAAATAATATGTGTTGGATTGTATGATTGTATGTGTGTGTATAATTTCAGGTTATTTATTTAGGATGATGTGGTAGATTGAATTAGATACCCTGGTTTAGACATGTTCTTAATCTAGATCTGCCTTCCTGTGGAAGAGAACTCATTGTAAATAGGCTCTTTTTTCTAGTTAATAAATATATACTATATTTATTTTGAATACTAAATAGTTTTTAAATTACAAGCAGCTTATGAATCACAGTATGGACAGGAGCTCTTGAAGATATTATTTTTAGTTGAGATGTGGCCCAACTGAAGGAGATTCCTCGGGGCTTTGTTAATCCGAGTGAGAGGAAGCCATGGGAGGAGCCAGAAGCCAGAAGTCAGAGAACCCGGAGGAGAAATGAGAGGATGGGGCCAGGTGGCAGGTTTACACACCAAGCAACCCCAAGGATCTCACATTCAGCACCAGAAAGTTACAGACTTTGGGGAGAAAGCATCACCATGCTGAGGCCTCAGAAGTGTGAGTCAGTAAATTCCAGTTGTTTACCAGAAGCCTGGTTACATAGAGGAGTTCCTCCAGAGGTGCAAAGGAGAAGCAGTCTGGGAGAAATTAAAAAGAGTTCATTGGAGGAGAAGCTTATTGAAAATGCTATGCGGTTGTTCAGATGTTTGACCCTCATTAAGAGCCTCTGGTATGAGATGTATGGACATGAACATTTTTTCCTCTATAGCTAGAAATTATCAAACTGCTATCTAAAAACATTTTGGACTAGTTTTTAATGATGTTGTCACTTTGCATCCTGAAGGATCTCGACTTTTCCTGATTATCCCTTCCCACACTTTGTGGCTCTTGAAATCATAAAACTTTAAAATGAGACAGTGAAGGAAAAGTTGTAAAATGTTATGCCTTTATGCTCTTTTCATTTTCTTTCCTGCTTGAAGCTGGCATAAGGCTTGATGGCACATTCCTAACCTACATATTGCTAGAAATTACCTGGTTGAGTGAACTAAGAAAAACAAGGGTTTTTGTATGAGATTGATACAATTTCTGCAAATTCTGGTGGCAAGAAATTATGCAATGTGATGATAAATGTTTTCTGGTAGGAAAGAGAATGTTAAGTATAGAGATTCATGGATGGAAAGCCTATTGGGTAGGCCTTTCTCTCATACGGTGACATGGGCCCAGCCAGTACCAGCAATGCAGTAAGTGGATGTCTGTTAGACTCTGGAAACATGGCTAGGAGCTATATAACTGTTTCTTTCTTCCAGTTCCAAATCAGTTAAAATGATTTAAATAGAATATATGTACTACACGGTAGCTTGCAACCCCTGTCAGTTTGCAAACACTGTGTGTTCATAGAGAGCCCTATGATTGAGGGTGAAAAAGTAGGGGTAAAATCTTGCCAAATGAAAAGTATTCTCTGTATCTGAGATTTCTAATTGTCTGCCAAAATGCCTTCTCGCTCTTCAGATCTGGGCACGTGGTTTCTAGGACTATGGCCTGCCTTTCTTAGTGTCTATTGCAGGTGGGTGTAGCTATGGGCTATGTCCTGGCTAATGAGATTTAAGTTCAAGTATCATGTGGCAGCTTCCAGGACCCTATCCTAAAAGACTAATAACACACACTATTTGCTTGTGCTTCATTATCACTTTTACTTTTTTGTGGGCTGGAAGCTGGAGCAGTCATCTTGGACCATGAAATGAAGTTTGAAATGGAGATAGTGGTAGACAGAATAATTCCCCCACCTCACAATATCCATATCCCTACAACCTGTGATTGCTATCTCCATGGCAATGGGACTATGCAGATGTGAGGAACGTAAGGGTCTTGGATTATCAGAGTAGGCCCAATGCAGTCATAAGGTTCCTTGTGTGTGGCGGGTAGAGGTAGAGTCAGAGAAAGAGATGTGAGGATGGAAACAGAGGTTGGGAGATGTTACTAGCATGTTGGTTTTGAAGACGGAGAAAGAGGCCATGAGCCAAGGAAAGAAGACAGTTTCTAGAAGCTGGAAAAGGCAAAGGAAAGAGATTCCTCAAGCCTTCAGCTTTGTCACCCCATTTTAGACCTCTGTTAGAGAATAAATTTGCATTGTGTTACGCCCCTAAGGTTGTGGTTATTTGTTAGAGTATCTATATGAAACCAGAACAGAGGCTAAGCATGGTGGGGCAACAGCACATCAATTATTTAACTAAATTTGGACACTGATTCTTGATTTTGCTGTCAAGAATCATTGTCCAAATTTATTATTTGTATATTATTATTTTCTCTTACTTAGCTTAGCATCCTTCCCCAGTCCTTCTGGGATGTATCCTACTCTTATGCCAGATATGAGCTTCCCAGCTCGACCAAAGACATCTGACCATGTTTGAACTTGGTACCAAAGATGATGAGTCAGACCATCTCTGAAGGCAATTGTGAGAGATGCGAGCCTAGAGATTGTGGTGGAGAAAGGTGAGCTGGGGAAGTGAAGCTGAGGTGCTAAGAGAAGCAGAGATGTCTGCCATCATCCAGGAACCCTGTGACTGAACCTCTACCCTCTAGATAACAAGAGAAAAAATGTCCTTTTTGTCTAAACAAGTTTAAGTTGGTTATACATCATTCATATACAAAAGATGCCCCAAATATATGTGATTTTTCTTAAGGCAATATAAGCTATTCTCATTGAAAGAATATCTTCTCTTTACAGATCTTCAGGATGTTCTATTTGCCACCAAATTTCTATGCTTTTATATATCTTTTTCACTCTAGCTCTGGAGTCTTCTTGCCTACTTGCCCCAGGCGGGTAATATAACATCCTCTAAAGTGGGAGTCAAGATTCATTGAGAGAGGCTTGAAAATTCAGCATCTCTATCCTAAAAACTCAGGTGGATAATTTGGATATGATTTGTCTGAAAATGGTTTGTCTGTAGTTTAGAATCATTTGCTTTTGAAAGGAAAGTAGGGTAAGCATGGGATAATCTCTGTACTCAAGATTTTTAAAAAAGTCATTCTGGGAGGAGGGGCAAGAAGGCAGTAAGGAGCTCCAAGAGTCAGTTTGTGCTACAGGGCAGTTATTAATCACCCAGAGCTATCTAAAGCACCTGTTTGGGGGGCCCAGGAGACTAGAAGAGCATCCTTGAAAGAATGGAAGGAGGAGACTGCCCATCTGCAGTGAAGATTTGTGAGTAGAGCTCTCCACGCTGTGGAGGCCAGTGCCCGTACACCATTGGTGGCACAATCTGACTTGGGAGCTATTCCATGGCTGGAATCAGAAACTCCGTTTCCCAAAAATGGGGGAGGAAGATATGGTTGGCTGCCAACTTCAGCTACTGGTTAGTAAACTCAACTCACTAAAATATAGTCCTAAGAACAGCTAAAGTTTGAAACTGTCCAAGTCAGAAAGAGGCTAGTAGCTGCTATTTTAACTCCATTCCTGACATGAGAGGAAACAGCACTGATTGAAAATCGCAGTGACGGTAGGGATCGGCTTCTTTCCACCCAGATGGGACTGCAGCCCTAGCCTAACTTCCAACCCCACCTCTGGTAGGGAGGAAGTTAGCAGGACCTGCACCAGCCTCTCCAGGTAACTGCAGGTACATTTGGCCAGCACAGACTGAATAGATGGACACCTGGGGCTCCATCTCTGCACCCCAATAGGATAGGAGAGGAAATGTGTTTCCTCAGCCTCTTTGGGCAACTGCAGGTGCTTACAGCCCACACAAACTGGTTTGTTGAGCACCTTCAATTCAATTTCCAGCCCTCCAACCCTTCAGTTCCACTGCTCACCATTCCTACCTGACTCATCAGGATGGAAGGCCTCGCCCCAGGGCAAGAGGAAGTAGCACTCTCCCTTGCAGTTTCCACATTTTCCACCCAACTTCAACCACAGCCTTCCCTGGGCTTCAGTGGAAGAGAATGCTCCAGCTTTCAGCCCACACAGACTGGATACTCAGGCACCTGTAGCTCCATCCCCACCCTCTAATAGGATAAGAAGGGAGCTGTGATTCCTCAGACTTTCTGGGCAATGGAGGCACTTTCGTTCTGCACATCCTGGAGTGGTGGAAACCTGTGGATCCATCCCCATCCCCCAATAGGATAAGAGGGGGCTGGTGTTTCCTCAGCCTCGATGGACAATGGCAGGCACTTTTGGCCTACAGGGACTGAACTGCTGAGCATCGATGGTTTTGTTCCCATCCCCTAAATGCAGAAGGGACAGTACTCCCTCAGTCTCTCAGGGCAATTGCAGGCACATTTGGCCCACACAAATTAGTTTGTTGGGTACTTTAGAGGATCCAGATTCACACATGGTGGGGGTGGGGGTTGGTGATACGTCAGTCTACCTGGGCAACTGCGGTCATTTTGTACCTGCATAGCACAGATTGCTGTCCATACCTGCAGTTCCATCCCTTCCCCAGGCAGGAGAAAAAGGGCATGAAGCCTCATAAGTCTCTCCAGCCAACTACAGACAGCCTTGGCCTGCACAATTTGGATTATTACACATGGCTGGGGATCTGTCCCTACCCCTGGCAAAAGAGAAAGGTGGGAGAAGCATCATCAGTCCCTGGGGCAAGGTGGGAAGCTTCAGCCTCCACAGCTTATAGCACCAACCACATCTTGGCTCCAAATACATAACCATTAAGGGAGAAAGGGCAAGAAAGCCCTAAACTAAAGAGAGTAACTGTACCCAGAATAAGTATATCTAGTAAGCCAGATGCCAAGACATCAACAAAAAATTACAACCTATACCAAGAAACAGGATGATATGGGCCAGTTAAAGGAACAAGATAAGCCTCCAGATGACATAAAGAAGTTGAGACAACTAATTATAGATGTTCAAACAAATCTTCTTAATAAATTCAATGAGATAGCTAAAGAGATTAAGGATATTAAGAAGACACTGAGTGAGCACAAAGAAGAATTTGAAAGCATACACAGAAAAATAGCAGATCTTATGGGAATGAAAGGTGCAATAAATGAAATAAAAAATACACTGGAGGCGTATAACAGCAGATTTGAGGAGGCAGAGGGAAGGATCAGTGAGCTTGAAGACATAGCCTCTGAAAGCAAGCTTACAAAAAAACAGAAGAAGACCTGAACAAACCAATCAAAAGCAAAGAGATTGAAACAGACATCAAACAACTCCCCCAAATGAAAAGCCCAGGACCAGATGGTTTCTCAGGTGAATCCTACCAAACATTCAAAGAAGATTTAATACCAATCTTACTCAACCTCTTCCAAAAAAATTGAACAAGAAGGAACACTACCAAACTCATTATTTGAAGCCAATATCACCCTAATACCAAAGCCAGATAAAAATATTATGAAAAAAGAAAATTACAGAGCCATTTCCCTAATAAATACAGATGCAAAAATCCTCAACAAAATACTTGTTAACTCAATCCAGCAACACTTTAAAAGAATTATTCATCATGATCAAGTGGGTTTTATACCAGGCATCTAAGGGTGGTTCAACACAAGGAAATCAATCAGTGTAATACACCACATTAATAATTCAAAGAAGAAAAATCACATGATCCTATCAACAGTCAAATGTTGCATTTGACAAAATTCAACATTGCTTCTTGATAAAACTACTACAAAAGCTAGGAATTGAAGGAAACTTTCTCAACATGATAAAGGCCATATATGAAAAATGCACATCTAACATTGTACTCAATGGTGAAAGACTGAAAGCTTTCCCTTTGAGATCAGGAACAAGACAAGGATGCCCACTGAGAAGTAATGAGACAAGGTATAAATGGAGTTGGGCCATGGTATGAAAGATCCTGCTGTGCTCATAAATTGCACAAAGTCCTCTTTGGTCAGGAAGACAGCACTTACAGGCATATATACGTGCTTCCAGGGCAGTGCTCTCCATCAGGTAGGACTTTCCCCAAATCCGCTCTTGTGGCAACCCTAGCAGTCCTTCCATTCTCAGCTCACATGTGTCCTCTTCCACCAAGCCAGATCTTACTCTTGAATCCTTCCCCGAGGTAGAGAACACCTGCCCACCAGCCACCCACCCATGGCCCTGATCTTACCTTGTCAATATGAACATCTCCTTTTTTCAGATTGTCAGACAGACATCAGTGATCATTAAAACCCTCAGGGATCTATAACCATATGGAAGTTCAGACTTCTCTCCAGACATAAAAAGTCCACTTTTCAGGTACTGGCTCACCTATGTTTTAAAAAAAAATTCCTAAATGATCCTAGTGAGTACCTTGTTTAGGATGAACTATTGACTTATATGGCACACCTTGGAGTATGGGCTCCACTTATTTTCCACATGCTGTTTCTCTGGGCTGACATGCTTTTTGAACATTGATGCCCAGAAAAGCCAGATCCTCTTTCTCCTTATCTGAAAATTGAGAAAAGGGTGCCTCTACCTTACGGCTGTTGTGAGGATTAAGTAGTGGGACAACACCTGGCACAGGCAAGACTTCAAGGAATTTTACTTACTCTGTAGCACTGAGAAATTATTAGGAATTGACCCTCCCTCCTCTGTTTAATGTCTCCTTCCTCTTGTTTCTATCAGTACTCAAATGGACCACATATAAGAGTTCTGCTACTTCTTTGAAAGTCAAAATTTTAAATATTGGAGGACAGGGAAGAGCCCTCTCTTTACCCCTAAACTTTGCTGTTGTTGTTTCTAAAAGAGAATCAATTTGCATAAACAAGGAAGATGGAGACAAACATTTATTGAGCTCCTGCTGCATGTGAGACACTGCAGTGTTCTGCTCTTTTTAATGCATTTACTTTCTCATTTAATCCTTACAAAACCCACATGAAATAACTATTTATCAGCTCGGAACAATGAGCCAGAGAGAAGTGAATTTCAAGGTCTCAAATTCAGGTCTGTCTGACTCTCATGCCACAATCTTTCTTTTATATGGTGGCAGGAATTTACAGGCAAGGAGCATCACCATCCTCATTCTCCCATTCATCACCATCACGCACGCTAGCACCAGCTTGTGCAAGTCCCATTTAAAAACTTATTTCAACTGTGGAGAAGCATAATGGGTGCAGAAGAGGTCAATTCAGAGGAACAGATGAGGCAAGTATTGCCTGTGATATTTTAAGATGATAATTAATCACCCTTAATACCGTAACCATCTAAATATTGCAGGCATTTGCTCTCCATCCTTATTTAATTCTGATTACTTCTCATAAAGAGATTCGTTTTGAAAATGACCATTTCCTTAATGTAGTGGAAATACATTTTCAATTTTCTATCTGCGTCAAACATATCCCCAGTGCATCTGAGATTTAATTTAGTTAGTAAGTTCCCGAATGGAGGAACTAAGACAAATGGGTTGAATAAAATAGTTCCCTCATCACACCCTTACTTTTGCTTTAATTATTAGAATTAGTCATAAGATTTCTTAACATGTCAAAAATTAACATGTGGAAATTTGCACAGGGCTAAAAAAGAAATTAGGCAAGGTCTAAATGAATTCAGATAGTAGCATACATTTCATCAGATCCCCCTGTTTGGTCACGAAGACAGCACTTACAGGCAGAAAGATGGACTTACAGGTATGTCCTCTCACCAGGGATGCCTGCCCTCATATCTGTTTGTCCTGAAACCCTACCAAGCCTTCCATCCTCAGCCTACATGCCACCCCCTCCAAGAAGCCAGCTCAGCTTCTCCCCAACCTGATGTGATCTCATACTCTTTTGGAGACTTTACACAGAGGCCTCATTGCTCTTTATAAGCTTCTCAGTCCTCTCAATGTCAAGATCACTTTGTCTATGCTGCAGTGTTCATCACTTTCTGTTTGGTCTTACAATTTTTGAATGGATTACCTTATGGTCGCTCAACAACTTAAGGCTCTTGAAGGTAGACTCTTTATTTCCAGTGTCTAGCACAACCCCAAGCACAGTTCAAGTGGTCAGTAAATGTGTGTGGTAGAAATCAATCAATCCATGAATCTACCATCATCTAATCCAACAAGCAAGCAACCATTAGGAAGAGGGCACAGTCCCAAGTGGTGGGGAGGAGAGATTTCCAGGGACTCTGAATGGAGGTCTTGCCCTGACCACAACCTTCTGCAGTGCCATGTGAGTGAGGTCTCTGAGATAGGTAATGTCGGGAGGCCAGAAACTCTGGATTTGGACAATTAGGTGAAATGGATGTGTTCCTTTGAAATTCTTGCAAACCAAGCCAGAGCTCAGACATCTTGACTTTTATCATGTGATGATTTAATCGTTTGATTTCATCCATAACATCACCACTAGGGCTGGTGTATGTACAATAATCTTAGATTAACTGATTAAGGGATGCTTGAAATATTTTCCTGGGGGCATGGTGTGGGCAAGGGACCCTGCATGTCAGAGAGATCACTGGGATAGCAATACCAACTGGTCAAATATCAATCGAGGGAATACTACCTCTAATACATACAAGCTGTTTAACTTTATAAATCTTGTTTAACAACTCAAGCCTTAAGATTTCTAAAATGGGTCAGATATTACCTATATTGTCCAGTTGTTGTAATTGAAGAAAAAGGAAAATGCAAGTGTAGAAAATCCCAGCACAGTTTCTAATACATACAGCAAGCTCAATACTTGCTACTTCCCTCTTCACTCAGCCTCCTACCGTCTTGGACCTCAGCTTAGCCCTCCTAAATTCAGTGATTTACAAATGGTTGTCTCTGAAGTTTGATACCCCTGAAAAATATTTTATAATCTTAATGTTATCTTTATGACAAATATGACAAAGAAATTTTCAGAAAAGTCTGTGGGTCTGATTTACTGAGCCAGAGGTCAAAGACAAATCAATTATATGTTGACCTGATATAATGCTAGGCACCGTTGACTGGTAAGGAAACTGAGGCACCAAGAAATTATAAGGACAGGACCATGTTGTGGTGGAAGGAACATCAGTTTGGAAATCAGGCTTGATTTGAATATTTTTCTGCTACTATCCATCTGGACCAAACTTGGATACATTCAGTGGTTTTAACAGAAGGAAGACATGATTAATACCTACCATAGAGATTGGTCTATGGGCTTAGACATCTGGACAAAGTGCTTTGCACAGCATAAACTGTAAATGAGACACCTCTCCAGATATTAAGTTTTATTTGAAAATAATTAAGGGGAGGAGTCAGGCAAGAGTGGTGATGAAGGCTGGGAAGAAAGAGGCAATCACTGAATTCAACAGCAAGGGTCTGCAAAGGCCTGGGACTTTCACAAGGGCTGATGCTGAGTTTTATCCATCTCTGTTCCCTCAACACTGAGCATGATGCATGCCACGTAATAAATTTATTGAATGAAGAAGAGGAGAGAAGGGAATGAATAGTTCCCCTGCACATAAGAGAAACTACAGGAGCAAAAGACAATAGTGGGGATGCACAAAGAAACCACTCTCTCTCCTAGGAAACACACATGGATCCTCACCATGAGCCATGTTCATTCAGCCTTTAGACTGAAGGGGTTTCAGATCATCTCAACCAGTGATTATGGGCTGTCAGCATGCAAGTTGTGGGCCTCTTCTCATTTTACCTCTCCAGAAAATGGCATGAGCTATTGTTCACATGTAGAAAGCCCCCTTCTAATCCACACCTTCCATCTCTGCAGTATGTTGGTCTCTGCACACAGCCCTTATCTACTCCATGTCCAGATATTGGCATCAGGCATCAGTATCTACTGATATTTGGAGAAAGCTTGCTAGTTGATGTCTGTGATGAGAGGGAATTAATCTACTAATGATGGCAGGGAGAGTGAAATATATATATAGGTATTAGAATAAAATAGGATGAGAATCAGTTACTGGAGGAAAGAGTAATGTGTATGAATGTTTAATAGACAAGTGCCTCTCTCCCCTGACTCTTATAGAGGGTAGCAGTAAGCCTTGGTGAAGAAACCCTGCATGAAAATTGTCTCATGAAGATTGAAAGGGGGGCTGGAATATGAAATAGAGAAGAGAGGATGATTATTCTGCTACCTACTTCTGGAAGCCCCTTTCTCCCTTTGCTTTCAGGATTGTCTTCTTCTCCCCCTGACTCCTGAGCACTTCCCCTACTCTATGATGTCCAGCCATACCCAGACTTTGTCCCCAGACAGCAGGGACTTCACCTGTCTCCTTTCTCTTCTGCCCTCCACATCTTTTCCCTGGACAGTCCCACAAACTGTGGTCCTCAAATCTGCTTCCAAGACCAAACTCTTCTCCTTCTGAGTTCTAGATTCATCCCCTGGGAGATGGAAGGATGAGGGCAAATCAGGAATCTGGAGGCAATATAGTCCAAAGGAGAAGCCCACAGAACTTTGGCTGAGGAGTGCACACACTGAGAATGATTTGAATGAGATGAAGTATGGTGCAAGGAAGCAGAATGAGTGGTTCAGAGCAAGGACCACAGGTTTCCTCTTTCAGGAAGGTTCTGTCCATGTCATGTGTGCATAATATGAAGGAACCTATCAGTAGGACCCAGTTGGTAGAATACAAGCTTTATGCAGTCGGGGCATAATTAGTCATTTCTAGTTCTATTGTCCAGTATAGAGCTAAACACATACAAAGATCCATTCATAAGACATATTTAAAACAATTATTTAAAACATTATTATAAACACAAAAACAATCATATAGCTAGAAAAAAATAGCCTACGACTCTTTTCTTTTAGGTACACTGAGGGTTCTTTACATGAAAAGTTCCTTGTGGAAAACACAGCAATATTGGAGAGGAGGTTTCAGTTAACCTGAGTTAGTGTCAGTAAACAGAATCCTCTGAATCCAACGTGGACCCAGAACTTTTTCTAAACAACCCTCTGGTGCCAAGCCAAAAGGTATTGAAAAGAGAAGCAGTCCTACATTCTCAGGCCTTATAATGCCACATTGGGAACTTCACCAAATTATTTCAGTCAGTTCATGTCTCTTGAATACTGTTGATTACCCTGAGATCTAGTTGCAGTATCTATTATGCTATTTTCAAAACCTGAAATTTCACTATTGACAAATTATTTCTAACATTCATTATGCTCATTAGCCAAACATCTGTTGTTGGCTGGAGTGACAGATAACTGAAAACCTGTAGATGCCATTTGTGGTGTGTGCATTTCTAATTAAGATAAGTAATAGCTTCTACAGTGTAATTTAACTATCACATATATAATATCACACTATTAGTGCTGAAAGATTCTAAAGAAATTTACAGATATCTTAACACCCCTAATCTCACCCTCTCTTTTGGCATTTGGAACTCTGGGTGAAACAATTCCCATTTGG
Organism: Tolypeutes matacus; assembly: GCA_026826555.1. Taxonomy (NCBI): domain Eukaryota; kingdom Metazoa; phylum Chordata; class Mammalia; order Cingulata; family Chlamyphoridae; genus Tolypeutes; species Tolypeutes matacus. The sequence goes on along the minus strand of JAKSZT010054489.1, from coordinate 26,624,205 downwards.
GATAACCAGGTTAATCCTTAAAGGTTTTACAATACAATGTTTTTGGACTTACCACCAAGAGTAAAAATATAACAATTTAGGACTTTAGAAGTTGTATTATTTAGCCAAAGGGGCGCTGATACAAAATACCAGAAATCTGTTGACTTTTATAAAAGGGTATTTATTTGGGCCATAAAGCATAAGTTACTTCCTTCACCAAAGTTTGTTGCCATGCATTGGAGCAAGATGGCTGCCGACATCTGCAAGGGTTCAGGCTTCCTTAAGGCTCTGCGGTCCCAGCTTCTTTCAATATCAGCTATAGGCTGGGATAAGTCTTGTCTCTCTCCTGGGGCTCATTTCTCTCTGGGCTCAGCTGCTCTGCTCTCTCCACAAGGCCAGCTGTAGACTATCAGGCAAACAGATCATCTCTCTTCCTGGGGCCTCTACCGGGTCTAATGGAGCTTCTTTCTTTCCTCATGTATCTGCTTCTCTGTGCATTTACTTCCCGATGCTCCAGCATTAAGACTCCACTCTCTGCTGTGCCTTGTAGTTTCCTCTGTGAGTCCTCTCCCACCAAGGGGGCAGGGGCTCAATGTCCTACTGGCATGGCCTAATCAACGCCTTATTAATAATTTAATCAAGTAAAAGTGAAACCTCTGAATCCAATACAATCTAATATGCCCAGAGGAAAAGACCAGTCCACAAACATAATCCAATATCTATTTTTGGAATTCATAAACAATATCAAATAGCTACAGAAGTGTAATGCTTTACAGTGTTATCAAGAAAATGAAAAGACAAACAGAAGGGGAAAAAAGATTTGCAAATCATATATCTGATAAGAGACTAATATTTAGAAAATATAGAGACCTCTTCTAACTCAACAACAAAAGACAAACTACACGATCAAATAACAGGCAAAAGATTTTAAAAAATCATTTCTCCAAATAGGATATACAAATGGCCAACAAACACATGGAAAGATGGTTAACTTCCTTAGTCATCAGGGAATTGCAAATCAAAACCACAATGGGACACCACTCCACACCTACTAGGATGGTGTCCTAAGATGGCTAGAATAATAATTAAAAAAAAACAGAAAATAATAAGTGTTGGCAAATATGTGGATAATTTAATACCCTTGTGCATTACTGGTGGGAATGTAATATGATGTATCTGTTGTGGAAAACAGTTTGGCAGTTCTGCAAAAAGTTAAATACAGAATTAACATATGACTCTGCAATCCCATGCCTATGTATATACTCCAAAACTTGAAAACAGGGCTCAAACAAGTACATGTACATGCATGTTCATAGCAGAACTATTCACAGTAGCCCAAAACATCTTAAATGTCCACCAAGGATGAATGGATAAACAAATCTTAGTATATTTATACAAAAGAATATTATTCAGCCAAAAAAGAAATTGCAGTCTGATACATGCTGCCACATGGAAGAAACTTGAAATCATCATGCTAAGCCAGATATAAAAGGACAAATATTTTATGATTCCACTTACAGGAAGTATTTAGCATAGTCAAATTCAAAGACACAGAGTAGATTAGAGGTTACCATAGACTGGAAAGGGAGGAGATGGAGACTCATTGTTTAATGGTTATAGAGTTTCTGTCTGGAGTAATTAATTAATGCCACTGAACTGTACACTTACTAATGTTTAAAAAGGCAAATTTTATGTCATGCTTATTTTACCACAATGAAAAGGAAAAAGAAAAAGTAATGAAGGAATGTGGATGGACCTCCAAAACTTGATGCTGAAAGAAGCCCGACACAAAAGCCCACAGAGTGTCTCATTCCATTTATATGACATATCTAGAAGAGATGAATTCCTAGGGACAGGATGAAGATGTGTGGTTGCCAGGGCCTGGGGGGAAGGGAGAATGGGGGAAAACTGCCTAATCGGTAAGGAGTTTCCCTTTGATGTGGCAGAAATATTTTGGAACTAGATAAAGATAGGGTGATGGTTGCACAGCATCGTGGATGTACTAAATGGCACTGAATCGTTCACTTTAAAATGGTTAATTTGATCTTTTGTGGATATCACCTCAAAAGATTATTTTTAAAGTCTCAAAAAATCATACATACATACATACACACTTTGCTATTTTTTTCCTAGGGTGGTGGTAGAGGAAAAAGATGTTACTATCAGATAATATCAGGTGGTTTCTTACTTAATACTTCCTGCTTTGGCATCTAGTTTTCACCCCCACTTTTCCCCCTTCCCTTCCTATCTGCGGATGTGACACTCTCAGTTCTTACTGAGAACATGAGTATGGGGTGCATAGAGCACAGGAGACGGAGTTGTAGGAAGTTAGAGAGAGGAAAGAATATTAAATCCAAATGGGACAATGGGGGTCTTTATGAGGAAAAATGCTTCATAAAAAAAGACATTTTAAAACGTTAGTAATTAGGAAGCTGCTGGTGGGAATCCATGCACTGAGATGCACAATCCTGCAAGACTGAACCGATCCAGCTTTCCAGGGGAGGCCATATGTGGGAATGCCCTGGTGCTTCTGATAAGGTTAGTGCTGGGAAATGAGCATGCAGTAAGATCCCCTGCGAAGTTTATCTTTTCAGAGCTATTCTAGCTAATAAATAAAGATGGGATTATAGGATTAGAATATCGCCATTTTACAACCCAAAATTAGCTGATGGATGATCATCAATAGTTATTACCATCACAGAGAGACAGTCAAATACTATGAGCCTCCTGTGGAAATTAAACAATGCCACGTGTAAGTCCTGTTGTTAAAATGATAATAATAATAATAATAAAATCTGAACCTGAACAAGACTTTCAAACTATTTTTATTGGAAACACAAGGGCAAAAGGAAGGGGGTAGATGAAACCACGGCCACTCAGTAAAGCCACACTGTGGATACCGCTGAAGAATCAATGCAGCTTCTTCAACAGAACAGTTGCCCAAAGTGGGGGCAGCAGTGGTGGGGGAAACTCGTTAGAAGAAAATGAAGAGGCGTATCAATCATATATGTCCTCTCTGTACCAGTTCAAATAGTCAAAGGATTAAAAACAAACATGGAAAACCAAACAAGATATGAGGCCACTGACTGGATTTTGAAGTCACTGTAAGGAATTATTTGGTTTTAGATGCAATAATGGTATTGTGGCTAAGTTTACAGGAATTCTTATCTGTTCAAGAAACCTACATAGATATTTATACTAGGAAATGATATGGTGTCTGCAGTTTATTGTAAAATAATCTGGAGTGGAGAGAGTAGGGGTATAAATGGTCATTTTGTGATAAGTGTCAAGAGCTGACGATGGTACATTAGTTTTAATATACTATTTGTTCTACAAATGTATGTGTGTGTATATATATATATATATAAATTTCCATAATAACAATACAGATAAAAATCATCCCTTTAACATGGAGCTTTTTTTTTCTTCACTCTGATATAAGGTTCTTCTCTGTCCCTCTACTGTCAGTTTGCTACCTAACTTTCAAGTCAGGGTCTAGACAGAACTGGATCCTAGCACAGAATCCATTTGGTACCAAGTGAAGATACCACTGAGTTATTGATTGAGTCTGAAAGTCTATTCAGGCCCCACTTACTGAACCTATCTGGTTCCTGGAGCTGAGAGACTACAGAAAGACAAGAAGTATTAGCAGGACAGAAATAAAGACTTCAAGGATGTTAGTTCAATATGAAGCATGGATGGGGAGAAGCACTACGGTTCTTGTTTTCCCATAAACAGACGAACTCCAGGCCATGCAGTCAGGCATTGATTTAAAGACTAGGACTGTCCTGGGTGCCCCTCAGGGCACGAGTCTTACCTTCGGTGCCTTGCCGCCTTTCTGCCTCCCTGGGCCATTCCCAAGAGGGTTGTTGAAGTGGTTTCTGCTAGACTACACCTCCCCGGCAGATATCAGAAAGAGTCCAAAGTCCTTAGCTCTTACATTGCTTTTCAAAGAGATTAAGTGATTCACAGATAACAATTTAAATAAGTATGTACTTATAATATTGTGTATTCAGAAAAAATATACAGAACTCATAATTCCATGAGGATGAGGCTTAATCAGGTGTCACTGAGGTTTTAAAAAGTGCTCCTCTGTAGAAAACACATTAAGTAATAACAGAATATTTTAAAGCTATAGCATGTGAATTACTAAAATATGGAAAATGCTCAGTAAAAAGATCTCTCCTTATGTGTCACTCTCCATGGGCAACAGAAGGGTAGGCTCTTCTGAGTAGTTCTTCTCAAATAATCACCTAAAGAATTTATTTTGTCTGGGCAGGGTTTCACCTTTGTATGTAGGGAAAATAAATTATCCCAGCTCCTTATCATGGCCCACAAGTCCCTGTGTGATCTGTTTCTTGCATGTTCCAAACTCTGCCCCATGCCAATCTCCTTCTTACTCCATTTGTTCCAATTCTGTCAATGTCTAGAGCATGTCCAGCTTTTTCCTGCCTCAGGACCTTTGCATGTACTATTACCTCTTTCTGAAAAGTGACTCCTTAACACCGGATAGCTGATGGATTCTCAGCTAAATTATCACTATAAAGGATGCTGTAGTGTGCCACCCAGATCCCCCCATTCTGGCCTGAAACACATGTCCCCCGGCTGCTGGGAGTGTTGCAGCTGACAGCCCTCAGTGGAGTTCCTCTTGGGGACCTGCAATTGGCTGGAGAGAGTTGAGTCAACCAAGGTCAAATCCCCTCGCAGGCATGGGCCATGCCAGCTTCCACACTCCATGTGGAGTAAACTGAGACCTTCGATGTGAATGCATCATAACTTAACTTCTCCCTCTGCCCAGTCTTACTTCTCTAACTCCCTTATGGGTCTTATTCCCAAGAGCTATCTCCAGTAAGCCTCTTGCATGGAAATCTCTGTCTCAGACCCAGCCCATGTCACTGAGCTTTGAGAGGCCTCAGACAGGCTTTCTCTGATCAGCTGTGTATGGGTCAGCCAAAGGGGTGCTAATGCAAAATACCAGAAATCTGCTGGCTTTTATAAAGAATATTTATTTGGGGTAGTTATGAGGCCATAAACCATAAGTTACTTCCCTCACCAAAGTCTACTACCATGTATTGGGGCAAGATGGCTGAAGATGGCTGCTGATGTCTGCCAAGAGTTCAGGCTTCCTGGGTTCCTCTCTTCCCGGGTCTCCATTTCTCTCTGGGCTCAGCTGCTGTGCTCTCTCCACAAGGCCAGCTGTAGACCATCAGGTGAACGGCTCCGGCTCTCTCCCCGGAGCTTCTGCTGTGTCTAAGGAGCTGTCTCTATTCCTTTGTGATTTTCTCCTGTATGTTCACTTCCTGGGCTCCTGTTCAAAAACTCCCACCTCAAATCTCCAACTCTGTCCTTTGCCATGTCTTTTACCTGTGAGTCCCCATCCACCAAGGGGTGGGCACTCAATGCCCTACTGACATGGCCCAATCCAAGTCCTAATCATAATTTAATCAATTAAAAGTGATACCTCTGGCAGACCAGTTAACAAACATAATCCAATAACTATTTTTGGAATTCATAAACAATGTGAAACTGCTACAAGTATATTTCCCTGATCATTTCCTATCACCCTGCTCTGCTGATTTTCATCAGAGCTATAATCAGAATCCATAATGGTTTAATTCATTTACTTATTTGTTTTCTGTCTTCACCACTAGCATGGAAGCCACCCTTTGCAACCCAACCTCTAAGATATTGTCTTGTACAAACATATAAATGGCACATGAACCTTTGTACTTGAATATACATATTCTCTGCATCTCTGAATTGGGCCAGAGCATGCAAAATAGAATAAATAATGTTAATGTACACCCACATTTGGTAAATAAAGTCTCATGCCATTCCACTTCTCCATCTGGTCACAAAGTCCTTCCCTATGCCTGCAATGCCCTTGCCATCACTTCTTAATTTGGCTGATGCCTGGAAATCTTGCAAACTGCAGCTGGGGTGGTACCTCTTCCCGGAAGTTTCTCTCACCCACGATGTGATTAAAAACCACCAATCCCACCTACTTGCCTTTAATATGTAACTTTTTACTTTACGTCATAGTAAGAAATTTGCTTGTCTATTTTGCCCCAGTAGATCAGATTATAAGCTTCTTGGAAATCATTTTGTATCCCCAGCACCTGTATATAGAGAAACTGAAACAGGCCTCTCAAAGTTTACTAAGCCAACCAGAGAAACATGTCAATGATTGCTTTTAGTGTAAACTGTTTACATGTTGCTGGTTGTCTTCCAAGTATCCAGATTCCCCATTTTCCTTTGTAACAGAACCTATATTTAGAGGGATACTAAACGTAAAGCTAAACTACTCTATTTCCCAAACTTTCTTCCAGATGATGGTGTCCACTGTATAAAAAGAAGCTATGAGTGAGGTTTTCTAGAAACCTCTCTTAAAGGGAGATGGGTGACTTAGCTAGAAAGCAAGAACCATTTTGCAAATAACTTTTCCTCTTTCTTATGACCTGGAATGTGGACATGATGGTTGGAGCTCCAACAGCCATACTGCATGAGGCAGACATGAGGCAGGGAACAAGATCCAAGACTGGAGAAGTATAAAAATCGAGGGACCCTGGGTCGCTGACCATGGAGTCACTATGTCAGCCTTAGATCACCTGACTCTGAATTCCTACATGGAAGAAAAATAAATATCTTTCTTATTTAAGTCATTATTAAATCAGGTCTCCTTTACAAAGAGCCAGAGTAAATTCTCACTCATATAACATTTAATGCTCAAAAACTGTTACATGTTCTAAGTTTGTTCAGTAAACCTCTTTATAAAGATGGTTCGCTAAGATGCTTACAGAGTAGGCCATTTGGGGATGCCTCCAAGCTGGGTGCAGAGAAAACATTTGCACCTGTCCTGTTCACACAGGTTAATAAGAAGCAAAAATCTGGAGATTTACAATAGTCATAGGAGGGTGACACAATAGTTACTGTATTTTAGTTTAGTGAAGGGAGGGTCTCAGAGTCTATGGGGCTACAGAAGTGGAGACAACTCTGCTGTTCGTGGAAGCAGGAGTCAGAACACTCAGAGGAAATGAGGATTGGACTGGAGTGGCAGGAGCCTCCCAGGTGGTGAAAGAGAAGGCATTTCTGGGAGCAGAAATAGCCCAGGTCCCGGCAGAGAGATATGAAAGTACTCTGAGGGAATCCAAAGGGTTTGGATGATGCAAAAATGGAATTTGCAGTTGACAGATGTGAGTGGACACACCAGTGGGGACCCGGGGAGGGCAGAGACAGCTTGAAACAATCAGGTATGGCCTAGGAGGCCTCTGCTGCAGGGGTTGGTAAATCTTATCTATTTGCATTCAGATACTTTCTGTGGGAAATGCAGATTTTTAAGAAAAACAAAAGCAGAGCTCTTGCCCCAAACTGTGCTTATTCATCCTCCCACTTGCTCCATTATTCCTGCAGGGGAATCTCTGAGGAAGCTCCACAGGATCCTACAACAGAACCCAGGTTAAATGGCCCTGCTTTGAAAGTCAGTTTTCATGAGACAATAAAATTTGTTGAGAACAAGAAGAGACTTTCCCACTCCCCTGAAGCCCTCCCAGTCCAGTGACTGTTTTTCTTTTTTTTCCCCTTCCTTCCTCCCTCCCTCCCTCCCTCCTCCTTCCCTCCCTCCCTTCCTTCCTTCCTTCTCTCTTTCTCTCTCTCTTTCTTTCTTCATTTTTACAGGAGCTTTAGATTACATAAATGTTACATCAACAATATAAGGGATCCCCATATACCTCACTCCCCCCTCCCTCACTTTCCCCCATTAACAGCATCTTTCATTAGTGTGGTACATTTGTTACAATTGATGAACACATACTGAAGCACTGCTACTAACCATGGTCTGTAGTTTACATTGTTTTACACTTTGCACCACACAATTTTATAGGTTTTGACAAAATGTATAATGGCTTTTATCTGTCATTGCAATGTCATGCAGAACAATTCCAATGTCCCCCAAATGCCCCATGTTACACCAATTTTTCCCTCTCTCTCCCCTCAGAACCTCTGGTGACCACTGTCTTTATACCAATGTTGTAAGTTCTTCCATTACTAGAATAACAATAAGTCTACTTTAGCCTATAGTTGCATTCTCCACTTAGGTTTGTTCATTCCTATATCTTGAGGATTTGTGAATGGTGATGCCCACTCTGCTTCCGATTGAGAGGAGACTTAGATGGCATTGGGCAGATGGATGGAACTGTCTTACTTGAAGTTGTAGATACTTTCTGTTTTTTGGGATGGGCATTGTCCATCTTCATCCTTTTGTTAGTTGTTCTGGGTGAGTCCAATGAACTGGAGAGTAGGAGTTGGCTGCAACTCTGCTGTGATTCACGGCTCACCTGGCATATGAAAAGCAACAGCCAGAAGATTTAAGTCTCTGGGACATATATTTAATGGGTATAGTGCTAACTATAGGTTCAAATAAATGGGGGAGAAGAACCATGTGCAGGAAAATTATATATGAGTCTAACACTGATACTTCGGGGAAGATGGGTTATCATATATTCCAAGGTAAGGCTCACCAGTGGAGTACCAATTTCCTGGGGTTGTCTGCCCTGCCTATAGTTCCTAGATGTCTCTAGGGTCCTCAGGATCACCCCTGCTTGAGGCATTGTTTACTGTGGCAGTCAATGAGTTCCTCCTGAGACATACATAAACTTAACATCTGGAGTGGCCTCCTGACTCACTTTAAAATCTCTTAGCCATAAAAACTCATTTGTATTTAATATTTCCCCCTTTTGGTCTAGGTATTTTTCGAAATACATTATTATTGGTGCTTGGTATAAATCCCTTGGTGCCAGGAAGGCTCATCCATGGGAGTCATGTCCCATGCAGTGACTGCTTTTCTAGCAAGGCTAGAAAAGAATAAAAGTACTAATTTTCATCAGCTCTCCTAACAATGTTTGAGCTCTTACTGTGTGCTAAACTTTTCCATGCATTATTTCCTTTAATCCTTACAACATCCTCACAAGAAAGACATTGTCAATATGTCCAACATAGAGATAATAAAGCAGGTTCAGAGAGGATGATTAACTCACTGGAGTCCACACATTTGAAAGAGCAGAGCCTAGCCTCGGCTCAGGTCTGCTGGAGTTGAACCTGCCTGTAAAAACAGTGTGATGCTGGAGGTCAAGGAGAGATGAGGCTTCCTTTTCTTAATGATGTATCAGGATCAGGACTGCAGCCCTTATACCCCACTCTTCCCCACAGCTCCCAACCCCCTGAGGAATTAGAAAAGGTGGCCTGTGTCAGAGAGGATAGAGCTGGGCTGGGAAGCTAGACAAAAATTCAAACGCTTCTTTGCTGTGTGACCTTGGGGAATGCACCCAGGCTCTCTGAATTACAATGTTTCATCTCTGGGTCAGGATGGTATCCTCCGACTGGGCATCATTGGCTGCATTAAAAGGGATGGCTCCTTTTAAATGCCCAACTCATGGCAGGCCATAGCACATACCACCCCATTTTTCTCAGTCTGAGCACCTCTCCCCAGGCCCTGCCCATTAATCTGTGTTCAGCAATTGGAGGCCATGGCCTCAAATCAGGCAATAAGGCACCACATTGCTGCCCATTGCCCACCTGTGCCTTGCAGAAATCACATTCTATTCAATTAAGTTAAGTAGTCTCTGAAGTACAGTCACATGGTGCCACCATTTCCTAATGTGGAAAAAAAAAGAGAGGGTTGGGCGAAGAAGGTGTATTCTGGCCTGTGGGTGTCAGAAGGAGAGGACACAAAAAGAACGGGCATTTCAAGATATATACTGGTGGCTCTTCAGAAACCTTGAGGTTACAGTCCCCAAAGCCCCTTCAAGGCACCAGCTTTGTCTGTGAACTGTAGGAAAATCCATGTTAATGAAGGCAACATGTCAAGAGTGGTCTGCAGGAAGCTTATGGTGTATGTTGGTTTCCACAAAGTACCACTGGGTCGAAGGCTTAAAACAACTGAAATTTATTCTCTCGCAGTTCTGGAGGCTAGAAGTCTGAACGCAAGTTTCCAGCATGGCTTTGCTCCCTCTGAAACCCGTAGAGGAGACTGCTTCCTTGCCTCTTCTGGCTTCTGTTGGTTGCCAGCCATCCTTAGCATTCCTTGGTTGGAGGCTGCTGCACTTCAGTCTCTGCCTCTGTGGTCACATGAGGTCTCCCTTTGTCTGTATCTCTTTCCCTTCTCATCAGGACATCTTGGATAAAGGGTCCACCCTACTCCAGGATGATCACATCTTAACTAATTCCATCTGCAAGGCCCTATTTCTAAATAAGGTCACATCCTGAGATACTGGAGGCTACGACTTCAGCAGATTTCTTTGGTGGACACAATTCAACCCATAACACAGTGATCAGTTCTCTCTCAACAGCCAGATCTCCCTTTGACATGATCCTCTGACATTCAGGGCAATCTATGTTAAATATCTTGTCTCAGTCTTTATACACAGCCACCATGGATTAGACTTTTCTCTGCACAGGGGCTTAGCTGGCCTCGGGACACATCAGCCCCACTCCAGAGCCCCTCCCAGCACTTCCTCACTGGGGAACTTTGAGGAAATTGCCACATTTCTCTGAATGTCAATGTTTTCTCTCAAAAAAATGGGATGAAGGTCAATTGATATAAAGTGTGTGAAACTGCTTTGCAAATTGGGAAGTTCTGTGCACATGACTTTTCCTCACTCTCTTTCTCTCTCTAGTACAGGACTTTGGTCAATAAAGTATGCATTACTTTCCTGGTGCTGCTGTAACAAATTCCCACAAACTTAGTGGCATAAAACAATACAACTTTACTAACTTCTAGTTCTGGAGGTCAAAAGTCCAAAGTGAGTCTCACTGGGCTAAGAGCAAGGTGTTGGAAAGGCCACCTTTCTTCTGCAGTCTTAAAAGGAGAATCTGTTTCTTTGTCTTTTCCAGTTTCTCGTGTCCACACACCTTCCTTGGTTTGTGGCCCCATTCCTCCATCTTAAAACCCAACAACATTGAGTCAGGTTCTTCCACGACTGTGGCTCTGTGTTCTCTCTCATCCTCTTCCCCTCCCACTTACAAGGGTCCATGTGATCATTGGGTTCCCTGGATAATCTCCCTATCTCAAGATCAGCTGATTAGCATCTTTAATTCCATTTGCAATCTTAGTTTCCCTTTGTCAGACAACCTAACATATTTACAGGTTCTATGAATTAGTGGCATTATTTTGTCTACCCCAAAAGGTTTACTGAGCTAAAGTAGATATATGTGTTGCAAACAAGAGGGAGAACTCCTGTTCTCAAGAAGGTCATACTCCACTGTGACTAGAATCCTGGGTCAGAATCCTGGTTCACATTTTACTACCTGTGTGTTCTTGGATGGGTGACAATGTTTATGTGCCTCAATTTTCCCATCTGTTAAGTGGGATAATTATGATATGACCTTTGTAGTATGGTCATTGCCAGGTTTAAATAAGTTAATATAAGGAAAGTGTTGAAAACTGCTTCTGGCCCATAAAGAGTGGTCAATAATGAGTTTCCATCATTACTGTGATATATTTTAAGCATTTGTTGTATGGGTGAATATGGAAGAAGCAGATAGGCGTGTTCCCTAGGCAGATTCTGGCAAGCCTATAATCAAAACTCAAACAATATTCTATGGGAGTATGAGAGATAGAGCTTGTTTAGATGGCATTGGAAAAGCTTCTTAAAGAAGAGAAAGGAAGTGGTGTGTGTATACTCTGTGCCCACTCAACTAGGGAATTTATCTATATAATCTCAAGGAATCTTTATAATTACCCATATGATCAATAAGAAACCTGAACTTCAGAAAGGTTAAGGAGTTTATCTGAGGCTGTGCAGCGTGACAGGAGCAACTTCAGGTTAGCGGCCCAGGTCTATTAGAATCAAAAGCCTATGCTACACAATAATCTCTCCTTACTAGGAGATTAATATGGTCACAGAATTCTATGTTCAAAATGTCCACGGACTCCTTAGACATTGATTTCTATTGCCAACAGGATATTAGTGATCAGCGTTAAGTCTATCTTCTTTGTTTTCCATGTGAGCAAATGGTGACCAAGAGAGCCAGTGACCATGTCAGGGACACTGAGGAGTCTGTGACAAGCCAGAGCAGATGCCAGCTCTCCACATTTCCAGGGCATGCTGTTTTAGGAGTCCATCTAGCATAAATGATGCCTCTTCTTCCCACTGACAAGACCAGCACATTTATTTCAGGACTGCTCCACTTGTCAACCACAGGACATTTTCCAGAAAGGGCAATCAGGAGGCCTTTGTAACAGGAGAAGGAAATGCTAAGTTCTGAGTTGTCTCCTCATAGAACCCTGAGCAGTGCCTTCCAAATGTCAGCAGCTCAGGGAAAGACAATATCCAACTGCACAAATCCAAGGCCTGCCTCCATGGAGGGTAATTGTTCAAAGTGTTCCTTAATGCAAAAGGGATGTAAAACTCATTTTCCTAAATCCTCTTTTTCCCGAAGTACTTGCTGTGTTTCCACAGGTCTGACTCCCCACTGGCAGAGCCCTGGCCAGGTAAAGCTCCTGTGGGTCATGTGAAAGCAATTGGGGACCCTGCCAGATTCTGGCCATGGTTTGTTTGTCTCAGAAACTGCCCCAGAAAACCCCTAACATGTTTTTACGTCCATCTCTTTCCCAAGAGCATGAGCTCCTTCATTCAGGAACTGTGTTTAATGGGTGCAGGCGGTTATTGGGGTGTGGGGGGCTGGGGACCTTCAATCACTGAGAATATGCTAGGCCTAGCATTGGCAATTTTACCTGAGCAATCTGCATTGATCCTGCACAGACCTATGGGTAGATATATTGAAGATAAGGAAACTGTGACTCAGAGAGTTTATATAACTTTCCCAAATCTGTTATTACATTTTGTCTTCAACATAATAGAGGAATCTAATTCTGAAATCCCTGATCTCTGCGATACCTTTTTCCCCAAAGCCACTCACTTACCATCTTGTTTCTCTTTCTAATATAAACTTGCTTCTAGACACTTTCAGTCTTTTCAAGCTGGAGAAATGTGTGATCCTCATTGTTCCTTTAGTTAGACATTTAATCTACTTATCTGTGCCATCACTTCCATCAAGAGATGTATTTGTTCCTAGAAATCTATAAGGTGGGGGTAGTGCCACCTGCCTCACAGAATGATTGAAAACTTAGTGTCTACTTATAATAGTGCTTTAGCACACAGAAAGGCTCATTAAAAACAGCTACTTTCTCCCTCAATGTAGATGAAAGACCTTAGGCTTTGGGACCAGGACAGGTCTGGTTCACGCAGTTTTGTAAACTTGGGAAGCAACTTCACTCTCTGAGCCTCCTGTTCTGTGTCAGTATAATGGGGAGAACAACGTCTGGTTGCAAGAGATGTTCTGAGAATAAACTAAAAGCAAGGAGGCCAATAGCCCTGCCAGTAGAAGGCACATGAGAGGTGTTAGCACGCTGCTTTGTCCTGGGGAGGGGCTGTGTCTGGGCTCATCACTGGTGATGCCCACGGGGAGCTGGGGCAAGCACAGAGCAGTAAATCTGGTTGTCAGACTGCTGCCTGCTGAGGTCTCCAGGTGAACTAGTTACAAATAGTTCTTCCAGGTGCTTTGCTGGCTGGGGTTGACTTAATGGGTAAAGACAGATAATGGTGAGGATTATTGTTCTTAAAAAATCATGGTAAAAGTGATGCATGCTTACCCTAGAACCTTGGCAAGTAAAAAAAGTGATAAAGACAGCAAAGTGGCCATCAACAATCATCACAACATTCAGTGGAAGCCACTCTTACATTCTAGAATATTCTCTTCAAATTTGCTTTCTTTGCATATTTATCTGTATTTGAGTCATGCATAATGGATTATACATTTGGACTTCAAGCTCCTTGAGGGCAGGGGAATCCCAACTGCGGGGATGAGCTCTGAATCTTCAGTCTGCATAAAGCAGTTTCTCAAAAACAGATTTATTGGGAAGTGGATGTGGCTCAAGCAATTGAGCTCCCGCCTACCACACGGGAGGTCTGTGGTTCAGTTCCCAGTGCCTCCTAAAGCAGACAGCAAGCTGGTGTGTTGGGCAAGCATGGCAAGCTGACAAACAAGATGATGCAACAAGAGACACAAGAAGAAAAACATAGTGAGAGACACAACAAAGCAGGGAACGGAGGTGGCTCAAGCAATTAGGTGCCTCCCTCCCACATCAGAGGTCCTGGGTTCAGTTCCCAGTGCCTGCTAAAAGAAACAAGGAAGATGAATAGACATAGCAAATGCAAACAATGAGGGGGTGGGGAGAAATAAATAAAAATAAATCTTAAAAAAACAGATTTATTAGATTAATATATATTTACGTAATTGGAATTGTATTTAATAGAAAGCTGCATATTTTGCATTTTTACCTAGCATTATATCAAGAGTGTTTTACATAGCATTAAACATCTTTGACACACCATGCAAATAGTTGCATAACAGTAAACCTTTGACCAGTGAAAGGCTTATTCAATTAACTTTCATTCTAGAGGAATTTAAATATTTTAAATATTTCCATTATTAATAATAATGTTGCCATGACTTCCTTCATAAATAAATATGGAGGGGAGTTGTATCACAGTGTTCTGCAAATTAGGGAACCATAAAAATCATATTTCAGTTTTTGAGAAAATGTCCTTTTTTCTTAAAAATATAGATGCATCTAAATTTATTCTGAGACTGTTGATGCATACTGTGAAATTTCAGTCTAGAAAGGACACAATGTTTTACACTTCCACGAGTAATGTTTGAAAGATTCACCTCAACCTTTTCTTTCCACCACATTTATTTTCATCTTTGCTAGTTTGTGGGTGACACGTGGTATCACGTTGTTAACTTAATATGCATTTCAGTGAAGTTGGGCTATTTATTCTCATTAAAATTAGTCAATGAGATCAAGATGCTTTGTGAAAAGGCAAGTCCTCGCTGGCATCTAAGCTTTCCTGTGCCTGCAAAAGGATGGACAATACATCTGGAAGAAAACTTCCCTTCTGCTTCCAGTCACCGAGTAAGTGTGGAAGAGAATGTCTGGCCAGGAGGCACAGAGAATGCTTTAATCCGATAAGCCAAATCATTCATCTTTGTTAAGAAATACAGATTTTGTTAAATATCTAAATGTTTGAGATAAAGTCCCAAATACTTATTTTTGTCATAGAGCTAAATTTTAATAAAAATATAGTTTGGGTAAATCTTTGAGTACTAAAAATCTGGTTTAATGAAATCAAGTTTATGAATTTACTTCACTAAACCTTCATTTCAAACTTTTGTGGTGGTTTGAAACTGCATGTACCCCAGGAATTCATGTTCTTCAACCCAATCCATTCCTCTAGGTGTGGACCCATTGTAAGTACGACCTTTTGATGTGGCTCCTTCAGTTAAGGTGTGAGCCACCTCACTCAGGATGGGTCTTAATCCTATTACTGTAGTACTTTATAAACAGAATGAATAAGAGAAGAGGAGAGAGAGAGGAGAGAGCAAGAGCCCCAGGGAAGCAACAAGCTGAAACCCACAAGAGAAGGGAGGGACCAGCAGATGCTACCATGAGGCAGAGGAGCCAGGATCGCTGGCAGCAGGTCTTCTGGAAGAAAGCATCGCCTTGATGATGCCTTGATTTGGACATTTTACCAGACTCTAACCATGAATGAATAAATTCCTATTGTTTGCGCTGAATTATTTCATGATATCTTCTTGGAGCAGCCTAGGGAACTAAAACAAATATCTAATATAGTCTAAGCATTATGCTTGCCATATAGGATTTGCTGATAAGTAAGTTATATGCCTTTTCTCAAATTCCTCATAGTCTAGAGGAGAAGACAGAGAAGGAAATACTTACTATCCAGTGTAATACGTGTTGTTATATACATATACACCAAGTACTAGGGGAACTAAGAGGAAGGCACTCATCTTTGTTGGCAGGAAGGATGCACAGTAAATCTTGGAAGAACAAATTTAATTAAGAAAATTCTTATGGGGTGAATTGGAATGTACTATGTGGTTGAATTTATAAAAAGTGTTTCAGACAAAGGAATAACATATAAAAAGGAATATATATGATTAAGATGGATTTGTGTAACTTCAATATGGCTAAATTGTAAAATCTGAAAAAAGAAAACATTCGGTGGGAGGTGTGGGAGGTGGGCAACATGGGAATCCCAGTGGGTTCCGTGTAATATTTTAGGTAATCTAAGCACCTCTTAAAATATATGTATATATATATATATAAATAACATTTTTGTAAGCAAATACACATATATGCATATATATTTATATATCATTTTGCAAATGTTTGTATGTATTGTGAGAATTTTGATTTTTACCCACAATAAAAAATAATAATAAATAAATAAATAAATAAACAAACAAATAAATAAATAAATAAAATCTAAAAAAAAAAAAAGAAAACATTCGGTGATGATTATGGTAAAGTAATTAGGTGGAATATTATAAAGAGACTTCTTTTGAATGCTAAGGAGCTGGCATTTGTCATGATGGTAATTGTAAAATATCAATCTTCTTGGAATTTTGAGAATTGACTGTGAGTGGGGAGATGAGTATTGGTAGGAGGATAAGTAGTCATGAGAATCTTCTGAAGGTCCAACTGTAGCAGTGAGACTGGAAAGAATATTCCAGTTCTAACACATATTAGGGTGCATTAGCTAGTTTTTGATAGGTTATACTTGAGTAATAAACAACCTCAATTATCATGACTTATCAAAAACAGTTTATTTCTCACTCATATTGGTGTCAATAGATAATCAAGGGGGGCGGATGTGGCTCAAATGGTTGGGCGTCCCTCTGCCATATGGAGGGACCTGGGTTCGATCCCCGGGACCTCCTGGTAAAATGAAAAGAAAAAATAGAAGGCGCATGGGCTGCCGGGCTCTGAGTGCCGGTGAGCCGCCAGGCCCCAGGAGCCATGCAGCAAGATGATGATGTAACAGGACAGAGACGCAGGGGAGAGACAAGACGAGATGCTCCGAGAGCTCTGAAGAGCAGGAGCCGAGGTGGCACAGGTGGCAGAACACCTCTCTCCTACATCGGAGGTCTCCAGGATTGAATCCTGGTGAAGACTGGAGGAGGAGGATGAGAAGAGATGGCAGGAAACAGACACAGAGAATTGCCCAGTGAATGGACACAAAACAGCAAATGGGGAAGGGGGGGTTTAAAGTAAATAAATAAATCTTTTAAAAAAAGATAATCAAGGCTTTTTTCCATGTGTCTTTTCATCCATGGGCTCATAAAGAAGGAGAAACCTGTACATGGTACATCTGTTCTTATAACAAAGGGGATGAGAAAGAGGATAGCCAAAATAATCGGTGGCCCTTAAGGCTTTTGCAAAGATGTATCCTATATCATATTATTTCACGTACAATGAAATAAAGCAACTCAAATGGCCAAGCCAAATGACAATGAGACTATATCATCCTTTAATGGAAAAAGAGTATGAGAGTGAGACCAAAAATATAATTGATCATAAAAGATCAAGTGGACAGAACTTAGAAGTTTATTTGCTGGGGTGGCAATGAAGGGGAATGCTCAGATAACTAAAGTAGTCTAGAATGATGTTCTAGTTTGCTAAGCTGGCAAAAGCAATATACTAGAAATGGGCTGGCTTTTACAATGGGAATTTATCAGCTTATAAGCTTACAGTTCAGATAGGCCATTAAAATGTCCAAATCAAGGCATCATCAAGCCTATACCTTCTTCCTAAAGACCAGCTGACGGTGGTCCTGGACTCCTCTGCCACATGACATGACACATGACAGCATCTTCTGGTCTCTCCCTTCTCTTCTGGGTTTCATTGCTTCCAGCTTCTTGCTTCTGTGGTTTTCTCTTTCTTTCTCTCCATATTCATCCCATGTATAAAGGACTCCAGCAAGAGGATTAAGACTCACGCTGGGCCATGCCTTACCTGAAGTAACCTAATCAAACGGCCCTACTTACAACGGGCTTGCACCCACAGGATTGGATTACTTTTAAGAACATACTTTTCTGTGGTCCATACAGCTTCAAGCCATCATAGGTGAGTCCTATGATTAGTGATTGACACTGATGGACAAAGAGTGTGCTATTCACCAAAATATTGAATATAAGAATAGCTTATATTCAGAATACATGCCACAGCAGATGGAACAGGGGAGACAGTGATTTCAGTGTTAAAAAGATTCAATGTGACTTTCAGGTGGAGTTGTTCAGTAGGTATTTGTCCTCACAGGTCTCAAGCTCATGTGAAGTTAGAGCTATCAATATAAATTTATTATTCATCAAAATTCTTAATTATTTGCTATTTATTTATATTTCAGTTCAATTTAATTCCCATAATATTAAAAGTAGTAAAATGTACTTTAGGTGGTCAAAATATTTCCTTGAAAAAATGAGAAAGAAGAGTAGCTTGTAGTACCGTGACAAGAACCCTACCCCATGATTTCATTTATGATACATGCTTTCAAGCAGATATGAAGTAGGAAAATAGAGACAGAGGTCCTGGTCTCCAGCCCCATCTCAAAATCTTATAGACATATAACCCTAGATGAGCTGCCAGGTGGACCTCGGCATCCTTATCTGACATGTCACAGCTCCACGAGGTCAAAAACTGCAATTATGTTGTATGCCCTTGTGTCTTTAACACATGACATGTAGTTGGCACCAAGTAAATATTTTTGAATTAATTAAATAAAGAAAACTATGGTTAAGAATGCCTGAGAAAGACTTCATGGAAGGTGAACCTCAAAGCCTTGAGTGTATTTTCCATAGATGGTGACGACTAAAAACAAAAATTATGGATTCATAAATGTTGGCTTTGTTTTTGCACATCCAGAACAAGTCATGCTTACCTCATGCATTGGGCAGCCAAGTAACTGCACAGGAAAGTGCAGTTTCAAATAACAGAGCTAGACGTTTGGAGTTGTGAAGCCAGCGTTTAGTGGAATTACACAGGATGCTTAAGCACACCATTTCCCATTTCCAGTTTTGCGTTTTGAATTTTGCTGTATACTCATTCCTGTTTTGTCAAGAAAGTTTCTCAAATGAATACATTTTTATTTATCCAGGTCACTAGTCTATAACATTAAATAGAAACTATGCTGGAACTAATCTTCACAGAACTTAATCTCAGCTGCTTGTGCTTACCATTATTCCAATTGCCAGTTTATTTTGCTGAACCGTTATTGTAGAAAAATTGTAAAAAGGATCGTTGAACAGCAAAACTAAATAACATACATATTCATAAGTGTATATACCTAAGACTACATTGTAATTAACCCATATATCCAAATTAATGAGGGTCTGTTGTTGATTTTAGCCTTTCCTGATCAGGAAATTAGTGCAAAACTAACTAAAGTTGATTGAGAAAAATAGTACAGTCCTGATCCTTTCCAAACTCCTTCTCTCAGCATCTTCATCTGTTTGACACCATCCTTACTTTTAGCTTGTTCCGTACCTTTCACGTTTCTTAAATATTTCTAATGAGATTACACTCTATTCCTCTCCTTGACTCACATCCTCTTCATGGCAGTCTCCTGAGAGAACCTGCCCTTCTGATCCTGGAATGAGTTGTCAATGTTCCTGAACACTCTACTCCATTTGATTGGATGGATAAAGATGCCTGAACCAGGGGCAGAAAACCCAGTGACCAGGTGAGCAAAATTTCGTTTTTCCTCTCTTAGAAATTGGTAATTAGGATTTTGAAACAGGTTTAGCTAATGGTAAGTTCCAGACTAGGTAAATGGCCTCATTTAAATCATGACTGTGGAAAAAATTCAGGGGATCCCCATGATGGGAAACATCCAAAAGAAAATGAGGAAACCCATCAGGAGGGAGAACACAAAGGTAAGGAGAGAAACAAAGTTAAAGAGGACATCTGTGGATTTGTATCTTACAGCTGCTTTAATACGTTATCTCAAAGTTAAAGGCTTTAAACAGCACAACTTTATGATCACACAGTTTCTGTAGTTCAAAGTCCAGCACTGGTCGCATGGAACTGAAATTAAAGTGCTGGCAGGGTTGCATTCATTTCTGGGGACTCTGGGCTGGAATCCGATTCTGAGAGCATAGAGAGTGTTGGTATAGTTCAGTTCCACGTGGTTTTGGAACCAAGGTCCCTATTCCTTGCTGGCTGTGGGCAGAGGGCCTTTCCAAGCTTCTCGTGGCCGCCCACACCCCTTGGCTGTGGACCTCTTCCTCCATCTTTGAAGACATCAAGGGAAGGTAAAGTCCTCACACTACAAATCTCTCTGCCTTCCACCTCTACCTCATCTCTCCTTCGCTTTCGTCTTCCACACTTCTGACCACTGACTACAGTTCAGCTCTCATGTGGGCCCACCCAGGTAAGCCAGGGTAATGGCCCCATTCCAAGGTCCCTGGCCTTAATTACATCTGTAAAGTTCCTTCACAATGCCTAGATTAGGGTTTGATTAAATAAAGGGGGGACAGGAAGCTTGGGGAGGGGGAGGCTCAGGCATCTGCACAATCCTGCCTATTTTGCATACATGATGTTCACAGGTACTAACATGCCTTAAGGGACCCCTTTGAATTGTACTCTAGTAATTAAAGAAAGATGCTTAGTTTGAAACAGACTACAGCTGACCACAGAAAGAGTTGAAAAACTTACAGACCTTTGTGCTTCAAAAGCTACCCTCAAGAAAAAGAAAAGACAACTCAAAGAATGAGAAAAAATATTTGAGATTCATATATCCAATGAAGGTCTTGTATCCAGAATATTCAAATAGCTATTATGACTTAACAATAAAAAGACAATTTAATACTGGGCACAACATTTGAATAATTTTTTTTCCAAAGAAAATATACAAATGGCCAGAAAGCATGTGAAAAGATATTCCACATCATTAAACATTAGGGAAATACAAATAAAAAACCACAGTGAGATACCCCCCTAGGATGACTATAATCAAAAAGACATATGTGTATTGATGAGGATGTGGTGAAATCAGAACCCTCATACATTGCTGCTGGGAAGGTCAAATGGTACAGCACTATGCAACATAGTTTGGCAGAGCCTCAAAATGTTAAACATGGAATTACCATGTGACCCAGCAATTCCTCTTCTAGGTGTATACTCAAGAGACGTGAAAACGTACGTTCACACAGCCTTGACTATGAATGTTCAGAACAGCTTTATTCCTAATAACCAAAAATGGAGACAACACAACTATCCATCAATGGGTGAAGGGATAAAGAGAAGGTGGTACATCCAGACAATGGAATATTTTCAGCCACAGAAAGGAATGAAGTCCTGATACATGCCACACATGGAAGAACCGTGAATACATTAAGTGAAAGAAGCCAGTCACAAAAGACCAATATTACAGAATTCCATTCATATGCATTACCCAGAATAGACAAAACTATAGAGAAAGCAAAGGGCTGTGCGGCGCTGGGGCGATTGAGGGTGATTAGGGAGTGATTGCTAACTGGTAACTGGTTTCTTTTTGTGGTGACGCAACTGTTCTAAACTTGATTTTGGTGATGGCCACATAACTGTGAATATATTAAAAACTATTTGCTATACACTTTAAAGGGTGAATTGTTTGATATGTGAATTATACCTGAAATTGTTATAACTTAATTAAATTTATATAGACTTGCCTTTCTTTGGTTGAATGTTTCAAAAAGTGAAATTTGCAGTTTGAATAAACAAAGGTTAGTATATAGCATTTAAGAAAGTATACCCCGGGCTCCATATGTGTGGATTCCAGACCATGCTTCTCAACGTCTCCACAGTTTGACCTCTCAGACCCTCAACTTTCTTATCTGTATAATTTTCCCCAAATTTTGGATTTTAGTAAGGATGAAATAGGAGGATAATGCATGCAAAAATTAACACTGCTGGTGATGCATAGAAAAGAAGATTTGACAAGGTGAATCAATCAAACTTTTGAAAGTTCATTTTCAATGTTACCTCAGACTTGGCCAACAAGAGACGTAGCCTATGAGCTTAGTAACCCTGAATTCTCTGAATATATGCCCAAACGGCCTTTTGATTGTATTATTCTTATTTTCTCTCTCCTTTAAAACCTCTCCACACTCCTGCCAGGCTTTCTCCCACCTGGGGCTGGGTGGGTCAGGGTTTTAAGAAATGTGTGGCTTTTCTTATATACGTCTGTAAACATGGTGGATAACAAATTTTTCTTTCTTTTTTTTTTTTTTTGCAAATTGATATGACAAAAGGTATTGTTTGTTTTTGTTTTTAGGAGTTACCAGGGATTGAACCAGGACCTTGTATATGGGGAGCAGGCGCTCAACCACCTGAGCTACATCTGCTCCCCAAAGGTATTGTTTTTGAAAGATAATTTTGTTGAGTGTGGAGAATGGCTCAGAGAGATGATAGTAGATAAAGTCTGATAGACCCAGTTAGATGAGTTGAGATCCACCTCTTCCTTGTTCCAAGAGTAGAGCAGGAAGGGATGGAACAAATGGCGGTAGGTCAGTAGGTTTGGTGGAGAGGAGCCTGAAGAAATTCGTTTCGGTGAAGGCTCCTTTCCTGTGAACTAAGTGTCAAAATTGGTTGGTTGGTGGTCAAGATAGGGAATGATTTGATATAGTTATTGTGAAGGAGTCATGAGTTGTCTGGAAAATCATATTAGGATCACTCAAAATAAATGAATCATAAACAATATGGGTAGGGAGGTGGATGTAGCTCAAAGGTTGGGCGTCCATCTCCCATATGGAGGGACCTGGGTTCGATCCCAAGGAATTCCTGGTAAAATAAAGAAAAATATATAAGGCACGCCTCCAGGCCCTGTGCGTGGGTGCGCCACATGCAGCAAGATGATGACGTAACAGCAGAGTGACACAAAGGAGAGCCAAGATGAGATGCACCGAAAAACCAGGAACTAAGGTGGTACAGGTGGCAGAATACCTCTCTCCCACATTGGAGATTCCCAGGATCGAATCCCAGTGAAGACAGGAAGAAAAGGATGAGAAGAGAGGGCAGGAAAAGGACAGAGTATTGCCCAGCGAATGGACACAAAAACAGCAGAAACGGGGGTGGGGGTGGGGTTAAAAAATGGATAAAAAGTAAATTTTAAAAAGCTCTTTAAAAAAATAAATAATTAAAAAAATACAATATGGGGTAGGCTATGATAGAAATACAGATAGAAATCTCTCAGGAGAAAGCAAATTACCACATCAAAGAAAAAATCAGGAAAGACTTTTCCATCATGGCCAAGGTTGAAGCTGGCTCTAAGATGATGGGAAAGAATTTGCTATGTGAAGGAGGAAAATGCATTCTAAATAGAAGATCACATGCTAGGATCCCCATGGAAAGGCTGCCTAGGCAAATGAGAGGGAGAATAGGGGTTCATAGACTAGGATGCTGAGCTGGTTTCAGACGGTCCATGTCTAGTTAAGAAGATAGATGCTATTCTGTAGGCAACAGAAAGACAGTAGAGATCCTTAAGCATGGATTGCACGGCTCATTCTTCCCTAACCTTTCATTCATTCATTTCACAAATGTTTATTGAGTTGATATTAAGTTGCAGGTATTATTTTTAGGAAGATGATAATATTTAAGAAAATCAATATAATCATTCTAACAAATGTTTTTCATATCAAGGTTGATTGAGAGCTACTAAATGCTAGGTACTGGTAACTTCTCTTTTAATTTCAGTAATGCCACCAAACAAGAAGCAATATTATAGTTATCTTCTTAAATGAAGAAACTGAGATACAGAGAAGTTAAAGGACTGGTCCAATTTACACTGCTGTCAAGGGAAGATCCAGAATTTGAACTCAGGCAGTCTGAGGTCAGAACCAGAAATCTTAGTTGGCCATCTGGAAGTGGTCCTGGGGGAGAGACTGAAGGCAGAAAGGAACGTCTGCTGGGAGTTACTGCTGAAGGCCTTGGTTTGTTGCTATTTTTTAATGGGAAGGTGGAAGCAGAATGATATGAGATGGTGGTCAGGAAAAAAAACCTTTAAAATGTCCAAATGATATGTTATATTAATATTTTGTCTGAAATATTTGTCTTTGTCTGATATGCATTGTCTCCATCCAAAAACCTTTCAATTTCCTCAATGAAAAGTCTATACTTCTTTGCAGACATGGCTTTATCAATAAGCCCAGGGATCTGATGGGCTTTTGCACGAGAAAGACTTTGTCATTGCCTGAGGTTTCATAGAGCTCATTAAATTAGGACTTCCAAAGGAGAGTGGCTATCAGGTTTATACCAACAGATCAATTGAGATTGTACTTACAGTTTACAGGGGTTAGGAAGACTGGTTCAAAGGCTCGTCATACATTTGTTCTTGTAACTGGAGCTAATAAAATTGAAATAAATCATAAGTAATGGGTGTTCTCTGGTGGATATGTCCACAGATTAAATTAATGCTAAAGAAATATTTGTAGCCATTTATGAAAGCCTTTGAAGATGACAAATTTCCTAACTTTTAAGTCTTATTTTTAGGTAAACTAGGAATAGCTATTTCTTACAGTATCCTCAAAGCAAGATAAAACTGGGGGGTGGCACAATAATTATTTAAATATTTCAAATTTGATCAATAATATGATTGCCTTTATTGCTATATTTCAAAATTTATGTTGTTTGTATCCAAACATGAATGTAATTAAATGTAAAATACTAATATCAGTCAATTATTGAACATTTACTATTTTGCACACAACATATGGCCCTTTATATTTATTATTTCATGAAGTAAATTGAAATATTCGTATTTTAGCAAGTCTGTCCAAGGACCCACAGGTAGTAAGAAATGTGTTAATATTTTAATTTAGATCAGTTGAACACAGTATATTTTTTCTCAACTCTGCTTCTCTGAAATCAAAAACGTTGACCTGAAAACATTTTCTGTTATATTTATATTGTTAAGAGAAAGCTGAAAGAAAACACTTGACAGTTGTTTTATGCAGTTTTTAATTACTAAGGAAACTTAATTTTAACATGTGTTTGAAGATAATGTATGTGTGGTGTATGATTAAGGAATATATGGCCCATACAGACTTCCATTACAATGACGAACTATACTTTCCCACCAACTTTAAACCAGCCTATGCCTCATCTTGTCCCTAAGAGAAAGCTCATATTTCAGATTTCCTGGTGGTTACATCTATATATTTAGCAAAGACATACTGCCCTAGTCTAATTTTTCAACTTTAGACTTTATCTATTGACTTCCTATTATGTCAAATCGAGATTTAGTTGACATGGAATCATTACCTCTTCCTCCATCCTCCCATTTTTAATTAATCCCATGATATCATGGCATTTACTTAGTTCTCAATTTTCTTATTCATCATTTTTCAGCAATGAGGTTGAACAAAATACATGTTCTTATCTTCATCTGTGTTCCTGTATCTGTGAACCCATTTGTAAATAGGACCTTTGAAAATGTATTATTAAAGGTATGGACTTATTGTGCATAGGATCTTCTAAGATCCTATTTAGGTGGGGCCCAACTTAATTCATATTACTGGTGTCTTTGATACGCAGAAATCCAGGCACAGGTAACCAGAGGAAGCCAAGACCCCTGCACTGGGATGGAGGACCCCAAGGGAAAGCATGACCTTGCTGATGCCTTGATTCGGGACTTCTGCCTACAAAACTGTGAGCCAATAAATGCTTGTTGATTAAGCTATCCACTGTGCAGTATTTGTCATAACAACCTGACAAATTAAGGTAGTTTCTCTTGATTCTACATTTTGCAGTCATGTTTTTGTCCCTACAAAGTCCTGCCCTGCCTTCCACTGCCTACTTCTATAAGCTCTGCTCTGACATCTCTTAGAGTTGATAAGTCATACTTTCTATTCTATCACCCAATTCTTTCTCTCACACTTTGACTATAGTATTCTTTTCCCCTTTGACAAAATTTTAAGGGTCAAAATATATTAAAAATGATAAACACACCAGCAAGCCAAAGTTAAACTAAAAATCAATGATTACCAAGACTTGAAACTTAGTCTGTGTCCCTCTCTACTTCTTTCAACCTTCCCCCATCCCCAGAAGTCACCACTATGCTGATTTTGATGTTAATCATTTCTGTTTTCTTCTTTCCCCATCCCTTTCTCTCTTTCCTATCACTCCTCCTCCCTTTATCCTCTCTGCAGCTTGTTTTCTTTTGTTTTTCCTCTTCCTTAGCAATCTTAAAAAATGTATTTTCCAGGAGGTGATTGGGTGATTGGGTCACCTTCTTTTTTAAGCAGTTCCCATTTCCCAAGCATGAGTCTGACAGGCATGTCAAAATCACTTTCCTCTCCTTTTTCTTTTTCTAAGGTAATGGCATCACTGTTCTCTCATTACCTAAGCCAGAAATCTGGAGTCCCACTTCTTCCCACCTTCTTCTTGCACACATCCTCCTTAGTCTCCTCTCAAGTCTCCATATTCCTCCCTCTCCAATCCCTCTCCCCTAGCTCTTGTCTTTGCCACCTCTGAAAACAGTCATTAACATGGCCTCTTTGTTCCAAAGCTTTCATGCCAATTTACATTCTAACCTGCAGATAATAAGATTTCCTACTTCACCAACACTGCTATCAATATCGGGCTTTAGCCTTTGTACAAGTCCAAGGGCACCATGAACATGGTGTAATTGAGTGACTAATAAACATGAATCCATCGGAATGGTCCATTGATTACAACAAGAATGTGGCCCCCTAAGCCAGGTAATTCACTGATGGTCAGTGTAGTGTGTGCAGCCGTTCTGTCAGAGGTGAAATGGTCTCTCCGGGTGGTTTGTAGTGGCCTTCCTGGCATTAGTGTTTGCTTTCATGTTTATTGACCATCCATGGTTCCTTCTATGTGTAAATGTCGGTATCTCATAGTTGTATCTTCTGGGATTTTTTAGCACATTCATTGATTTGTAGTTTATACACCATAAGATGTACCTATTGAAGTATACAATTCAGTGGTTTTAAAATATTCACAGAGTTGTTCAACCATAGTAACTCTAGTGTTAAAACACTTCATCACCCCCCAAAGAATCCCTGTATTCATTAGTAGTCACACCCCACTTTCTTCTCCTCATCCCTTGGAAACCATTATTCTACTTTTTATCTCTACAATATGCAGTCTTTGGTGATGGCTTCTTGTACAATGCTTTCAAGGTTCAGGAAACATGATGTTTTCAGGGTTTATCCATGTTGTAGCAAGTGTCAGTACTTAATTCAATTAATTGTCTAATTCCATTGTGTGGATATACAGCATTTTATCCATTCATCTGTTGATGGACATTTGAGTTGTTTCCATTTTCTTGGCTATTATGGATACTATTGCTATGAACATGTGTGCATAAGTTTTTGTGGGGGCATATATATTCATTTCTCTTGGATATGTAACTCAGAGTGGAATTGCTAGGTAATAGTAATTCTATGTTTAAAATTTTTGCAGAACTGTCAATTAATTTCCAAAATGGCTGCACCATTTTACAGTTCCACCAGCAGTGCAGGAGGGGTCCAAATAAGTTGGGAGGTGTTCTTACTGTTCTATCTTTTAAAAGAGTTTGTGAAAAACAAAAAATAAAATAAATTAAAATAAAAAAATAAAAGACTCCATGAAGGATTGGAATTAATTATTTTTTAAATGTTTGTTAGAACTTGCCAATGAATCCATTTGGGCCTGGGATTTTTATTGAGAGAAGTTTTATCGATACCAATTATGGCATTATACTGGTTATAGGTTTGTTAAATTTTTTAGTTTTTTGTGAGGCGATTTTGGTTGTTTGTGATTTCTGTGAATGTCTCCCTTCAATCTAAGTTATCTAATGTGTTGTCATACAGTTGTTTAGAGTATTCCCTTAAAATTCTTTTGGGGTCTATGAGGCCAGTAGCAACCCTTCTTTCATTCTTGATTTTAGTAATTTGAGTATCCTTTTATTCTTGGTTAATCTAGCTAAAGTTTTATCAATTTTGTTGTTCTTTCCAAATAGCCAATTCTTTTTTTCATTAAGGAGACAAATTAATTACTTGGTGGCAAGTTAAATCATCAGGACTTTCTTGTTTTCGATGGACCAGCAGTTTGTCCTCACAGAAATAGATATCTATTTTAGGTACACATTTTCCTCCTCTTCCCACAGAACCTCACTTGGAACTACTCTCTAGGAACTTACTGAATGACTAAACAATAGGTCATATCACTTTCACACTAACCAGCAGCAACCAGCCTCATCAAGTGCCGGTATGGTCTTTAATAGAATAATTGAAGTGTCAACTAAGTGACTATGCCCTGAAAGGATGGGGTATCTCCCTTCAGTATTGAGTATATTCATTAAATCATAGATCTCCCAATGGCACTTCCCTCCAACTGAGAAGAATATATCAATTTAGGAAAGAAGGGAGGAAAGCACTTACCATCACTCTTAATAACTCTATAGGGATTTTGTGCATCCCTTCTTTGCAACTCTGGGTTCTGCAGGGATGGAGGTTCTGATCCCCAAGGGGATATACTCTTTCCCTGGAACATAGCATGGGTTCCCTTGAACAAATATATGGCTGCTGGCAAGAAACTTTGTACTCTGTCTCCAAAACCAGAAGGTGAGAAGGGGAGTCATCATCTTTGAAGTGGAAACCAACCCTGAATAGCAGGAGAAGGGAGAGTAACTTTTGCACAATGAGGCAGAGGAGAATGTTTCAAACTCAGGTGATCCTTTTGAAAGCCTCATTATATTCCCTTCTTCACTGCAAATGTAAACAAACACTTGCCACAACCCAGCCTAAAACTATGGTTACCAAAGGCTAAGAACCTTCAGGAATGAAAGTTTTGGTTACACCACTAAGTAAGCTACTAAGGCCTGCCTAAATGACAATTGAGACTGAGGACTTTAGAATAGACAGTCTAGGAAAGGGATAATGAGAAACAGATGTATGTGTTCATGAAAACAGCTGCAAAAGTAGTATGTCCCACTGACTTCCATGTTCTAAGTTTCCCTTTAGGAAGAGAGCCATGTAAGAAATTGGACAATATTCTTCCTTTAACTCCTTTGAGAAGTAGATCTATGTAGTACAAGGTCTCAGCTGTGACAGAGCAGGGACTCAGGGACTCTAAAAGTGAGGTACTCTATGTTAATTGTATGCTTTATCTTCCTTTCGATTGCTATCTTCTATGAAGAACACAGGTGGTGACTAACTTTTAGGTGATAATATGACAGAATTGCTTCATTCCATGATCATCTGGTAGCTTATGCATATCCTCTGGTTATGGTCTCAGATTTTTCATCTACAAAAAGGACAAAGTAGATACAGAGAATTAAAAAAAAAGTACACTCTGTTAAATATTTTACTTAGACCCCCTCCACTGGTCCAATGCTTGTCTTCCATTCTGATGGAATGCAGGAGACTGCATTTTACATGTTTTTTTTCAAGAAGAGAGCTAAAGGAGAACAAGTTCAGATATCCTGTAGCTCCCTTCTCTCTGGATCACAGTCTGGTCTGATGTAAGGCCACAGCTCCTTCAATCAGCCCATCTTCTGCCATCTTTCTGCAATACTCCCTCTCTTTTCTCTAGTGCTTGCTAGTCCAAGCACCCATGAACTAGCAATAGCAGGTAGCTGTTAGCACTCAACTACCACCATGTGCATGGTGCCCTTGGAGTTGTACTAAAGCTAAGGCATGGAATGTTAACAGCTTCCTGCTATTGCTAGTCCATGGGTGCTTCACCTTTGCCTGTTGGTTCCCTTAAACTTTACTAAATTTTTTCAAATATTTTAATAAAATCTCTCTTCTTAAATGTGTCCTTTGTTTTCTGCTTGGACCCTATGATTACTTCCTAAATATTTCCCAGAACCCTTTAGGTTTCAATATCCGATACTCTTACCGAAGTTGAAGGACTTCTTATCTTTTACCAAACTACCAAATCCAGCACCCAAACTATTACTTATGTCTTCTAGTCTTGTCTTTGTGAAAACACAAATAGCAGAGGAATCTGTCTGAAATGTACCACTTCCCAAGAACTTCCCATGCTTACAATTCATCAAGGACTCCCTGATGTGAGAAAGCCTGGGCTCTTCAGGATGGCAGAAGCTTCAAGAAGCTTCTAAGTTTCCCTCAAGCATCTTCATCAGTCTTGCCTGTTCCATACTCCAGTACCAACCAACTTCTGCATTTAGTCTATGCTTGTGTTTTCTATTTCTGTCTTTTTCATGCTTCTTTCTTGACCCAAAGGCCTCCTGCTTTCCATTCCTTCTTTATCTAACTCATACTTGATGTTTTACATTCATATCAGAAGTCACATTTCCAAGACTCTTTTTTGGGTTCTTCTGGATTATGAAGAATGAACTTATTTTACCCTAATATTTGCCAGGTTTTTATTCAAAATGTTCTTCTAAACAGTAATGTCATATATATTCTACTCCAACCACAGCCCCCAGCAATGTCTAGCTCGAACAAATGCCAAATAGTTCTTGTCATGTTGTTGTGGTTGCACTGAAATAAGTGAATTGACATGGTGGTAAAAGAAGTGTTTTGAGCTCACAAATGTCAGAAATGTGACTAATATCCCAGTTTTTGGCTCTTAATTCCATGATATAAAGCACTGTCAAGTTTCTTATTCAGTAGGCATTGTTAATTAGGCACTATAAAAATATTTATAGAGTGCCTACTATGAATCTGGTTAGTGTTCTTAGTGGGAGAGATAAAAAGTGAGTCAGTTTTCTTGCATGGAGCTTACATTCAAACTTCAGGCTCTGTTTATTATAGCATATTGATTGGAGCAGGAGAGAATATCATATATCTTAGAATGGTTTTCAAATCTGAGGATTACAACTCAGAAAGGCAAATGCTAGAATCATATTAAATCAGTAAATTTATATTATTAATCTCAAGTGCCTCTCGGTGTTATCCAACTATCTAAGAATACCGGTTTTCTAAGCTCAAAACAGTTTGTTCTTTCTAATATTTAGGAACTTGCGTATATTAAACATGGATTCCTTATACCATTTTAGGGTTTAGCTTGATATTCCACTGCAAATGTTTTCCCCCCAATAGTATATTATTTAATGAATGTTCTTTTAGGATTAAATTCTCTAGTTTAATTATCCTTCTTCTAAGATCTTGAATATGTATCTTAATCCCTACAAGCTATATTTTTCTATTTTTTATTATAACATAATACCATTAAACTCCTACTAATTTTATGTGGATTATCAGAAAATAAATATTAAGCTTTATATTTTGCAAAGCACTTTCACCTGTCTTATCTCATTTGATGAAGTATTTTTTCTTATATTTTTCCTAAGTTGTACTTCAGACACCTTTAAAAATTCTGCAAATAAAATTAAATTAACTTTTACAAATATATTCAAAAGGAGTTAGATAGCTTATACAAATATCTAACGTATTTTTAAGAAAACATAAACAAAAATAATTTTTACCAAATATGCATATGTATCTATACAGAGAGAGAGAAAGAGAGAAAGAGAGAGAGAATTCATCACTTAGAAGTGAATCCAGTTAAAATGATATATGGAAGTAATGTCATCAACATGGTGACATAAGACATCCTATGAAAAAGCCTCCCTAAAGATTTATCAAATAAAAGGACAAATCCCACTTGCTTAGAACTCAGGAGGACAGTAGAGACTGGAGAAGGAAACCACAAATGTTGAATCCAAGAAAAAGAAAAATATTAGTTAGGAAATTTACGTCCCAGTCCTGCCAGTCCATTCTCATTCCCCCTCTGCCTCTCTTCATCCCACACAGCTTGGAAGCTGCTCAGAGGCAGCAACCTAGGTTCCTTCCACCCTGTACAGAGACTATAGATCCACTTGCAACAATGAGTTAGAAATCCATGCATATCAAGAAGTAGGTATCCACGTCTTCAGAGACCCAGGGCAGAGCACAAGACACTGAGGAGTACTGCATACAAAAGGAACCCTGGGGTAGGGGTGGAGAAAAGGGAAGGGAAGGGAAGGGAAGGGAAGGGAAGGGATGGGAAGGGAAGGGAAGGGAAGGGAAAGGAAGGGAAGGGAGCTGATGGCAAGAATTGTTGTGCCATCACTCGATACAATTTCTGTTCATTGGATCACCTAAATCCAAAATGGACGTTTCTGGTGGGACCCACTTTTTTGGATTGACTGCATCTGGCTCCCTGGGGTGGGATACCTTAACAGGGAAAAGGCTGTAGGCAGAAAAGCCTCACAGGAAAAAAGGAAGGTTAAACTGAACCGCTATAACATAGGATGGGTCCAACAACTGAAAAGTGTAAGGAGAAAATGGGACACTGAGTAAGGCAGAGAATTTAAACAAATCATAGGAGTTGGTGAATAAATTCATCATAACAACAAATAGTAGAGATCAAGATTCCCAGAGAAGGAACAGAGGAAAGGAAGCTTTCTCCCTGAGGAAAAAATACACAAAAAGGTGCAATCTCAAAAATTACACTGCATATCCAGGACAACAATCAAATTAACAGCTAGGAAAATCAAATAAACACGGACTGGAATAAAGTCTAGAATAAGTTGGATGAAGCATCAAAGAAGAGCTTTAACACAAAGCCAATCAATAATAAAACTAGATAAGAGGGAGAAATAAATCTTCAAAGTTAACTCATCAAGATTATCAGATGCCTAGATACCAAAAATATTTACTAGCCTTAGAAACAGGAAAATATGGCTCCATCAAGGGAACAAATTAAAAGTTAATAGGAGACACAGAAGTTAGAAAAACTAATCAAAGATGTCCAAACAAATCTCCTAAACCAGTTCAAGGAGATGAAGGAAAACATGAATAATAGGCTAATGGATGTATGAGCATGAAGAATTTGAAAGTTTAAAAAGAAACATAACAGAAATTATGGGGATAAAAGGCACAATAGTAGAGGTTAAAAATACCCTAGAAACAAAAAACACAGCAGATTTGAACAGGCAGAAGAAAGAATAAGCAAAGTAGAAGTCAGGATGATCAAAATCATATACAGAATGGATAGAAAAAAAGGAGGAAAAAATTGAGCAGTGTATCAAGGATTTGAAGCACACAAACATACATGTCATGAGTGTCCTAGAAGGAGAAGAGAAGGGAAAAGGCACAGGAAGGATATTTGAAAAAATAATGGCTGAAAATTTCCCAACTCTTATGAAAGGCAGAAATATATATGTACTACATATGTAGAAATATATATGTACTACAAACAAATAGAAATAGATCTACTTTGAGACACATATTTATCAGAATATTAAATGCCAAAGATAAAGAGAAAATTCAGAGAGCAGCATGAAAAAAGCAATTGGTCATATACAAGTTTCGTCAATAAGACTAAGTGTCAAATTCTCATCAGAAACAATAGAAGCAAGAAGGCGGTGGCATGATATATTTAAGGTACTGAAAGAGAAAAACTGCCAGCCAAAAATCTTTATCCAGCAAAACTGTCCCTAAAAAATGAAGGGGAATTTAAAATATTCACAGATAAATAGAAACGAAGATAGTTCATCAATAGGAGACCTTCCCTATAAGAATTACTAAAGAGAATTTTGCAGGCTAAAAGGAAAAGACAGGAGACAGTGGCTTTGAATAGTGTGAAGAACTGAAGATCACCAATAAGGATAATTAAAAGACTAAATGCAAAACCAATAGTAATGTATCCTCTATATATGTATCTCCTCTTTAACTCATATAAGAATCACAATAAAGTTGAACAAGGAAAAGGCATATTTCCTGATAATGGGCATGCAAAATATAAAGTGGTAAAGAGGGACAAAAACAACATAAAGAAGGGAAACAGAAGATTATAGGAGGAGAGAACATGTGTGTTTCAAATTAGTAGATTGCACATATAGGTTGTGTAATATATACTCCAGGGTAACCACAAAGAAAGCTTTTAAAAATATATACAGATGCAGAAATGTGAAAGGAATCAGTCAGAAACATCACAAATGATAAACTATACAGAAAAAGATGTTGCAATAAAGGACAGGGGAGACAAAAAAAAAAAAAGATGTGACATATAAAAAACAAAGGACAAAATGGCTGACATAAGTACTGCTTTACAGTAATAATATTAAATATTAATAGATTAAACTTCTCAATCAAAACACAGATTTTCAGAATAAACAAGTACTATCCAGTTATACATTGATTAGAAGAGTCACACCTTAGAACTAAAGAAACAAACAGATTGAAAGAGAAAAGTTGAAAAAAATTTATTCCATGAAAATAGTGTTGGAGAAAAAGGCGGTACTCACTGGGACATGGAGACTGATGATTGCAGGCAGGAAGTTTACTGAGAAGCTCTCCCAGTGGAGGTCTGAAGAATAGACTTCAGCCCCCTGCCCTCCCAACCAGCATGGTGGGGGTCTGAAGAGATACTTCAGCCCATCTGTGGAAGGTGGTGGATATGACTTTATACAGTACATCAATAGGCGGGGAAACATTAGTCCATGGGGAGGGAGTTAGAGACCCAGTACAGCCTGGGGCCATAAGGGGCTATAAAAGTGAATTCTTCCTGTGTATGGCTTGGGGGTAGTGGGCTAGGAGGTGGGGTATTCTTGGAATGCAGGAGGGGTGAGTGGGGTCTGGGACCCTGGAAAGGGTGAAGGTCCTTATCTGCTTCACTCTCACTGTGATATGGATCTTTTTGTTAATTCTTGGGGGGAGATGGGCTGCCTCTGTGCACATAAGCATGGTCTTATGACCTATTAATCATTGCAAACCTTGTAAGGGGGAACCTCTAACAAATAGTAACAACAACAAAAAAGAGCTGGGATAGCTATATTAATATCAGATAAAATAGACTTTAAGTCAAAATTGTGATAAGAGATAAAGAAGGACACTATATATTAATAAAAGGGGCAATCCACTGAGAAGAAATAACATAAGTATTTATGCAGTTAACCATGAGGTCCTAAAATACAAGAGGCAAACAATGGCAAAACTGAAGGAAGAAATAGACCTCTCTACAATATTAGTTGGAGACTTCAATACAGCACTCATCAAAAGACAAAACATCTATACAGAAGACCAATAAGGAAACAGAGAACTAGAATAATATGATAAATGACATAAACTTGAGATATATACAGACATTTCAAGCCAAAACAGTAGGTTATACTATCTTCTCCAGGATAGATCACATGTTGAATCACAAAACAAGCCTCAATAAATTTATTTATTTATTTATTTTTAAAGATATTATTTTATTTTATTTTATTTATTATTTTTTTTACTAGGAGGTCCCAGGGATCGAACCTGAGTCCCTCCATATGGGAGAAGGACACCCAACCATTTGAGCCACATCCATCCCCCAATAAATTTAGAAATATTAAAATTATACAAAGCATCTTCTCAGATCACAATGGAGTGAAGCTGGAAATCAAAAACAGGTGGAGAACTGGAAAATCCACAAATATGTGGAAGTTAAATAACACTTTCTTAAACACTCAGTGGGTCTAAGAAGAAATTGAAAAGGGAACCAGTAAATATCTTGAGACAAAGGAAAATGAGAACACAACACATCAAAACTTATGGGATGCAGCAAAAGTAGTCCTGAAATGGAAATATATAGGCTTAAATGTTTACATTAAAAAAGAATAAAGCTAAAATCAAATACCTAAATGCACATGTGGATGAATTAGAAAAAGAACTGCAAACAAACACCAAAGCAAACAGAAGGAAGAAATAACAAAGATTAGAGCAAAAATAAATGAAATTGAGAATAAAAAACATTAGAGAGTATTAACAAAACCAAAAATTGGTTCTTTGAGAAGTTCAATAAAATTGAGAAACCTTAGCTGAACTGACAAAGAAAAAAAGAGAGAAGTTGCAAATAAAATCAGAAATGAGAAGGGGACATTACTACTGACCCCACAGAAATAAAAAGGATCATAAGAAGATACTATGTACAACTATATCCCAACAATTAGGCAGCCTAGATGAAACAGACAAATTCCTAGATAAACACAAACATCCTATACTGAATCTAGAAGAAATAGAATGCTTCAAGAGACCATTTACTAGTAAAGACATTGACTCTTGTTTGCTTGTTTGTCTGTTTTTTTAATTATTGTTATTATTGAAATAATGAAAATACTTTAATAATGGTTGAAGTGATGAACGCACAACTATGTGATTATACCACATATCACTGATTGTACACTTTTGACAAATTGTATGCTTTATGAATAAATGTCAATAAATTTTTAAAATATTAATTTAAAAAATTGCTTAAATAAAAAAATAAAAATGCATTTAAATTAAAAACAAAAACAAAAACAAATTAGGCTGCCTGTTTCCTGGTAGCACTTATTTTACAAGAACAACTATTAAAAAAAAATTTTTTTTTTAAATCCTTCAAACAAAGAAAAGCCCAGGACCTATGGCTTCACAGGTGAATTCTACCAATCATTCTAAGAAGAATTAATACTTATCCTGTTCTAACTCTTGAAAGAGTTGAAGAGGAGGGTACACTACCTATCTAATTCTATGAAGTCAATATCACCCAACTACCAAAATAGTTGTTATAATAAATGTTATAATAAAGATATTATAACAAAAGAAAGTTACAGGCTGATTTCTCTTAAGAATATTGATGCAAAAACTTCAGCAAAATATTTATAAATGGAATCCAACAAAACATCATATACCAGGATTAAGTGGGTTTTATCTCAGGTATGTAAGGGTGGTTTAGCATAAGAAAATCAATTAATGTAATACACCACATTAACAAAACAAAGGGAAAAAACACATGATTGATTCAACTGACATGGAAAAGACATTTAACAAAAGGCAGCATTCTTTCTTCATAAAAGCACTTAGAAAAATAAGAATAGAAGGAAATTTCCTCAACATAACAAAGGGCATATATGATAAATCCACAGTTCACATCATACTCAAAGGTGAAGTTCTGAAAGCTTTCCCCCTGTGATCTGTAACAAGTCAAGGATGCCCACCGTAACCCCTGTTATTAAACATTGTACTGAAAATTCTAGCAGGAGCATTTAGGTAAGAAAAAGAAAGGGAATCCAAACTGAGATAGAAAAAGTAAAACTTTCACTATTTGCAGTTTACAAGGTCCTGTATACAGAAAGTCCTGAAAAAAACTGACAAGAAAGCTACTAGAGCTAATAAGAGAATTCAGCAAAGTGGCAGGTTCCAAGATCAACACATAAAAATCAGTAGTGTTTCCATACCCTAGTAATGAGCAATCCGAGGAAAAAATCAAGATAAAAATTCCATTTACAATAACAACTAAAAGAATCAAATAACTAGGAATAAATGTAACCATGGATGTAAAGGACTTGAACAAATAAAACTATAAAATTTTGCTAAAAGAAATCAAAGAAACCTACACAAACAGGAGGACATTCCATGTTTATGGCTTGGAAGACTAAATATCATTAACATATTAATTCTACCCAAAAATATTTACAGATTCAATGCAATCCCATCAAAATTCCAACAGCTTACTTTGCAGAAATGGAAAAGCCATTTATCCAATTTATTTGGAAGGGTAAGGGGTCCCAAAAAGCTAAAAACATATGAAAAAAGAAGAATAAAGTTGAAGGACTCACTTCCTGACTTTAAAGCATATTACAAAGCTACAGTGGTCAAAACAGCATGATAAGATTCATTGTCCAATGTAATTAGAGCTAAGAGTTCAGACAAGTCCACTCAATTAGAAAAGAACACTTTTTAACAAATGGTGCTGAAAGAACTGGGTATCAACATGCAAAGGAATGAAAGAGGGACCTCTATCTCACCCCATAAACAAAAAATAACTCCAAATGGATGAAAGACATAATTAAAGAGTCAGGACTATAAAATTTCTAGAAGAAAATGTAGGTAAGCATCTTCAGGATCATGTGTTAGGCTATGGTTTCTTAGACTTACACCCAAAGCACAAGCAACAAAAGAAAAATATAGATAAATGGTACCTCCTCAAAATTAAAACTTTTGGGTATTGAAGGACTTTGTCAAAAAAGTGGAAAGACAACCTACTTAATGGGAGAAAATATTTGGAAACCACGTATCCAATAAGGGATTAATAGCCAGAATATATGAAGAAATCCTATAACTCAACAAGAAAAAGACAAACAACCCAATTTTAAAAATGGACAAAAGCCTTAAATAGGCATTTCTCCAAAGAGGATATGACTAAAGAGCACATGAAAGATGCTCGATGTCACTAGGTTTTAGGGAAATGCAAATCAAAACTATACAATGAGATATCATTTCACATCCACTAGAAGGGGGGAGAAGGGGGGTACTATTAAAAAAAACAGAAAATTACAAATTTTGGAGATGATATGGAGAATAAGGAACACTCATTCTTTACTACTGGGAATGTAAAATGGTTCAGCCATGTGGAAGACTATTAGGCTGTTCCTCATGAAGCGACGTATAGAATTACCATATAACTTGGAAAAACCACTACTAGGTATAAAGCCAGAATAATTGAAAGTAGAGACTCAAACAGATATTTGCACACTGATGTTCATAGCTGCATAGTTCACAATTACCAAAAAGATGGAAGCAATCCAAGTTTCCATCAACCAATGAATGAATAAACAAAAAGTGGTATACACATACAATGGAATACTATTCAGCTGTAAAAAGAAATATGAGTGCAGTGATGTGAGTGTAATTAACACCACTGAAGTGTGTGTGTGTAAACATGGTTGAAAGGGAAAGATTTGGATCATACATTTGGATCATACATGTTGCTAGAAGGAAAACTAGAGGATAAAACAGGGGACTGTATAACACAGTGAACTCGGGGGTGGCTGAGGATCGTGGTTAATAATACAAATGTAAGAAAGTTCTTTCAGGAGCTATAAGAAAGGCATATCACTAGTACAGGATATTTATAATAGGGTGGTCTATGGGGGAAAATGCACCTAAAGCATACTTCTATGGGATATAAATGTATTCTTTTTGCCACAGGTATGTTTTCAGGATAGATAGAGGTCCACACTGTAGCTAACAAAATATTAAAATTCCATCCTAGGGAAGTCCTGCTACTTTCTCAAATAAGATGGCAAAAATCTTTGGAATATGTAAGCCTTGCCTAATAAAGGAAACAAGCCAATATGCCAAACCCTTGATCTTAATGCTTGCACCTATGAACCTTATTCTGTAATAATGAAACTAAGCCTAATTATAATTAATGCCTAAGAGTCACCTCCTGAAAACCTACTTGTTACTCAACTGTGGCCTCTCTCTAAGGCAAACACTGCAAATGAACTTACTACCTTCCCCCCAACAACGGTCTTGACTCCTGGGGATGAGTTTCCTTGGCACCGAGGAATTATCAAGTGTTAATCAGGGATGCATTTGGGAAAAGACCTTTACCAAAATGAGAAAATATTAAAGAAAACAATAAAACTGAGTTTTTATAGCTAATAGATTTCAAAATGAGTTGGGAGGTCATTCCAGAGGTTACACTTATGCAGGTCTCAAGCAGATTTCACAAACTGTCACAGTAAACAATGCCTGAAACTGAAGTGCTCCCACAGGCTCTAGGGACATCAAGACCCCATAGGCCAGGCACACAGCCTCATGAAATCAACACCCCCTCTGGTGGCCTGTATTAGTCAGTCAAAGGGATGCTGATGCAAAATACCAGAAATCTGTTGGTCTTTATAAAGGGTATTTATTTAGGGTAGAAGCTTACAGTTAACCAGGCCATAAAGCATAAGTTACTTCCCTCACCAAAGTCTGTTGCCACGTGTTGGAGCAAGATGGCTGCCGACATTTGCCAGGGTTCAGGCTTCTTGGGCTTCTCTCTTCCTGGGGCTCCATTTCTCTCCAGGCTCAGTTCGTGTTTCCTCCACAAGGCCAGCTGTGAACTGTCAGGTGAATGGCTTGTCTCTTTTCCCAGAGCCTTCTCTCCTTATCATGACCAAAGTCCTGTGTGTGCTTACTCCCCTGAGTGTTAAATGCATTAACACTCAGCATCAGAACTCCAACATCAAAAACTACTCCAAGTCTGTCCTTTGCCATGTCTTTTATCTTTGAGATCCCACCCACCAAGGGGTGGGGCTCAACACCCTACTGACATGGCCCAGTCAATGCCCTAATCATAACTTAATCATGCCCAGATTAACAGACCAGTTTACAAGCATAATCCAATATCTATTTTTAGAATTCATAACTATATCAAACTGTCAAACTGCTACAGGGCCCTATTTGGGAATATATGAACATCTATTTCCCCGATATAACATAGTCATAGTCATTTAGAATTCCCCACCCAGGATTCTTCTACTCTTTTTATTTGAACCTATAATTTTCAATGTACCAGTTAAATATATTTCTCAGAGACTTTATATGCTGATTGAGCCTTGAAACCCAGCATAGTTGTGGCCAACTCCTACTCTCCAGTTCTTTGGGCTTATCCTGGAAAACTAACAAAACAATGATGATAGACAAGTCCCATCCCCCAAAACAAGAAGTATCTTCAATTGCAAGTAAAACAATTCCTTTCCTCTCCCCCATAATATCTAAGTCCCCTTTCAGTCTGAAGCAGTCAGAGTGGACATAACCCCAAATCCCTTAATACTGAGGAATGAACAAAAATAAGGGGGGCACGTAATCATGGACCAAAGCAGATTTGTTGCTATTGTAGTTACCATCTTGTGTTAATTGAATAAATTGTGATATTTATATAAAAAATAAAAATAAAAAAACTAGTAAGACTTCATCCATGGTCTTGGAAGCTTCACAATCTGGTATATGTTGTTTAAAATGAAGCGTCTCTTATTTTCAACAACAGTAAAAGAAATGAAGTCCTGATGTATGCAATAACATGGATGAAACTGTGGACATCATGCTGAGGGAAATAAGCCAGACACAAAATATTGTGAGATCTCACTGATATGTATTAATCATAATGAACAAACTCAGACTTAGAATCCAGACTATGGGTTACCAGGAGATAGAATGGGGTTAGGGAGTTGATGCTTAATTTGTACAGAACCTCTATTCATGCTGATGCTAAAGTTTTGGAAATGGATGGTTTGATGGTAGCACATTACTGGGAGCATAATTAACAGCGCTGAATTACGTATGTGAATGTGGTTGAAGGGGGAAGTTTTGGATCTGTATCTAACTAGAATGACAGAATTTAAAACGTGGGAATGTATTGCACAGTGAACCCATTTTGGATGATGGACTGGGGTTATTAGTACAAGTATAAGAATGTTCTTTCATCAACTATAACATATATATGACAAATAATAGGATGGTATGAGAGAAAGGACACCTAATGTAAATTATGGACTATAGTTAATTGTACTATTTTAATATTCTTTCATCAATTGTAACAAAGATATCATACTAATGAGAAATGTCAATAATGGGGGGTATATAGGACTCCTGTATGTTTACATGGTTTTTCTATAAACTTACAACTTCTGTAAGTAATAATAATAATAATAATAATAATAATAATAATAATAATAGGACATATTTCATGGGCTTGTATATTGGGCATTTTAGATGAGGTAATGCATGTAAATTGCTTTACACAGAGCCTAGAACATAGAATCCCTCAACAGTTGCTGGTTACTACTGTTAAAAAAATAGTACACTTATGGAGAAGTGCTATCAACAATTGTAGCAAATGTTCCACTTGTGGGATGCAAGGTGTTGATGGTGGGGTATTGTACAGCAATCTTCTATTTTATGCATGATTGTTCTGTAAACCCACAACTTCTCTAATTAAAAAAATTAAAAAGTCATGTATAGAAATAGACTCAAAACTTTCCAGTAATAAAGAAAAGCAAAACTATAGCATGTGAAATTCCCAACATAAAAGTAATCTAGTTTAAAAATATGATGGCGCTATTAGCGATGGTGCAATGAAATGTCAAATAAATGTGCTGAATCAATGAAAAAATGAATGACCTCAGAAAATTTGCTGATGGAACTCTAACACTTGATAGAACCAATTTGGAAAGAAAACTTGAAATATGTGCTAAAATATGTATAATAAAATCATGGAAATATTCACACCTTTTAACTTCTTCCAATTTAGCCTAAAGGAGTAATATAGAACTATGAAACACTGTGTATATTAAGAAATTTGCCACAGCATTCCCCATAAATGTCAAAAAGAAAACAATGAGAATTTTTAATAATGTATAAATCCTTATGATGCATGAGCCTGGTGAAATATTAAACATAAAATAATATCATAGTGATTACTGCACAGGTACTATAAGTATTTTCATATAATGAGGAGTAATAAAATCAGGGTGCAATAAAATGTGATGAAACAATTCCAGTCTCGTGTAGATATGGATAAAGAGAAGAATCTAAGTCCTGCATATGACAATATTTAAATATGGTGGTTGATTTGTGCTTCACTAATGGGTCATATAATTTTACCTCTGGCTCAATTGATTCCTCCTTGACTCCTCAAAGGATCTTAATGTTTCCTTCTTTTTCTACCCTTTCTGCTATATTCTTACTTAACACTAGAGAGAATTTGTTCTTGGGACTAAAGTCATGGTATATTTATTCTCCAATCCAAAACAAGGCAAAATAGTGAAGCTCAGTTGTTTCTCCCCACCTCAAGTGTCTTCTGAGACTGTCTCTCCATGGTGGGAAAGGGCTTATGTTTCCGGGGAGCTCTGTCCACATCCCACCCTGCAGCAGCCTGCAGGCTCCTTCACTTCACACTGGTTGTGGTGACACCTGGAGAAGATGATTAAGAATTTTCAGAACTCAGAGCTTCCTTCCTCTGTGTATTGCCTCGAAGGAAGTTTACATGGCACAAAATGAGCCGAGTCTACCCAAGTGGGTCATTGAGCTGGTCTGTTCCTCTCTGTCCTTAGTGGCTAATTCCAGAATTTTGGCAAAGATAGTGACTTTTCCTTCCTAAGTCTAATTATAAGTGCTTTTAACTTATTTTTCATTCATTTTGCTGGACAATTAGGGCTGTTAAATTTGATAATCTGGCTTTTTCTGATCATTTAACTATCAAAGGAATTGTTATTCACTTATATTTTTTGTTTTAAAATCTATTTTTAAAGTCTGACATACATGCATGAAAGAGCACAAATGATAAGAATACAGCATGATGAATTTTTCACACAGGAAACCCCACCTGCCAGGGCAAGAAAGATGACATTGCATGAATAGAAGCCACCGTAACCCTCTCCTGGTCAGGAGCCCCTCAGACTGCTCTAAAATAACCACCATCCTGATTCGAAGGCCATAGAGTGGATTTGCTAGTTTCAAAATTCACATAAATGACAATACACAGTATGCACTCTTAGGGAATTGCATTTACTTTAAGCTGTAATGCAATTCCAAAGCTACAAAGACATGACCAGGTTCAAAAGCAGCGAACACAAATGTCAACTTTGGATGAAGAATATCAACAGAAAAATACAAAAAGGACCCAGGGAATAAAAAATAAACAGAGACCCAAAAGTATCATATTCAGGTAATACTTTTTATAAAGTCATTCTTAGGACTTACAGTTTCAGCTTCAACTTGCATAGAGCTTGGAAGTCATCACTCTAACCTATTAAAGAAAACAACAACAATAAATAGAGTGAACCAACTGAAAATCAATGGCTTTTTTCTGGTCCCTTCAGAGAATGGAGTTCACAGGGCCAACTGTTACCCCCATATCTAGAGAGACAGACAAATACAGAGAATCAAAATCAGGATCCGCTTATTTGGAGCAGAAGCTGCCGAAACTATAAACAGTAGGAACACTTAAAAGATTA
Source organism: Tolypeutes matacus (assembly GCA_026826555.1). Lineage (NCBI taxonomy): Eukaryota > Metazoa > Chordata > Mammalia > Cingulata > Chlamyphoridae > Tolypeutes > Tolypeutes matacus. The sequence goes on along the minus strand of JAKSZT010054489.1, from coordinate 26,580,628 downwards.
TGATAGAATAATCTAGGGGCTCTATAACAGTGATTTCAGTCGTGGATGAAGATTGTGTTTAATAGTGTGGCAACTTTCTTTTTTTACAAAGAGTTAAGAATATGATGATACTCAGGAAAATTACAACTAATGTAACTTATGGATAATAGTTAATGGTAATATTGTAAGATCTTTGCAGCAATGACAAAGAAGATATTATATCAATTTTAAGGGAGAATGTGACAGTTTGAGATTATTTATAAATCCCAAAAAGAGAAAGTTTGTAAACAACCTATTCTTCTGGGTGTGATACCATTTGATTATATTGGATTCAGTTGAGGGGCCTTTGATTAAATTACCTGTTAAGATTAGGGTTTTGATTTGACCACATCATTAAGGCATCACTCAGGTTGAGCCCCCGCCCCCTTGGTGGGCCAATATAAATGGACACTTATACAAGACACACGGGAAGAGAGAGATCTCTGTCATTTTTGATCCTGGGGTCCGGAGGAGTGGTGAGCCATTCGCCTGATAGTTTGCAGCTGACCTTGGAAAGAGAAGCTATAGAAGACCTGGAAAGAGCTCTACGCCAGGAGAAGAGGAAGCTCTGAGAGACAAGCCCTATGCCAGTCTGCAGCTGAGAGAGAGGAAACGCAGAGGGGAAGGCTGAACCTTCGCAGAGATCAGTGACTACCTTGCGTCAACACGTAGCAACAGACTTTGGTGAGAAGGTAACCTTGAGTTGGACTTTTCAGGGCCTGGTAACTGTAAGCTTTTACCCCAGATAAATACCTTTATAAAAGCCAACAGATTTCCAGTACTTTGCATCAGCACCTCTTTGGCAGACCAATACAGAGAACAACAGGGGGCACAAGGGGGTACAGAATTTTTCCTTTTAGCACAATTCTGTGATGAATATGAGACTCACTGAGTGCAAACGCTGAATGGATTGTACAAAGCATAGGACTGTAGAGCACAATGAATCCAGTGGTGGAAGATGGACTGTGGTTAACAGAACAAATAAGAGACTATTCTCTCATGAGCTATAACAAGTATATATTAGTAATTCAGGGTGTTAATAACCAGGTGCTTTTGGGGGAAAATACACTACATGTAAGATGGGCTATAGTTAGTGGTAATAGTTTGACGATGCTCTTTCATAGTTTGTAACAATTGTTTCACAATCAATCATGCAAGGTGGTGGTGGGGGGGTCGTGTATGATGTGCATGTTTGTTTTGTACGTTCACAACTTCCACTATACACTTATTGTTTATGTATGTTCCTGTATGAATGATATACTTCAATTAAAGAAAGTTAAAATTCCTGTTGTACAAAATCTTGATGCACAACACATAGAGTCTGAAAATGGATTAAAGTACATTTGGAGATGGTTTTAAAAAATGTAATGATAATTGGAGGCATTTCCAGGAAGGATGGTGGAGTAGGGAGCTCAGGGACTCGATCTTTCCACCCAAACTACTATAAAACAGGCAGGAACTGTCTGAAACAACTATTTTGAACCTGCAAAGGCCAGAAGAACACTGTACAGCATCCAGGGAAGAGCAAAGAGGCAGCTGAATTACGGTAAAGAACTGCAAATTGCTCTCTGTGTGCAGCGGCTGCCGGCGCCCATCTCCCCTCCCCTAGCAGGCTGCTGTGGGGTCCAGTCCCTGGCTAGCTGCTGCTGACAGGAGGGGACATGAAACACCTCTTCCCCACGAACAGGGGTGTGCACGGCAGATGATCACTGATCATGGATTTTGATGAGCGAATTCGGATCACTGAATCGGGGCTCTGAGGGCAGCTACTCTTTCAACCTGCCCTGGACAAAGGCTGCGCCAGCCATTGTTTCAGATCTCCCTGGACAGGGTGGAGGAGGTGCTGGGGATTTAAGGAAGAAGCATTTCTGCAGGGCTGCAGGGCAACATTAGCTGAAGGGCTGCATTTGCTTGGCAGGCCAGGCAAGGTGAGCTCTGCGGAGCTGCCGGAGAAGTTTTGATGCCCTTCCTGAACCCCTCCTCAGGGCACTTTGGAGCCGGTCTCTGCCCCATCCCAAGGAGTAAATCCCCGAGTTAACATTTTAAAATATTAAAATGCACAGTGTACCAAAAATAGTACAAGACAAAGAAACAGAAAATGATGTCCAGTCCAAAGGAACGGGATAAAAATATAGAATACACCAGTGAACAAGACAAGAGTGTGGACATACTGAGTGAAGCCTTTGAAAAATAATCCTAAGAAGATGAAGGAAACCCCAGTGGCAATAAGCACACTCATGTCCAGATCTTACTTTCTAATATCATCCTTCAATAAAGCGAACTAGGAATCCAGAGAGAAGTGGTTGGTATTAGGACTAGGGCAAGAAATAAACATGAGCCTGGAATCTCTTTTAGTGACAGATATTAAGGAACTGCTCAAAAGAAAAAAGAAAGGAAGGAAAAAAAAAAAAAAGAAAAGACAAACACACCATTGACTGGGATATGTGAGTATGTCAAAAAAATATAGGAATCAACTGAAAAATCTCCCAGTGGCCAAAACTGGAATAATCTGTGCAACATACTAAAAAAGTAGTAATGGATTATAACCCAAATAATCAAATAAATATTGATGTGTCCAAACTGATGTAAATAAATGAGTGAATAAATAAATAAATGGGGGGAGAGGGAAATCTCATGGCAAATAATTTATGTAGATATTCTCCTTCCACGAAGGAGAGCATAAATCTCCACTCCTTAAGAGTGGGCTGCACAAGATGACTTCCTTTACTGTAACAGGAGAGAGACCTAACCAAGCCCACCTCAGCTAAGGGATCAAGATCAACACCAGCAGTGATAAAGCATGCTGAGAATATGCAGTCTTGATATGATATGAGGAAATTTGTACTCTATATCTGTGGTATTCCTCCCCAAATCCCACGATCCTAGTCTAGCCATGATAAAAATATCAGACAAATTCCAGTAGAAGGTCATGTGACAAAATACCTAGTCAATTCTCAAAACTGTCAAGGTGAACAAAAACAAGGAAAATATGAGAGGCTGTCATAGTCAAGAGGAGCCTAAGGGGACAAGACATCTAACTGTAATGTGGGATTCTCATGGGGTCCTGGGACAGAAAAGGACGTTAGATAAATTGAAGGAAATCTGAATGAAGTATGCACTTAGTTAGTAATAATATAGGTACAATAATTTTTTTAAATGCACCATATTAATGTAAGATATTAATAATAGGGGAAACTGGGTGAAGAGTATATAGGAACTTTCTTTACTTTTGTTACCAATTTTTCTGTAAATTTAAAACTTCTTAAAATAGAGAATAATTTTTAAAAAGGCGTTCTAAATAATTATTGATGTGAAAAAGCTGATGAAAATTAGGAAGTATTTTGTAATGAACATAAATGGTAATACTCCATGCTAAAATGTTTGGCCTGGGGCCAAAGAGGTCTTCAGAGAAATATCTGGATGCTTAACTGCATTTATTAGAAAACAAGAATGACTGATGATAAATGTATTAAGTGTGTGATTCAAGAAGCTAGAAAATAACAATTATACTCCTTCTCCCCAAAAAAATGAAGAAGAAAGGAATTAAGGGCAAAGGTAGAAATTCATAAAAGAATAACAAAGTCAAAACAGGTGAGTTTTCCAATATACCAAAGATATATTGTTTGCGAAGGCGAGGAAGGAGCACTGAAGCCATCATTAAACATCCTTCTTCATGGTTTCCCTCCAGGCTGATAAGTCCCAGACAGACCAAATGAGCCAGATGGCTTTCCACCCTTCTCCAACATTTACTCTGTACCGCCCCCCAGGGGAGGGACTGATTTATTACCTAGTGGCATGGGACATTGATAAACATTAATCTGTGTTTCTCAGCTGGGTGAAATTAATGTATTAAACACTTCTTGTTGTGTGTCCTCCCCACTCTGGGATCTGTTTGTACTCTGGATACATTCATTTTCTTTTTCTTTTCTCATTTTATTGGAACTTGAGAGAGAAGTGGTGACAAGCACAAGGACATGGGTAATCGGATTGGGAAATTTTAATTCTAGGAAGAAAGCTGTATGACTTGTATCTGCTTTGGGGCTCAAGCCCATCTCCAATCCATATCTACCACATGATCTATAAATCTCTATTTCTACCTCTCCACACACACACACACATGCACCACATTGGAAACACATATTTCCAATAAAATGAAACTTTCATTTTTTTCCCCTTGCAAATATGATTAATGATTTTTCATTTTCTGTTTCTGAATAATAGTGACCTATTAAAACGGAAACTTTTAAAAGGACTTTTATTTTGAACTCTATTTTTATAGAGTCATAATTTAAATATAGGAAAATACTTTTATAAGTGTATATGCTGAAGATTTTGTACATATGTATATATAACTGTTACCAACTCATGGATCAACATATGGAATAGCTCTTATTACCCAAGTGTTCACTTTTGCCCCCCTTGCAGTCTATACCCAACCTTCTGGGGGTAACCCGTACTTTGATAATTATGATAGATGGATTTTCAATTCAGTATAAACAAAGTATACACCATGTACTCTTGTATCTGACTTCATTCAATCCATAGAGTGATTTGAGATTCATCCATGTTGCAGACTGGGGTCTCGGGAAGCAGACACTAGATAATTTTTGACAGTAAGGTATTTATTACAAAGAAACTCTGTGAAAGGATCAGGGAGGGCGCAGGACTGGGCAGAAGAAGGGGTCAAACTGCAACGCAGTCTGCACAAATACTTGAACAGCCCCATGGGGAGCTCTGCAACAGGTATTGTCCATTTCACCTGCCCCTCACACTGAAAGGCACGCCTTTCTCGGTCACCACAGGTGGGTTATCTCAGGAAGCACATCTCGTCAGGACAGATGGTTCTGCCCAGATAAGCAGACCAGGGAGGGCTGAGAGCTGGAGATGCCAGCTGGCCATCCTCCCAGAAGCTGCACAGCAAGTTCTTCTTTGAAGGGGGTGTTGTTTGCCCTGTCTGCTGGTCCACCATCACACATGTTGCAAGAGTCCAGTTCTCTATTAATTTCTTTATTCACCTGTAGATATATATTTGGGTTGTTTCTAGTTTGGGGCTGTAATGAATAAAGCTGCTAAGAACATTCTTTACAAAGTCTCTGTGCTCTCATAGGCACACATGTCTCTTGCGTAGAAGAATTGCAGAGTCACAAGACAGGCTTATCCTTACCTTTACTAGAGACTGCCACACAGTTTTTCCAAGTAGTTGTATAATTTTATCCACTCATTGGGGATGCACAGCAAGAGGATCTCACTTTACGCTGTCAGTGAGTTCACTTTAGCCACTCTAGTGAAGAGTTTAATTTGCAACCCCATCCCTGATGACTGATGATGTTGAGCGCCTTCTTATATCCTCACTGACTATTCCGTTGTGTTATTTTATCAAGTCCCTGTCTAAATGTTCCGTCCAGTTTTTGTACTGGATTGTTTGTCTCTTTATTTTAGAAGTTTGTTAAATATCTAGAAATCAGTTACATATCCTATATAGTGAATTTATTCTCCCATTCTGTGGCTCCTATTCTCACTTTCTTAATGGTGTCTTTTGATGACCAGAAATTTTAAATTTTTATGAAGTTTGTTAGGATTTTTATGTCCTTTCTATGAGAATTTTGTCTACCACATGATCATGAATATATTCTATTTCTTCCAGGACTGTTAAAAGTTTAGCTATTACATTTAGGTTTATTATTCATCTTGAATTCATTTATGTATGTGGTATGAGATAAGGGTCAAGTTTCTTTTTTTTTTGATGGAAAAATGTTTATTAATTTTTTAATTAATTTTTTTTTTAATTTTTAAAGAAGCTTTAGATACATAAATGTTACATAAAATCATAGGGAATTCCCATATGCCCAACTCCCTCCTCCTCCCACATGTGCCATTATATACTTTGTCATAACCTACAAAATTGTGCAGGACAGAGTGTAAACTATAATGTAAACTATAGTCCATGGTTAGTGGCGGTGCTTCAATATGTATTCATCAATTGTGACAGATGTACCACACTGATGAAGGATGTTGTTGATGGGGGAAAGTGTGGTCAAGTTTCTTTTGATCTGTTTTTTCCCATAGAGATATCAATTGCCATGGCACCATTGGGGGGGGCATTCGAGCACTACCCTATTGGGAGGACACTAGACAATTTCACAAAAGATTCTGCAGGCAGATCTTCCTAGATCACTGTAGAGCCAACAAAGGAGGTTATTGTACATCCTCATATGTTCCAAAGGATCATGGCTTGAAGGATGTGAACTGAAATGCCAGGTATAGGAGCATTAAAAAAAATAAACAGCTTTCCTTTTCCAATTGAACTTCATTTGCACCTTTGTCGAAAATCAAGCAGTTTTTTATGTGATTTCTATCTCTGGACTCTGTTTTTTATTTTTCTGTTATTTATTTTTGTGTTTTTATGCTAAAATACTATGTATTTTCTACAGCTTTGAAAAGAGTCCCAGAATCTTGTCATATAATCTTCCAAGTTTCTTCTTTTCCAAAATGTTCTTGGCTATTGCTAGGTTCTTTGTATTTCCACACATATGTTAGAATTAACTTGACAATTAAAGAAAAGAAAAAGCCATCTGGCATTCAATTGGGATTGTATTGGATCTATAAGTCAAATTTAGAAGCATAGATATCTTGGTAACGATGAGTCTTCTAACATGTCTATTCATTTATTTTGGTCCTCCTTAATATTGCATCTCTTTTGTTAAATTGTTTCTTAGATATTTAATGTTTGTTGATGCTATTATAAGTGATATTTTAATTTTAGTTTTCCAATTGTTTGTTACTAGCACTTAGAAATACATTTTTTATATTTAAAATTTCCCTTTTGACCTTGCCAAATTTACTTTATTTCCAGTAGTATATTTTTGCATTTTTGTAGTTTCTATGTGAACAGTCATCTCCTGTGCAAAAACAATTTTATTTTATTTCCAACATTTATTCCTTTAATTTCTTAATTTTGTTTATTGAAATGACTAAGAAATTAAGTGCAGTATTTAATAGAAGAGTTATTTTCCATCTCTCTGACAGTAACTTTGCAATTAATTCTGAACCTGGTTGGTAGGTGGTTTGGGGTTGGGGGAAATCAGAGAGATAGAGAGACGCACAGGGAGCCAGGGAGAGAGAGGGAGAGAGACACACACTTAGAGGATACACATCCATGTAGGTCTGAATAATTGAAACATGGCAAATGTGGTCTACAAAGAGAAAACCTGTAAGTAAACATTTACAGTGAAAAACATAATTACTGGAAATACTGAAAAGATTAAATAAAAATGGAAAGATTATGTATAATTTAATAACACATTTTAATCTAGAAAAATTTTAAAGTCTTTTTCAAATCTTAGAGTCCCATTATTGATTTGGCAATAGACAGAAAACCTAAATATATTGGTAATCAAAAAGAAAAAGAATGAATCAGACTTAGAAAATCTTATAAGCAAATTATCAATTATCCCAAACCTTTAAAGAGAAGAAAAATTTAATGTTATATAAAATGTCCAGAGAAGATAAAAAGGTTTTCTATTCATTTTATAAAGCTACCATACCCTTTATGCCAAAACCTAACATTAAAAAGGAAATGAAAAGGATATAGCAATAAAAAATAAAACTGTAATTATGCTAAATAAGTTTGTATGATTTGATTTTGATTTTGTATTCTCAAATGTATGTAGACACAGAGATTTGGAGATTATTAAACATTACATATTACTTTCTAAACTTTCTGGAAGAAAACACAAACACTAGCATCATTCCATAGTGGAACACGCACAAACAGTGATATTGAGTAACTAATCAGCAAATGGACAATGCAGCTCTACCCACAGCCCCACAGAGAAAAGCTACCACAGCACTTCTTCTCAGAAGTGGGTTATAGTGCCATCTATGAGTTCCAGGTTGTATAAACCCCAACATTTTAGGGTTGGAAGCATAGGTTTCTCTTGCCCGGGCCCTCAGACTAATTTTAATGAATATATTTATGATCATTAAAATCATTTTCAAAATGTGCCAAATTAATAAATGAATTTTAAAAGGAAGAGGAAAACCCCAAATATATAAAGGTCCATAGCAGTTTGTTCATCCATGTTCAGGTGTAACTTCTTTGATTCTAGTGCAACATGATTATACTTCAAGGACTCCCGGGGCAGGGGCAGGATCCTTATTCTTTAGCACGTGTCAATAAATCAATAAACATTTGCTACATGAGTGCTTAATGAATGAAGGACTTAAAGTCTGATAGTTCCCGTTGGAGTGCTACTCCTTTCACAGTAGCACCCAGTAATCTTGACTGATTTAGAAGAATTTGGTACACTGCCATCAAAATGAATCGTACAACTTGATTTCCATTTATGGATCTGGCTTCCATGTTGGAACAACATGGTGACTGATTAAATTTACTAATAGAGAAATCATCAATTTATTTTGCTGTCTCCTGACTAGGTTTAATAGTGAGCCCTGGGAGTCTCGGATAGATGATGGGCCAGGTGCACTCAGTAGTTAACAGTGTTGTATTACCAATTTGGTTATAAAGGTTATCCTTTTATCCCTTATGATGATGGCAAGCTAAATGCTTTCATAATAAGATTCTGAATCAATATCATTGATCCTGAAGTTTACAGTGCTTTTCTTTTCCAAAACACATCACAAGCTATAAAAAGGGATAGCTCCATTCAACATAAAAGGTTAATCAACTCAGTCATTAGCACAGAGGTAACTTGGATCTTGAGAACTAGTCTCCTCCCATGACTCTTTGGCCAGGAAACATGTTAGAATAAACTAGAATAACAACATTAATACCTGAACTTTAATTGATTATATTGATCTCAGATTGTGTTGCCCTGAAAGTCAGCATCAACTGGAACTCGTTAGAAATGCAAATCCTCATGCACTACCCCAGACCTACAGAATCAAAAATTCTGGGATGGGGCACAGCAATCTGGTTTAAAAAGGCCTCCAGGTGATTCTGATGTTAACTAAAGTTTGAGAATCACTTGACAAGAGAGAGCTTTGGTCTCTAGAAGCAAGCTAAGTAACTGTACCATTTTAATAACAAATATATAAGTGCTTTAGTAACCTATAGGTTTTTCAACAATTACAGAAAAAGATTGAAGATAAGAGATATGTGTACATCCATTATCTAGTCATATACATTGTTAATATATTGGTCAAGTAGTTATTAACTGTTAGGATATTTTGGTTTAACATTGGGTGGGACTCAGTCATTAAGAAAAAATAGATTTTAAAAAATTAGACACAATCCAGATGATGTTAATATGAAGGAAGGTAGAAAATCATACTTCCAATTAGGTAAATTATAGGCAGACACTTAGGAAAGAGGGAAATAGCTGAGGACTCTGCATCTCAAAGCCTGGTGGCTACTCAGACTAAGTTATTTCTAAAATGTATAGATGATGTGTGTGCCTCAGCTCTGACGTGTAAAGAGTTTGGAAGTCATTACCCACATTTTTGCAATAAGAAAAAGCTGGGGAAATCCAAAAATCAATTTTGGACCCCTTGGACAACTAACATCATAGGACAAACCACTATCCCAAAATTTGGAGAGACAGGTGAATTCAGAGACATAGCCAACATATGCACACCTGGAGAAGAAGCCAGTGGTTCCATAACTCATAGGAATGCTTAAGTGACCCTTTTGATAAGTTGTTGGAAGCTGCATATGGACTAGCATGAGAGTGAGAAGTTCCTGGTTGACATAGTCTTAGGAGGTCCTCCATACTTTTGTGGGCTTTCCCTCAAGAAACCCCACCAGTTTCTAAGAGAGAAAATTCAACAAAAAATCTTTTATGGATCGGGTGGGGAAGGGAAAGAGGAACTATTATGGAATATACCCAGAGCCTTTTCCATAACAAAGGCTTATTCTCTTAAGGTAAGGACTATGCCATAGCCTTACCTGAACTGGGAAATGGAATTCCTCTCCACTCACCCCCTTCCAGTCATTCTGTTCCATCTAAGAGGGAAAAACATCGTTATCAACAGAGGTCAGGACATAAAGGAAATAGACTGAGAACACTGCAGCCAGTGCAGGAAGTAGAAGATGGAGGGGAAATGAGCTAAACCCCAGGAGAAACACCCGTGAAGGGCATAGCCTGGCGACACAAGCTCAGTAAAAGGCTGGCATTTAATCAGAAGACTACAGAACTCTCCATCTCTGCATACCTTATCATCACACCAACTGGGCTCCAGGATAACAGCAATGGATTACAGCTGAAGGGGCTGCAACGCACAGAGCCTATCTTTGAGGAGTACTTGAGGGAGCCCAAAGTCAAGAAGGGAGGGGAAAAAAATGTTGACTAGAGGAATTTGAAGCCTCTGGCACTTACAGCTACAAAAAACATTGAACATTGACAAACTCCTAGCCGGATTAATATAAATCCTCCCACTAAAGGGCTATTTACCTCAGCTCTGGTGGTAGATTGAAACATGCCACCCACAAAAGACGTGTTCAAGTCCTAACAGGTCTATGTGGATGTGAATCCATTTGTAAATAGGAACTTTGAAGATGTTTTTAGTTAAGATTAGGTCAAATTAATAAGAAAGGGTCTTAATCCAATATGACTGAGGTCCTTATAAGAAGAGAAAATTAGGATGCAGTTGGTCATTAGAAGCCAGAAGTGAAAGCCAAAGCAGGAGGCAGATATCACCATGTGATGGAAGCAGAGATCAACCCTACACCAGAATGGTATAAACTTTAGGAGAGACAATAAATTCCTGTTGTTTAAGACAACCAATTTGAGGTACTTGCCATAGCAGCCCTGGAAAACAAGACATTTCCTTCTACTTGATAAAACATGCCTGGCTTTCAACAACAACAAATTATAAGTCATACCAAAAATGTAAGATAAGCTACACTCTGAAGAACCACCAAAGCAATTATCAGAACAGACTCAGATATGACACATACTGATCAGGCTTGAGTTTAAAATAACTATGATTAATGCATTAAGAACACTAATGGGGGAAGCAAATGTGGCTCAAGTGACTGGGTATTCATCTACCATATGGGAAGACCTGGGCTCGATCCCCGGGACCTCCTGGTAAAAAAAGGCGAGCAGGTGAGGCAGGCCCGGGTGGACACATGGCGAGCCAGGCAGCAAGATGATGACGCAACAGAAAAGAGACGCAGGGGAGAGTCAAGGTGAGTTGTGCCAGAAACCAAGAACTGAGGTGGCACAAGTGACAGGGTGCCTCTCTCCCATATCGGAGGTTCCTAGGATCGAATCCCAATGAAGCCTGGAGGAGAAAAATGAGAATAGAAGGCAAGAAACAGACACACAAGATCACCCAGCAAATGGACACACACAGCAATTCAAGAACATTAATAGGTGCTATTAATAGGGGAAAAATAAACATTAATAGGGGAAAAATAAAAAGCTAGACTGTGGAAGAATAGATGAAAAATGTAAGCAGGGAAAATGGCAACTCTAAGAAGAATCAAAAGTAAATGCTACAAATAAAAAATATAGTAACAGCGATGAAGAATGCCTAAATGTGTTCATTAAGGTTGGAAGTTGTCAGTCATCATTGCTTAAAATATTTCCTCTCCATGTACTCTTTCTCCTTCTGATATTGCAATTGTCCATATGTTGCACCTTTGGATATTGTCCCATAATTGTTGGATATCTGCTTTTTTTTCTTCCATGCTTTTCCATTTGTGAAGTTTCTAGGCATCTATCTTCAAGCCCAGTGATTCCTTTCATGGCCATTTCAAGTTTACAAATGAGCCCATTACAAATGTATGAAACATCCTCACTGAAATGGGTAGTGGTGGGTAAGTGCTGACTTAAGTATCTGGAAAAAGAGTGGCGTGTGTAAGAAAAGTTAAAAGAATTGTACACAAGGACTGTATTCTAGTTAATAAAATCGTTTGCCAGGGAGGTAAAGATTAGCAATTTCGAAACCACTGTGCATGCGTACTGGAATTGAACTATTAAGTCACTGAGTGACAGGTGATGGGTGCCAGGTTTCACCGTTGGTGTGAAAGGTTACAGACAAGCATTGGGAGAATGCTAGAATGTTCCATGTGGTGATAGATCCAGAGTTGGAAACATCAATATGAACATGTTTATTTTAATATAGACTCAGGTAGAGATAATATAGCTAGAGACATAGAAATATTTATGGCGATGTGTCCATACATCGTGTGCACGTATGTAACTCATTCATTTATCCACTAAGAGAGCTTAGAAGCAACAACACCCCAGTAACACCCAGATCTTGATTTCTCGTGGTATTTTCCCTTAAAATGAAGCAGGGATTCTTGGGCAAATGGCTGTTTCTAAAAGTGGGGCAGGGACAATGTAAGATGAGTCTGGAGCATCCTGTGCTCTGAAAAACTAAGGAAATCCCAATACACACAGACACACACACATTGATGGAAATATGCTAAAAAGACAAATGCGCCAAATGAAAAAACTTTCAATGGTCAAAACTTGGATGATTTGAGTAAGAAAATAAAGTACCATTGGATTTTAATCCAAAGCGAGAAATAAATAACCACATACTAATAGAAATAAATTATTGAGAAGATAAATGGGAGGGAAGAGACAAATCTTTTGTGAAGAATAATTCCAAATAGCTTAGGCAAATACTCCACCCTCAAGGAGGTGGAACATAACTCCTCACTAAGCGTGGACTACACACAGTGATGTCCTTCCAAATAATTTTGTATGGAAAGTGGAAATTCAAAAATAATGTTTCAGTGTAGGCACCCTGGCAAACACTACCTCAGCCAGGTAATCAAGGTTAACTTCAAAAGTAAGGAGTCCCATTGCTAGTACGTAACCTTGGTATGATGTGATGAGAATGACACTTTAATTTGTGTTCTTCTTTCCCAAAACCTATAACTCCAGTGTAATCATAAGAAACACATCAAACAAATCCCTCTTGAAGGGCATTCTAGAAAATACCTAACCAGTACTCCTCAAAACTGTCAAAGTCATCAAAAACAAGGAAAGTCTCAGAAATTGAGGACCTTCAGGCAATGTGATGACTACATGCGATATGGTACCCTGGATGGGGTTCTGAAACAGATAAAGGACATTCGGTAAGAACTAAGAAAATGTGAATACAGTAGAGACTTTAATTACTAGCATTTACAGTGAGTAAATTGGGAGCTCTCATCAGCTTCTGAACAAATAAAGACCACTTATCCATTCAACCGTCCATAATTTCATTAACACATACTGAATATTTACTGTTTATACATGCAAATACCAACTAAAGAGAAAGGCGAGCAGATAACATCTCAGCACATTCTGTTAGAGGGATGCAAACGAACATGCAAGGGTTATTTGTGTACAAAAACTGGAAATACTTGTCTTGGGACGTTGTTACACTGAGCGATTTTGTGGAGCTCTGGTTTTGTACATTGTATAGATATTGTTAATAAAATAGGTCTGAGCTATTGAGGCTAGCATGCTGACAAAAAGAGGCAATATGCTTTCCAGCAGAGAGATGGTCCCAGGTTCTCATGTTGGCCTGTGATCAAATAAAAGGTACTCTTAGCATATAAAATAATAAAGGGATTTTAAATACATTGTTTTGAATTATAAATAAATGAATAGATAGGTAGATAGATACAGTATGATATAAATTGAAGTTTCCTGTTTCTTTTAAAACTCCATTTCTACTCTTTAGAAGTAAATGCCATTTTGAATTTCATATGTATGTCACTATACATTTTTATGAATATTCAAACTATTATAGGATCCATTATGATTATATATATATAACATCTGCATACACTCTTTTCATATATAAAAATGCTACTCTATTATCTGGACATCAGCATTATCAACATCACCTGGGCACTTCTTAGAAATGCAAATGTTCATGCCACACACAGAACTACTGAATCAGAATCTTTATTGTCCAGGAGATTATTAAGACATCAAAATTTGAGGTGCAGAGTCATAATATATTTTTGCTACGAGTACAATGATACCATATTTCATTTGCAGCTTGCTTAACTTAAAATACATCAATGCCTATGGTGAATTCCGTTTGAGCACACATTGATTATTCTCTCTTGAGCTGCATGGTTTCTAAATGAATGGTATTTTATCATTTATTTTGTAGATGGTTGGTTTTTTTTTTTCCTTTTTCTTTTTCTTATTATTTTGCTATGTTGCAATGATCATCTTTGCACATATTCATCTTCAGACTTCCATCAAAAGGAGCAGAGAATTTTTGAAAGAAACCCAATTTTGGAGATGTACAGACTTAGGGGAATCCCGGCTCAGTTGCTTTTAAAACAGGCTTGTGGAGAAATTGTGAAGATAAAATATAAAAAATGCATACCACCCGGTAGAGTGTTCTGTACATGATGTGTCTAATGATAGAAATGTGGGTATAGTGGCAAACAGGATGAGAAAATATTTCAAGACTTTTTATACCAAAATATACACTACATACGAACACGTATACATCTCTGTATAGTGAATCAGACCGTAAGTGACAACTTCCACACAGGTTTCCCTACGGGCTTGTTTTCTTTTTGTCCTCCCTCACCCCAGCTCTACACCAAATAATTGATTACCCAAATTTTCTCTTTTGTTTGATTCCTTTTTTAACTTAGGTGCCATCTGCTGTTGGGTCTAGCTTATTAGCTTTTTTTCAATTCAAATGCATCAGAACAATGTTGAAAATGCTGGAACAAAATAGAAGAAAAGCCCTTTTTTCCTTTGCATAATAGCAGGGTTTGGGGGGGGGGGGGGGAGGGAAAAGGGTTATTATATATTGGAATCACCAAAGGTAAAAACTGCACCAGACGATGTTAAAAAGGCGAGGATAACTTTAACCAGAGGCTGCTATAGCCGGGAGAGAGAGTAGATTTCAACTCCATGAAACAAAGGACAGCAAGCTTTTTAAGGGCTGGGAGTGGGTTGGAGGGAAAGCCCTGGAAGTTAATAAGGTGGGTTGATCACTGGGGTGGATGAGTGATTTACTGGGGCTGCACTTAGGACCTTTTGGTTCTACCGAGACCGAGGCGGCATATCTTGAGGCTGAGATAAGGACCACTTGGTTTGCAATGTTTGGCTTTGTAGTAATTAAGCCACACGGAGTCAGTACTGGCTGGAAGAGGAAGAGAGAGATACCTAGTTAGGAGCCTCTCAGGTGCCTGGGTGGCCTGGCTGAGAGCGAGAGTAGAGGGGGAGGTCGGGGCGAGTTTGATATTTACAGTGCTTAGAATCTGAAGTTGTCCTTTACCTTTTTTCTTCTTTTCCTGCAGTCTGAGTTGCTTTTCTCTACAGTCCCACAACTGCAGGACTTGTTTCAAGGTGGTCAGGAAAATGGAGGGAGGGGGTGGGGCGCTCGAGGAGTAAGGCTGACAGCTGGGTCGAGAGAAAGGAAAGCAGTTTTGCTGAGAGTGTCTTGCCAAGAGAGATGGTTTGTCCTACACAATTCATTTAGTCAGAGTATCTCTCATTATTCAGAGAAAGAAGATTGTCCAATGTGAATTTAAAAGAGAATCAACATAGATATTGGAAATGTTCAGCATTATAGATGATTTTCACAATTAATCATTAAATGCTCTCCTTTAGTTATGGAGTACTGTGTGTGCCCAGTGCCAGTAAGCATGCTATCCCACAAAATATATATAATGAAAATCCATATTTTCTAGAAATTGATGTTTCTAGCCTTTTGAGAGACCACATTTTGTTCCAAATGATATCATCGCTGTACATGATGAGTGGGCTACTGATGATCAAAATGCATAATGAAGTTGATCACAATGAACTAAGGCTTTTCATAAAGAGAACAATAAAAACACTCTGAATATACAATATAAGGGAAATAGTTAAGTGATAATATTATATTCACGAGATTAACTATGATGCAGCCATAAAGCATGTCTACAAGGAGGGCTGTTTTCATTACGGCTGCACTCCAGTGCCTACATAACATTACAGCATATACACTCACACGCTGGAATTTAAACAACTTTATTAGCATAGAAGAATGTTCTGGCCAACATTTAAATGAAAATAAACAGTAAGCAAACTTGTATCTACAGAATGTTATCATTATATAAACAGAAGTATAGAAAAAATGGCCATTAACTAGGAATAATAGTTAATTATTCAGTGTAATTGGTTTTATTTCTTTCCAAGTTTGTGCATCTTGCAGATCTTCTATCATGGGTTTGTATTGTTTTTACAAGGTGAAAATATGCTAGACCTATAAGAGAATTTAATATGATCCGTTAATTGAAACGAGAATGAAAATTGTTGAAACAACCTAGTTACTTGCAGAGATCCATCAGTCTTAGCCATGGCTGCCAGAGAGAAGCAAGCAGAAGATAATTGTGCCTTCACTTTTCAGTACTGCTCTGATTTTTTTTACCCTCATCTTTGATGGCTGTTTTCCTGGCCAAGAAAGCAAAGGCTGGACATCAGGAAAAATGGTAGAGTAAGGAAATCCAAATTCTGACCCTCCATAAAAGGAAATTTTTTAAATGGGCAAAATCTGTAAGAATCAACTTTTTCAGAACTCCAGAAATTAACTAAAGACTTGCAGCATCCAGAGGAATGCTTATTCCAGATAAATGGCTGGTCCCTTTTGTTGAATGGTTAACTTTAGAAGTGCAAAACTTGTACACTGAAAACTATAAAACTTGTTGAAAGAAATTAAGAGTCATGTAATGAAACTACATCATGTGTTCATGGACTGGAAGATGTACTTTTGTTAAGATGGCAATACTCCCCAAATTGATCTACAGATTCATAGCAATCCCTTAAAAATTTCAACTTCCCTTTTTCCTTTCTGAAATGGACTGGTTGATTGTTAAATTCATATAGAATTTCAAGGAACACAAAATAGTCGAAACAATCTTGATAAAGAGGAACAGAGTTGGAACACTCACACCTCCCAATTTCAAAACTTACTACAAAACTGCCGTCATCAAAGCAGTGTGGTGCTGACATAAGGAATGCTCAATGGGATATAATTTAGAATCCAGAAATGAACCAATGCATTTCTGGTTAGTTGATTTTTGACAAGTTTTCCAAAACTATTCAATGGTGAAACAACAGTTTCTCAGCAAATTGTGGTGGGTCAAATGGCTATTCACATACAAAATAACGAATTTGAACTGCTTCTTCACACCACACACAAAAATGAATACAAAATGGATCAAAGACCTACATATAAAATTAAAACATAAAATTCGGAAGGAAATATAGGTGGACATCTATGTGACTTCAGATTAAGCAACAGTTCTTAGACATTGCATTCGTTTTCTAAAGCCTACAGATACAAAATACTACAAATGGGTTGGCTTTTATAATGTGGATTTATTAGGATAAGAAAGCTTACAGTTTCAAGGCTGTGAAAATATCCAAATCAAGGCATCATCAGAGATGCTGGCAGATCCTGGACTCCTGCCATGTGGCAAGGCAAGATGGTGGCTAATTGCTGCTGAAGTCCCTGCCTTCCCCTCCAGGCTTACCTTCTCCTCACTTTGGGCCTGCTCCACTGATTCTAGTCTCCAGCCCCTCGCTCAGCTTTTTGGGGGTTCTCTGTCTTCCTGCAGTCCTCTCTCTCACATGACAGGGTCAAAATGGTGGCCGTCTTCCTCTGTTCTCAGTCTATATAAGACCCCAGTAAGTGGGTGGGACCCTACCCTGGGTCATGCCTCACTGACATAGTTCCAGCAAAGGCCCTAAAGTGATCTAATCAAGTGATCTAATCAAAAGTTTCCTTAGCGCAATCAAAGAGGCCTACATCCACAGGAATGGATTAGTTCAAAGAACATGATCTTTTCTGGGATTCATGAAACTTCAAATTGACTCAGATATACCAAAAGCACAAGCAATCAAAAACTGTTTTCCTTCATCAAAATTTAAAATGCTTGCCTGTCATAGGAAAATATCAAGAAAGTAAAAAGACAACTCATGGAAGAGGAGAAAATATTTGAAAATCATATATCTGATAAGGGTCTAGTATCCACATTATATAAGTACATTTTATATTTCAACAATAAAAAGACAATAACCTGATTTTTAAAAAAATTGGGCAGAGGCTTTGAACAGGTATTTCTCCAAAGAAGATATACAAATGCTCAACAAGCTCATGGGGAGATGCTTAACATCATCAGTCATTTGGGAAATGCAATTCAGAACTGCAATGTGATACCACTTCATACACACTAGGATGGCTATAATTTAAAAAAAGCTAATAGAAAATGGTGGTGAGGATGTGGAAAACTTGAAACTTATATGTTCCTGGTGGGAATGTAAAATGTTGCAGCCATTATGGAAAACTGTTGGGCAGTTCATCAAAAAGTTAAACATATAATTGACATATGACTCAATAACTCCATCCCCGGGTATATACCTAAGAGTATTGAAAAATTATGTTCATACACACACACACACACACACATACACATACTTGTAAACAAATCTTCCTAGCAGCCCAAATGTCCACCAGCATTTGGTGAATGGATAACCAAGAGGTGAAATATTATTGAGCCCTACAAAGGAATGAAGTACCTATTCACACTACAACGTGGATGCACCTTGAAAACATCTGCTCAGTGAAAAAAGCCAGACACAAAAGCCATAAATTGTATGATTGCTTTTATATGAAATGCTCCTAATAGGCAATCCATAGAGATTGAAAGTATGTTAGTGGTTACCAGAGGATGGAGGAGGGGATAACTGGGATGATTTCTAATAGGTATGGGGTTTCTTTTAGGGGTGATGGAAATGATCTGGAATTAGATAGTGGTGATGGTTTCACGTTACAGTGAATATACCAAAAACCACTGAAGTGTACAGCTTAAAATGGTGACTTTTATACTATATGAATTGTATCTCAATAAAAAGAAATTGAGAGATTCATCTTTCTCTCAAAATCAGAGCTTTCAAATCCTGTTTTCATTATGTTTGCAGTACATTATAGTACTGTGACCCCTAATAAATCTAATAAATCTTGCTTTATTAGATCACAGTACTTACATTATGGTACTGTGAACCCTAATAAATCTTGCTGTTAATCCTGCGCTCTGGAATTTTTAGCATAACTTTTTAAATTAAATTAAGTTATATTAAAATTTTAATATAACTTTTCAATACATTTTGCCAGTCTTGTTTCTCTTTTTTCATGACTTTGTTCTAACGAGGGTGAATCCACCAGGTTCACTTAGGAAGTATAACTGCTGTTAGCTCAGGAAAAATGCCAAGGTCTTCATGCAGCTCTTGATTTTATCACAATGTTTGGGAATATCTCCAACTATTTCATTTGTAGAGATGATGCCAAAAAAGGAGACTAGATAAATAAATACTTGCAGGCGAATTCCTCGTTGTTTGGATTTTCTCTTTTTCCCTTCAACACACAAACTGTGTAGGCTAACTGAGACTTTTCCATTTATACAGGGACACTGACAGGCCAGGCTGCAGCCTGAGAAAGATTAATAGAGTGGGGAGGGTTGTGGAAACTCTCCCTCAAGAGGAACCCTTCAAGAAACTGATAACATTAATCTTAGAAAGGGAAAGATGAACATAATGCTTTTCAAACTTCCTTTTAGTATAGGAAGACTTTGGTTTTTTGACAATAAATAACATTTTTGTAAGCAAATACACATATATGCATATATATTTATATATCATTTTGCAAATGTTTGTATGTATTGTGAGAATTTTGATTTTTACCCATAATAAAAAAAAAAAAAAAAAAAAAATCCTACGTGACAACGCTGAAAGGAAGTAGAGCTGCTGTGGCTGGAACGCCCCACAGCCCTGGAACTGCACTCTCAGCTCCTCTGCCGTGCGGACTTTCCTGGGGTACAGCAAAGCACTTTATGAAAGGACAGGCGCTGCTTATAGGTACTAAATATTACTTGGAATAAATAAAACAAACAAAGAAACAAAGAATAAGTTACGAAGGAAGAGTTTCAAGACAAGTGGAAAAAAAAACAACACTACTTATAACTGGCTTATAACAGAACAAATGGCATAGTGTGTAATAATTATTTTCTCAATAATAATGATGCTTACCGGTTGTTGACTGCTTATCATGGTTTTGGGTTAGAACTCAGAAACCAGAGCCCCAACTCTTCCACATACTAGCTGTTTGACCTTGCGCAAATAACTGTCCATGATTCACTTTCCTCATCTGTAAAATGGGTACGTAATAGTGTCTATCTTATGAAGTTGTTTTTTTCCATATGATTAAATGATTTCATATTTGTGATGCATTTAAGTGAAGCCTGGCATATAGAGAGTACTAGTTATGCATTTGATACATGGTAAATACATTAATACACAAGAAAACAAAAAATGAATGAATTGCATAAATAAATACATAAGTATGAATAACAAAATAAAACTGTGAGCCAAAGTTTGCAGAACTTTTAAAGTGATGTGTAAAATTGAAAGCATAGAGGTTTAACAACAAATGAGAGTTTGGTTAAAATACCCATCTTATTGATATAGAAGTAAAGTTTAATATTGCATCCCATAAGGACTTTGTAACTTTATTTCAGGACAAATACCTAGACAGTTTCTCAAGCGTGATTCTTAGGTTTAATTTCTTGGGAAAATAAATTGTTCAAATTAAATTCCAGCATCAGAGTTCTGATATATGTGGTCTTATTTCCTATAGACAAAATTCTGAGTGCTGGAAACAGACACCAGACTTGATAGTAGTTTCTGTAACAGTGGCACATGCAAGTGTCGGAGTAGAGAAGGTCAGAGGCAGGTAGAACGCCAACGTTAAGAGGATGCAAATACAAGAGGTCGAGACAGAGGCATACCTAGGTCCTGACAGCATCCAGATAACGCTCTTAACTTATGGACAGGAATCACGGAAGTTGAGTGGAGGAGGGACTAGGTTTAGCACTGAAGCAGCTCAGGGTCTCAGCATCAGTTACATGTCATCCAGCGGAGAACCAGTTCAGTGTGTGCCTGCTGGCATCCAGTAGATGTTTCCAGGCAGCCACCCCAAACTGAAATTTGCTCTTGATTGGAAATAATCGGCCATTGCCATTTCATAAATTCCCTTTGACATCACAATTGGTGAAAAGTCCAATGGAAAGAGTCCAGTATTTCCAAGGATGTTCTAAGCTGAATGTCTTTGGGCAGAGTTTATCTAAATAAAGCTTCTGAATCACTGGACTTCTTTGCCTACACCTTCCTCCCACAAAGAACACTGACTTAAGAGACAGTGCAAGTGCTAGGGATTTTATTTTTTGAGTAGCTTTTGTCTGGTAATTGGTTTCAGGGTAAGAATTTCAGATTATTGTGCTCCCACATAGGAAATGTCCCCATCTTTGTGTGAAACAAGCAGAAAGTCCTTGTGCGTGCTTCTAGGATGGTGCTGCTTGGGAGTGTGAGGACAGAGCATTTCCTCTGGCTCCAGCAGCGGTGTCGTGAGAGCCTCGGTTGAACAGGTGGATGGTTCAGTTGATAAGTTGAACAGATCAGCTGGTACGTTGGCTCGGTGGGTTTTATCAGTTCTAAGGTGTAAGGAGTTGGAAATTAGTGTGACAATATTTCTGACCTAATTAGTGTCACCTTCAAGGACATAAAATCTATCGGATGGTTTAAAGGAAATAAATGATAAAGAAATTTGATTCTACAGCAGAGGTCAGCAGACTTTTGAAGAGGTGAGACAATTGTTCTGATGTCTTTTAAAGATGTCTGCTAAGAGTGAAAAAAGGTTTAATATGTAAAAACAAAACAAAAGGTACTATGTCTATGAAGGGGAGTGTAATCGTGAGCGTGGAAGAATAGAAAGTGATTATCAGTTGACATCGTTTAGCTGAATGAGTGATTCATACATACATTCACATAAGTGGTTATTCTATATGTATTAAAGTCCACACTCATCTTCAACTACATCGAACTAATTACAGTTCCTTGAAGTCAATGTGACCTTTTAATGCTTCTAAATATTTAACTATGTATTAATTTGGGATGCTTTCATTTTTCTGCCTATGATTTTCCTAATCATTTTAAATAGTTCAAATTTTACAGCGGTGGCATTCACTTGTAATTCTTTAAGGCAGTCAGCGTTCCAGTTACAAGAATCCACAGCTTTGCAAGTACACTGATCTAGAGAACTTAAGAATTAAGCAAACCATTTACGTTACCTAAGTACCAACCAAATTCTTCTATACATATTTGAAGAAAAGATTTGCATGAGAGTGAAAACATATGGTGGAAAAACTGATCCTGGAGTAAAAAAAGGTAGGGGAAAGAAAAGAACCTGAAAATATAAATTATTACCCTCCAAGACTCTCAGGAGAATAATGCACCCATCAAGAAAAGAGGAACAGCTAGCAAAGCAAGGGGCAAACAGTTGGAAAAAAGGAGCCTATGAGCTAAGATTGATGGGCTGGGACCTGGAGGGTGGGTGGGAGGGGGCAGAAGGCAGAGCTGAGTTTGAAGCATTTCAGCTAATAAAGTCTCTAACCACCTCCATTCCAGGCAGGTGATTCACAGCCTCTCCACCTCCCGAGCCCATTAACACCCCGTTTAAAATATCCAGGAGATGGACTACTCTTCTAACTGCTTTGCACCCTGGATTTTGTGGAATGCTCCCCTCCTCCAATAAATCATGCTATGAATATTGATTGTGGTGCCTTCTACTTATCTAAAAGTTTTATGTGGATTATTAAAAAATAGCAGTGACTGTTTCAGTGGTAGGCTTTGGAAGGCAAGGACCTTGCTGAGAAAACAAATCTGTGGCCTGTTCTAAAATATGCAAGGCCAGTGTTTACATAGTGAGGGATGAGTATATAAGGCGGCGCTGCCAATTGGGTCCAATTTATTAGATGCTGTACAAGCGCTAAACTCCCTTAAATCAATAGTTTGCAAGACAGAAGAAGGTTGGGTGTAATAAGTCATCATCCTAATGAAATATAGATTATTCAAAACTATTAAACAAGAGGTTGGTGTCAAGAAAATTGTTCACTTTTTCAGAGCTCAACAAAGCCATCTATTTCAAGGAGGAAAATCAATAGATTTCCATGGCCAGCCATGTAGCTTAACTATTTAAATATGTCGAGTTGGAATTGCCCTTTGATTCCTAGTTAGGCTATACTAGCTTGCCACTATTATTTGCTGAAAAAAAAATTCTATGGAGTCTGCCAAAGAAAGGTATAGAAAGAAGTATACCTGTCTCCCTCATCTCTTTTCTGCCTCCTTTTCTTCCTATATTCCTCTTTGCTGCCATTTGTGGAGCACTTATTAAGCTCCAGATATTATCCTGGGAAATTTTTGTGCATGATTTTATTTAATATTTAAAACAATGTTGAGAAATAGGTGTGTATTACCCCTAAGTCACTGACTGGGTGTATTAGTCTGCCAAAGGGGTGCCGATGCAAAGTACCAGAAATCTACTGGCTTTTATAAAGGGTATTTATTTGGGATAGAAGAATCCAACTCAAGGTTTCTTTCTCATCAAAGTCAGTTGCCACATGTTGAAGCCAGATGATTACTGATCTCTGCAAGGGTTCAGCCTTCCCCTCTGGGTTTCCTCTCTCTCAGCTGAAGGCTGGCACAGGGCTTGTCTCTCAGGGCCTCGTCTCTCTCCTGGCATAGGGCTCATTTCTTTCCAGGCCTTCTATATCAGTCTCAGCTCTTCTGGTCTCTTCACAAGATCAGCTGCAAACTATCAGGTGAATGCCTCATCTCTCTCCAGGGCCCCAGGATCAAAAATGACAGAACTTTCTCTAATTCCTTGTGTCTTCTTGTGCAAGTGTCCGTTTATATCGGCCCACCAAGGGGGCAGGGACTCAACCTGAGCCACGCATTACTGAGGTGGTTGAATCAAAGCCTTAATATTAACAGGCAATTTAATCAAGGGCCCCTCAACTGATTCCAGTATAATACAAAGTATCACACCTAGAAGAATAGATTAGTTTACAAACATAATCTTTTCTTTTTGGGGGATTCATAAAATAATCTCAAACTGTCACAATGGGAAGCAGGGGTCCAGGTCTATGTAGTCTGCCATGTACATCTGGTGAGTGGAGAATTGGGCATAGAATGCAGATATTTGGAAGAACTTTGCTTTTCCTATGGAGATCCAGTGGACGCTAAATCAGTGTCTCCACGTGAACGCCACATTGCCTCGTGCCCTTGAAGCTCTTGGTTGCGGGAGCTTTCTGTCCCTGGCTGTCGTGGTGAGGCCTTTTCCAGGGCAATCACTTCCCAAAGCAATATTTCCCAACTTTGCCCATCATCAGAATCACCAAGATCCCAGGTCAAAAATGCAGATGCCCAGGTCACCATGGAATTACAGGGACTACTTCTCAGAGGAAATGAGAGGGGGAGGATTTGATCTCCTTCCTCCCTCCCTCCCTCCCTCCCTTCCTTCCTTCCTTCCTTCCTTCTTTCCTTCCTTCCTTCCTTCCTTCCCCCACTCCTCTTTCCTTCTTTCCTTCCTTCCCCTGGGGATTTAAAAGTTGGAAAACTTTCAAATAATATAAATCTTAAGTTGCTGGCTGGGACCCTTGAATTTTGAAATCTACCATTAATGCCTCATCTCCTTTAATAAAGGAATGAAGAAGAAATTTCTCTTCCTTTTCTCTCTGCAATGCAATCTCTCTTTCCTCTACATTCCATTTTCTCTCTTCTTCTGTGACTTGTTAATGCCATCAGTATATCCCTGCCCCTCACCATTTTAATCACTGTCTAGCTATGTTTTCATAGTCTTTCATAAATTTATTCATTGGTTCATACATTCAACCAATAGTTTAGTCCCCATTATGTGACTGGCATACTGTTATCTAATCATTACAGAAAACCTGTGAAATGCCAACTAACATTAACAACACATTTCACAGATGATGAAAACAGGATTGTCATGTGATTTAAAGTAAGTGGCACATTCATAAAGTTCTGATTCTTTCCAAGGTGTTTCTATACCTTAAGGGACCAGCTCACCTGATCCCTTAATAACTCTTAATATTTCTCACCTATGACTAAATTCATTCATTCATTCATTCATTTTTTTTTTTCAATCCCTTTTGTGTATTTGGTTCTGGGATAAAATGCTATGTTAAAAATAAGCATCAACCCCGGCTTCCTAGAGTTTACAGTTTATCAGGGAAGACAAGTATTAATCAAATACCCAAATGTGACTAGAGACCCTGGCCTGCCAACTACGCCCATTGTAACGCCAG